>OY284470.1:47711628-47804581 GCA_958336335.1 Dilophus febrilis | reverse complement strand
GCGATCGATAGATAATTTAATTCTCTAAAAACTTCCCATATAGACCAAATGGGGTCGTAGAACAAGTTCTATAAGAAAAATCCATAATTTTAAAAACTTACTCTGATTTATTTATTTTAATTTTTAAAACTTACTCTGAATTATTGATTTTTCTTATAGAACTTGTTCTACGACCCCATTTGGTCTATATGGGAAGTTTTTAGAGAATTAAATTATCTATCGATCGCGTCCCTGAACGTCCAGAAAACGCATCGGGTTCCCGAGTTATGATTTTTTTAAGGTCACCCTAATATAAAAATTTTAAGAAAACATTGATTTTTTATATTAGGGTGACCTTAAAACCATCATAACTTGGGAACCCGTTGAGTTTTCTGGACGTTCAGGCACGCGATCGATAGATAATTAAATTCTCTAAAAACTTCCCATATGGACCAAATGGGGTCGTAGAACAAGTTCTATAGTAAAAATCAATAATTTTAAAATTTTACTCTGTTTTATTGATTTTTACTATAGAACTTGTTCTACGACACCTATTGGTCCATATGGGAAGTTTTTAGAGAATTTAATTATCTATCGATCGCGTCCCTGAACGTCCAGAAAACTCAACGGGTTCCCGAGTTATGACGGTTTTAAGGTCACCCTAATATAGAAAATCAATGTTTTTTTAAAATTTTTATATTAGGGTGACCTTAAAAAAATCATAACTCGGGAACCCGATGAGTTTTCTTGACGTTCAGGGACGCGATCGATAGATAATTTAATTCTCTAAAAACTTCCCATATAGACCAAATGGGGTCGTAGAACAAGTTCTATAAGAAAAATCCATAATTTTAAAAACTTACTCTGATTTATTTATTTTAATTTTTAAAACTTACTCTGATTATTGAACTCGGGAACCCGATGAGTTTTCTGGACGTTCAGGGACGCGATCGATAGATAATTTAATTCTCTAAAAACTTCCCATATAGAACAAATGGGGTCGTAGAACAAGTTCTATAAGAAAATCAATAAATCAGAGTAAGTTTTAAAAATTAAAATAAATAAATCAGAGTAAGTTTTTAAAATTATGGATTTTTATTATAGAACTTGTTCTACGACCCCATTTGGTTCATATGGGAAGTTTTTAGAGAATTAAATTATCTATCGATCGCGTCCCTGAACGTCCAGAAAACTCAACGGGTTCCCAAGTTATGATTTTTTTAAAGTCACCCTAATATAAAAATTTTAAGAAAAAATTGATTTGATTTGATTGAGAAAATTCATTGTTTTATCGATAATTTTTCCTATTCAATTTTATTGTTATCGCCAATAGATGGTGTAATAAAATTAAAATGGGGATAAAATATTTGGCATTTATTAAAAATAGCGAACACGTCAGACGCCATGATGGCGACGGCCATCATTTATTTATTTATTGTTGTTTTTTTTTGTTGGTTTGTTTTGGTTTATTTTGTTGGAAGGTTAGTTTTTTTTTATTAAGTTTGATGATTGGCATTAAAAGATAGCGGAGTGTTGATGGTGTTCTAATGATAATTATTTGATTCAATTATTAATTTTGAATTTTCACTCCTATTACTAGTGAGTCCCGGTTATTTAACTGAGTGGGAAAACATAAAAATAAAGGTAAACATTTATAGAAGCGAAGATAATTTTGGAATGAAGAACAAATGCGATTGATCTGATTTATTGTTATATATACAGTTTGGACTAGGGCCGCAACACGGAAATGGATTAAAAAATGATGATGATGATACCAATTGTGATGGGTGTCGGAATATATTGCTGAGCATTGTGTTGTGATGATTGTAAATTGCGGGGAGATTATGCTTGTGATAAAATATGAATTTTTTTTGATGATATTCAATTCAAGTTCAAATTTCAAGGTAATCCCATTCGATGATCATTTCCAGACTATTATCTATTAAATTAGAGGATATTAGACGTGTTTTACCACTACCCCGGTTATTCCAACTCAAATGGTTTCCATACAGTGACGGCCCAAAATTGCCTCTGCATGGAAATTTAATTTAGCGATCCTGCGAAAACGGAATCACCTAGAGAAAAGTTTTATATTGCAAAAATACCATAATTATCACCGCTATCAATTTCTGGTTGAAAAAAAAAATTTTGGATTTTTTGTCAAAAAATTGGAAAAATCGGAAAATTTGGTTTTTTTTCAGATAGAGATCTGGCCGTTTGGTATGTGTTAGAGGTAGTAAAATGAGGAAACTTTTGTTCTACCACTTTGCTATAACACTTGGAATACACCCAGGAGAGTAAAAAGAATTTTTTCTGAATTTCCCAGTAGAGTCAACTTTGAACCACCACTGTATGGAAACCAGTTGAGTTATAATAACCGGGTTGGTGGCAAAACACGTCTTATATCTTCTAGTTTAATCGCTGAAAATTTGATAATGATCAAGTACCGGGATCCTGTTGGAACTAACCTTTGAAGTTCATCGAAAATTGATGTTTTTCGATGTTAAAGGAAAATCCACAATTTTCATCGGAAAATTATCCGGCCAATTTCATTTGAAAGATCAATCTTTTACCTTTCCAATGACGTTCTAAAATCCCAAATGAAGCAACTACTTCATATAGTAATAATTCACGGAATGAAGGTCTACTTGGGATTTCCCAAATTTCAACCGAGCCTCCTGACCAAACCAATGGGAATATTTTCATGGGGTTACCATCAATCGAAAGGTATTTAAATTGCCCATCGACTTATGGTCATCGCGATGGATCGGCCAGAACAAAATAAAAAGTTATGGGCGATTGAAAATGCGAAAAACGCGATTTTCAAGGGCAGATGGTGGGGTTCCTGGACCACCCACCAAGGTCATATTTTTGGAATCAACATTCTCGGGGATGGTCTACAACGTGGTAATAAAATAAAATCCCTAGGACGACATGAACAAAATTTTTACAAGAGTTAACTCTTGTATTTTTAGGCCAAAATTTAGCAAAAAAAAAGCAAAAATTAATCTTTTCCCTTTTTTCCTTTTTATTTCTCACGTATCCCAGGTCGTTAGAAAACCACCAACACTGCTGAATCAAATGATTTTCATATGAAAATCACTTGAAATACATCAAAATATAATCGGCGGTTTTTTCCCTCCGAATGGATGGCATCGCTACCAACTCGACCATCATAACATGTAATATATGAATGTTTATTTTTCAATCACTTTATTAGAATACGAATTGTAAATTTATAGGATTTATTTTAAGGTTTTAAGGTGATAAAAAGAATAAATTCCAATTGATTTCATTTTATTTTCATGTATTTTTTTATTAAATTTTTCCTAAACTAATCAAAAAATGCGCCACATAGCGAAAATCCCTTGCATTTATCCATTTATTAAACATTTGAGATAAATAAATTGGTTTACAATTTGCTAAACGATAAAAAAGATAACATTTATAAGTTTTATCAACAAAAAAAAACCTCTAAAAATTTAAGAGGTTTTTTTATTTGAGATAAAAAAAACTTTCAAAAATTGGGGTGACTTTTATTTGAGATAAAAAAAAAGCGGTTCAACTGTTGCTAAAAGATAACATTTTAAAGTTTTATTATGGTTTGAACCGATGCTAAATACCTAATATTTTTAGGCATCCAATTTGGCTGAAAATTTACAGGCTGCCCCTTGGACGTTCCCGGAACGTTGTGTTAAAATATGGCGGGGTTCTGACGGCCGGTTCCCAAGATATAACGTAAAAAAAAATAATTTTTTTAATAATTTTGAAAAATTTTCTGGAATTTTGACACAAAAATTAATTTTCATGACTTCCGATTTGGCTGAAAATTTACAAGCGATCCCTTGGCGACCTCCTTAACGTGCTCTTAAAGTTTGAGCAAATTCTGGCTGCTGGTTTCTGGGATATAGCCACCAAAAAAATTCACAAAAATTTGCCGCATAATTTTGAAAAATTTTCTGGAATTTTGACACAAAAATTAATTTTCATGACTTCCGATTTGGCTGAAAATTTACAAGCGATCCCTTGGCGACCTCCTTAACGTGCTCTTAAAGTTTGAGCAAATTCTGGCTGCTGGTTTCTGGGATATAGCCAACAAAAAAATTCACAAAAATTTGCCGAATAATTTTGAAAAACTTTCTGGAATTTTGACCAAAAATAAATTTTTATGACTTCCGATTGGTTGAAAATTTACAGGCGATCCCTTGGCGACCTCCTTAACGTGCTCTTAAAGTTTGAGCCAATTCTAGCGGCTGGTTTCTGGGATACAGCCAACAAAAAAATTGCACAACGATTTGCCGCATAATTTTGATAATTTTTCAGTGTTTTTGACATCAAAAATACATTTTTTATATTCAAAATCTTTAGAAAATTGGCAGGCGATCCCTTGGCCACTCCCTTAACGTGCTGTAAAAGTTTGGGCAATGTCTGGCGGCTGGTTCCTGGGATACAAACTAAAAATAAATTAAAAAAACAATCAAAATTTCACAATTTGAAGTTTACCCAAAAGAATTTCGTTAATATAGGAATATTGGTTGAAAATTAATGCATCGCCCCCACCTTGGGCAATCCAGGAATGTGTTGTAAACATTTTAAAAGCCTCTGTCAGCTGGTTCCCGGGATAGCATCTTAAAAAGATGATCAAAAAAGAAAATACAATAAAAAACATACCAAAATTTTTATTTTTCCATTCAATTTTTCCCGTGTTTCCAATTGATTAATCAATTATTTACATGTTTATGGTTTTGTTTAATTTTCTATTGGTTTTGGCTGTGATAATTTTACTGGCAAATGATTATTTTGAAATATTTTGTGACGATCCAAAAGAAATCCACGTGTTTATTCCACCCAGTCAATTTTTTTTTAATAAAACATAACCTAAATAATGCAAAAAGATTGTTTTATCGATAATTTTTCCTATTCAATTTTATTGTTATCGCCAATAGATGGTGCAATAAAATTAAAATGGGGATAAAATATTTGGCATTTATTAAAAATAGCGAACACGTCAGACGCCATGATGGCGACGGCCATCATTTATTTATTTATTGTTGCTTTTTTTGTTGGTTTGTTTGGGTTTATTTTGTTGGAAGGTTAGTTTTTTTTTATTAAGTTTGTTGATTGGCATTAAAAGATAGCGGAGTGTTGATGGTGTTCTAATGATAATTATTTGATTCAATTATTAATTTGGGAATTTTCACTCCTATTACTAGTGAGTCCCGGTTATTTAACTGAGTGGGAAAACATAAAAATAAAGGTAAACATTTATAGAAGCGAAGATAATTTTGGAATGAAGAACAAATGCGATTGATCTGATTTATTGTTATATATACAGTTTGGACTAGGGCCGCAACACGGAAATGGATTAAAAAATGATGATGATGATACCAATTGTGATGGGTGTCGGAATATATTGCTGAGCATTGTGTTGTGATGATTGTAAATTGCGGGGAGATTATGCTTGTGATAAAATATGAATTTTTTTTGATGATATTCAATTCAAGTTCAAATTCCAAGGTAATCCCATTCGATGATCATTTCCAGACTATTATCTATTAAATTAGAGGATATTAGACGTGTTTTACCACTACCCCGGTTATTCCAACTCAAATGGTTTCCATACAGTGACGGCCCAAAATTGCCTCTGCATGGAAATTTAATTTAGCGATCCTGCGAAAACGGAACCACCTAGAGAAAAGTTTTATATTGCAAAAATACCATAATTATCACCGCTATCAATTTCTGGTTGAAAAAAAAAATTTTGGATTTTTTGTCAAAAAATTGGAAAAATCGGAAAATTTGGTTTTTTTCCAGATAGAGATCTGGCCGTTTGGTATGTGTTAGAGGTAGTAAAATGAGGAAACTTTTGTTCTACCACTTTGCTATAACACTTGGAATACACCCAGGAGAGTAAAAAGAATTTTTTCTGAATTTCCCAGTAGAGTCAACTTTGGACCACCACTGTATGGAAACCAGTTGAGTTATAATAACCGGGTTGGTGGCAAAACACGTCTTATATCCTCTAGTTTAATCGCTGAAAATTTGGGAATGATCATGTACCGGGATCACCTTGGAACTAACCTTTGAAGTTCATCGAAAATTGATGTTTTTCGATGTTAAAGGAAAATCCACAATTTTCATCGGAAAATTATCCGGCCAATTTCATTTGAAAGATCAATTTTTTACCTTTCCAATGACGTTCTAAAATCCCAAATGAAGCAACTCCTTCATATAGTAATAATTCACGGAATGAAGGTCTACTTGGGATTCCCCAAATTTCAATCCAGCCTCCTGACCAAACCAATGGGAATATTTTCATGGGGTTACCATCAATCGAAAGGTATTTAAATTGCCCATCGACTTATGGTCATCGCGATGGATCGGCCAGAACAAAATAAAAAGTTATGGGCGATTGAAAATGCGAAAAACGCGATTTTCAAGGGCAGATGGTGGGGTTCCTGGACCACCCACCAAGGTCATATTTTTGGAATCAACATTCTCGGGGATGGTCTACAACGTGGTAATAAAATAAAATCCCTAGGACGACATGAACAAAATTTTTACAAGAGTTAACTCTTGTATTTTTAGGCCAAAATTTAGCAAAAAAAAAAGCAAAAATTAATCTTTTCCCTTTTTTCCTTTTTATTTCTCACGTATCCCAGGTCGTTAGAAAACCACCAACACTGCTGAATCAAATGATTTTCATATGAAAATCACTTGAAATACATCAAAATATAATCGGCGGTTTTTTCCCTCCGAATGGATGGCATCGCTACCAACTCGACCATCATAACATGTAATATATGAATGTTTATTTTTCAATCACTTTATTAGAATACGAATTGTAAATTTATAGGATTTATTTTAAGGTTTTAAGGTGATAAAAAGAATAAATTCCAATTGATTTCATTTTATTTTCATGTATTTTTTTATTAAATTTTTCCTAAACTAATCAAAAAATGCGCCACATAGCGAAAATCCCTTGCATTTATCCATTTATTAAACATTTGAGATAAATTGGTTTACAATTTGCTAAACGATAAAAAAGATAACATTTATAAGTTTTATTATGGTTTGAACCGATGCTAAATACCTAATATTTTTAGGCATCCAATTTGGCTGAAAATTTACAGGCTGCCCCTTGGACGTTCCCGGAGCGTTGTGTTAAAATATGGCGGGGTTCTGACGGCCGGTTCCCAAGATATAACGTAAAAAAAAATAATTTTTTTAATAATTTTGAAAAATTTTCTGGAATTTTGACACAAAAATTAATTTTCATGACTTCCGATTTGGCTGAAAATTTACAAGCGATCCCTTGGCGACCTCCTTAACGTGCTCTTAAAGTTTGAGCAAATTCTGGCTGCTGGTTTCTGGGATATAGCCACCAAAAAAATTCACAAAAATTTGCCGCATAATTTTGAAAAATTTTCTGGAATTTTGACACAAAAATTAATTTTCATGACTTCCGATTTGGCTGAAAATTTACAAGCGATCCCTTGGCGACCTCCTTAACGTGCTCTTAAAGTTTGAGCAAATTCTGGCTGCTGGTTTCTGGGATATAGCCAACAAAAAAATTCACAAAAATTTGCCGAATAATTTTGAAAAACTTTCTGGAATTTTGACCAAAAATAAATTTTTATGACTTCCGATTGGTTGAAAATTTACAGGCGATCCCTTGGCGACCTCCTTAACGTGCTCTTAAAGTTTGAGCCAATTCTAGCGGCTGGTTTCTGGGATACAGCCAACAAAAAAATTGCACAACGATTTGCCGCATAATTTTGATAATTTTTCATTGTTTTTGACATCAAAAATACATTTTTTATATTCAAAATCTTTAGAAAATTGGCAGGCGATCCCTTGGCCACTCCCTTAACGTGCTGTAAAAGTTTGGGCAATGTCTGGCGGCTGGTTCCTGGGATACAAACTAAAAATAAATTAAAAAAACAATCAAAATTTCACAATTTGAAGTTTACCCAAAAGAATTTCGTTAATATAGGAATATTGGTTGAAAATTAATGCATCGCCCCCACCTTGGGCAATCCAGGAATGTGTTGTAAACATTTTAAAAGCCTCTGTCAGCTGGTTCCCGGGATAGCATCTTAAAAAGATGATCAAAAAAGAAAATACAATAAAAAACATACCAAAATTTTTATTTTTCCATTCAATTTTTCCCGTGTTTCCAATTGATTAATCAATTATTTACATGTTTATGGTTTTGTTTAATTTTCTATTGGTTTTGGCTGTGATAATTTTACTGGCAAATGATTATTTTGAAATATTTTGTGACGATCCAAAAGAAATCCACGTGTTTATTCCACCCAGTCAATTTTTTTTTAATAAAACATAACCTAAATAATGCAAAAAGATTGTTTTATCGATAATTTTTCCTATTCAATTTTATTGTTATCGCCAATAGATGGTGCAATAAAATTAAAATGGGGATAAAATATTTGGCATTTATTAAAAATAGCGAACACGTCAGACGCCATGATGGCGACGGCCATCATTTATTTATTTATTGTTGTTTTTTTTTGTTGGTTTGTTTTGGTTTATTTTGTTGGAAGGTTAGTTTTTTTTTATTAAGTTTGATGATTGGCATTAAAAGATAGCGGAGTGTTGATGGTGTTCTAATGATAATTATTTGATTCAATTATTAATTTGGGAATTTTCACTCCTATTACTAGTGAGTCCCGGTTATTTAACTGAGTGGGAAAACATAAAAATAAAGGTAAACATTTATAGAAGCGAAGATAATTTTGGAATGAAGAACAAATGCGATTGATCTGATTTATTGTTATATATACAGTTTGGACTAGGGCCGCAACACGGAAATGGATTAAAAAATGATGATGATGATACCAATTGTGATGGGTGTCGGAATATATTGCTGAGCATTGTGTTGTGATGATTGTAAATTGCGGGGAGATTATGCTTGTGATAAAATATGAATTTTTTTTGATGATATTCAATTCAAGTTCAAATTCCAAGGTAATCCCATTCGATGATCATTTCCAGACTATTATCTATTAAATTAGAGGATATTAGACGTGTTTTACCACTACCCCGGTTATTCCAACTCAAATGGTTTCCATACAGTGACGGTCCAAAATTGCCTCTGCATGGAAATTTAATTTAGCGATCCTGCGAAAACGGAATCACCTAGAGAAAAGTTTTATATTGCAAAAATACCATAATTATCACCGCTATCAATTTCTGGTTGAAAAAAAAAAATTTTGGATTTTTTGTCAAAAAATTGGAAAAATCGGAAAATTTGGTTTTTTTCCAGATAGAGATCTGGCCGTTTGGTATGTGTTAGAGGTAGTAAAATGAGGAAACTTTTGTTCTACCACTTTGCTATAACACTTGGAATACACCCAGGAGAGTAAAAAGAATTTTTTCTGAATTTCCCAGTAGAGTCAACTTTGAACCACCACTGTATGGAAACCAGTTGAGTTATAATAACCGGGTTGGTGGCAAAACACGTCTTATATCCTCTAGTTTAATCGCTGAAAATTTGATAATGATCAAGTACCGGGATCCTGTTGGAACTAACCTTTGAAGTTCATCGAAAATTGATGTTTTTCGATGTTAAAGGAAAATCCACAATTTTCATCGGAAAATTATCCGGCCAATTTCATTTGAAAGATCAATCTTTTACCTTTCCAATGACGTTCTAAAATCCCAAGTGAAGCAACTCCTTCATATAGTAATAATTCACGGAATGAAGGTCTACTTGGGATTCCCCAAATTTCAATCCAGCCTCCTGACCAAACCAATGGGAATATTTTCATGGGGTTACCATCAATCGAAAGGTATTTAAATTGCCCATCGACTTATGGTCATCGCGATGGATCGGCCAGAACAAAATAAAAAGTTATGGGCGATTGAAAATGCGAAAAACGCGATTTTCAAGGGCAGATGGTGGGGTTCCTGGACCACCCACCAAGGTCATATTTTTGGAATCAACATTCTCGGGGATGGTCTACAACGTGGTAATAAAATAAAATCCCTAGGACGACATGAACAAAATTTTTACAAGAGTTAACTCTTGTATTTTTAGGCCAAAATTTAGCAAAAAAAAAAGCAAAAATTAATCTTTTCCCTTTTTTCCTTTTTATTTCTCACGTATCCCAGGTCGTTAGAAAACCACCAACACTGCTGAATCAAATGATTTTCATATGAAAATCACTTGAAATACATCAAAATATAATCGGCGGTTTTTTCCCTCCGAATGGATGGCATCGCTACCAACTCGACCATCATAACATGTAATATATGAATGTTTATTTTTCAATCACTTTATTAGAATACGAATTGTAAATTTATAGGATTTATTTTAAGGTTTTAAGGTGATAAAAAGAATAAATTCCAATTGATTTCATTTTATTTTCATGTATTTTTTTATTAAATTTTTCCTAAACTAATCAAAAAATGCGCCACATAGCGAAAATCCCTTGCATTTATCCATTTATTAAACATTTGAGATAAATAAATTGGTTTACAATTTGCTAAACGATAAAAAAGATAACATTTATAAGTTTTATCAACAAAAAAAAACCTCTAAAAATTTAAGAGGTTTTTTTATTTGAGATAAAACAAACTTTCAAAAATTGGGGTGACTTTTATTTGAGATAAAAAAAAAGCGGTTCAACTGTTGCTAAAAGATAACATTTTAAAGTTTTATTATGGTTTGAACCGATGCTAAATACCTAATATTTTTAGGCATCCAATTTGGCTGAAAATTTACAGGCTGCCCCTTGGACGTTCCCGGAACGTTGTGTTAAAATATGGCGGGGTTCTGACGGCCGGTTCCCAAGATATAACGTAAAAAAAAATAATTTTTTTAATAATTTTGAAAAATTTTCTGGAATTTTGACACAAAAATTAATTTTCATGACTTCCGATTTGGCTGAAAATTTACAAGCGATCCCTTGGCGACCTCCTTAACGTGCTCTTAAAGTTTGAGCAAATTCTGGCTGCTGGTTTCTGGGATATAGCCACCAAAAAAATTCACAAAAATTTGCCGCATAATTTTGAAAAATTTTCTGGAATTTTGACACAAAAATTAATTTTCATGACTTCCGATTTGGCTGAAAATTTACAAGCGATCCCTTGGCGACCTCCTTAACGTGCTCTTAAAGTTTGAGCAAATTCTGGCTGCTGGTTTCTGGGATATAGCCACCAAAAAAATTCACAAAAATTTGCCGCATAATTTTGAAAAATTTTCTGGAATTTTGACACAAAAATTAATTTTCATGACTTCCGATTTGGCTGAAAATTTACAAGCGATCCCTTGGCGACCTCCTTAACGTGCTCTTAAAGTTTGAGCAAATTCTGGCTGCTGGTTTCTGGGATATAGCCAACAAAAAAATTCACAAAAATTTGCCGAATAATTTTGAAAAACTTTCTGGAATTTTGACCAAAAATAAATTTTTATGACTTCCGATTTGGTTGAAAATTTACAGGCGATCCCTTGGCGACCTCCTTAACGTGCTCTTAAAGTTTGAGCCAATTCTAGCGGCTGGTTTCTGGGATACAGCCAACAAAAAAATTGCACAACGATTTGCCGCATAATTTTGATAATTTTTCAGTGTTTTTGACATCAAAAATACATTTTTTATATTCAAAATCTTTAGAAAATTGGCAGGCGATCCCTTGGCCACTCCCTTAACGTGCTGTAAAAGTTTGGGCAATGTCTGGCGGCTGGTTCCTGGGATACAAACTAAAAATAAATTAAAAAAACAATCAAAATTTCACAATTTGAAGTTTACCCAAAAGAATTTCGTTAATATAGGAATATTGGTTGAAAATTAATGCATCGCCCCCACCTTGGGCAATCCAGGAATGTGTTGTAAACATTTTAAAAGCCTCTGTCAGCTGGTTCCCGGGATAGCATCTTAAAAAGATGATCAAAAAAGAAAATACAATAAAAAACATACCAAAATTTTTATTTTTCCATTCAATTTTTCCCGTGTTTCCAATTGATTAATCAATTATTTACATGTTTATGGTTTTGTTTAATTTTCTATTGGTTTTGGCTGTGATAATTTTACTGGCAAATGATTATTTTGAAATATTTTGTGACGATCCAAAAGAAATCCACGTGTTTATTCCACCCAGTCAATTTTTTTTTAATAAAACATAACCTAAATAATGCAAAAAGATTGTTTTATCGATAATTTTTCCTATTCAATTTTATTGTTATCGCCAATAGATGGTGCAATAAAATTAAAATGGGGATAAAATATTTGGCATTAATTAAAAATAGCGAACACGTCAGACGCCATGATGGCGACGGCCATCATTTATTTATTTATTGTTGTTTTTTTTTGTTGGTTTGTTTTGGTTTATTTTGTTGGAAGGTTAGTTTTTTTTTATTAAGTTTGATGATTGGCATTAAAAGATAGCGGAGTGTTGATGGTGTTCTAATGATAATTATTTGATTCAATTATTAATTTGGGAATTTTCACTCCTATTACTAGTGAGTCCCGGTTATTTAACTGAGTGGGAAAACATAAAAATAAAGGTAAACATTTATAGAAGCGAAGATAATTTTGGAATGAAGAACAAATGCGATTGATCTGATTTATTGTTATATATACAGTTTGGACTAGGGCCGCAACACGGAAATGGATTAAAAAATGATGATGATGATACCAATTGTGATGGGTGTCGGAATATATTGCTGAGCATTGTGTTGTGATGATTGTAAATTGCGGGGAGATTATGCTTGTGATAAAATATGAATTTTTTTTGATGATATTCAATTCAAGTTCAAATTCCAAGGTAATCCCATTCGATGATCATTTCCAGACTATTATCTATTAAATTAGAGGATATTAGACGTGTTTTACCACTACCCCGGTTATTCCAACTCAAATGGTTTCCATACAGTGACGGCCCAAAATTGCCTCTGCATGGAAATTTAATTTAGCGATCCTGCGAAAACGGAATCACCTAGAGAAAAGTTTTATATTGCAAAAATACCATAATTATCACCGCTATCAATTTCTGGTTGAAAAAAAAATTTTGGATTTTTTGTCAAAAAATTGGAAAAATCGGAAAATTTGGTTTTTTTTCAGATAGAGATCTGGCCGTTTGGTATGTGTTAGAGGTAGTAAAATGAGGAAACTTTTGTTCTACCACTTTGCTATAACACTTGGAATACACCCAGGAGAGTAAAAAGAATTTTTTCTGAATTTCCCAGTAGAGTCAACTTTGAACCACCACTGTATGGAAACCAGTTGAGTTATAATAACCGGGTTGGTGGCAAAACACGTCTTATATCTTCTAGTTTAATCGCTGAAAATTTGATAATGATCAAGTACCGGGATCCTGTTGGAACTAACCTTTGAAGTTCATCGAAAATTGATGTTTTTCGATGTTAAAGGAAAATCCACAATTTTCATCGGAAAATTATCCGGCCAATTTCATTTGAAAGATCAATCTTTTACCTTTCCAATGACGTTCTAAAATCCCAAATGAAGCAACTCCTTCATATAGTAATAATTCACGGAATGAAGGTCTACTTGGGATTTCCCAAATTTCAACCGAGCCTCCTGACCAAACCAATGGGAATATTTTCATGGGGTTACCATCAATCGAAAGGTATTTAAATTGCCCATCGACTTATGGTCATCGCGATGGATCGGCCAGAACAAAATAAAAAGTTATGGGCGATTGAAAATGCGAAAAACGCGATTTTCAAGGGCAGATGGTGGGGTTCCTGGACCACCCACCAAGGTCATATTTTTGGAATCAACATTCTCGGGGATGGTCTACAACGTGGTAATAAAATAAAATCCCTAGGACGACATGAACAAAATTTTTACAAGAGTTAACTCTTGTATTTTTAGGCCAAAATTTAGCAAAAAAAAAGCAAAAATTAATCTTTTCCCTTTTTTCCTTTTTATTTCTCACGTATCCCAGGTCGTTAGAAAACCACCAACACTGCTGAATCAAATGATTTTCATATGAAAATCACTTGAAATACATCAAAATATAATCGGCGGTTTTTTCCCTCCGAATGGATGGCATCGCTACCAACTCGACCATCATAACATGTAATATATGAATGTTTATTTTTCAATCACTTTATTAGAATACGAATTGTAAATTTATAGGATTTATTTTAAGGTTTTAAGGTGATAAAAAGAATAAATTCCAATTGATTTCATTTTATTTTCATGTATTTTTTTATTAAATTTTTCCTAAACTAATCAAAAAATGCGCCACATAGCGAAAATCCCTTGCATTTATCCATTTATTAAACATTTGAGATAAATAAATTGGTTTACAATTTGCTAAACGATAAAAAAGATAACATTTATAAGTTTTATCAACAAAAAAAAACCTCTAAAAATTTAAGAGGTTTTTTTGAGATAAAAAAAACTTTCAAAAATTGGGGTGACTTTTATTTGAGATAAAAAAAAAGCGGTTCAACTGTTGCTAAAAGATAACATTTTAAAGTTTTATTATGGTTTGAACCGATGCTAAATACCTAATATTTTTAGGCATCCAATTTGGCTGAAAATTTACAGGCTGCCCCTTGGACGTTCCCGGAACGTTGTGTTAAAATATGGCGGGGTTCTGACGGCCGGTTCCCAAGATATAACGTAAAAAAAAATAATTTTTTTAATAATTTTGAAAAATTTTCTGGAATTTTGACACAAAAATTAATTTTCATGACTTCCGATTTGGCTGAAAATTTACAAGCGATCCCTTGGCGACCTCCTTAACGTGCTCTTAAAGTTTGAGCAAATTCTGGCTGCTGGTTTCTGGGATATAGCCAACAAAAAAATTCACAAAAATTTGCCGAATAATTTTGAAAAACTTTCTGGAATTTTGACCAAAAATAAATTTTTATGACTTCCGATTTGGTTGAAAATTTACAGGCGATCCCTTGGCGACCTCCTTAACGTGCTCTTAAAGTTTGAGCCAATTCTAGCGGCTGGTTTCTGGGATACAGCCAACAAAAAAATTGCACAACGATTTGCCGCATAATTTTGATAATTTTTCAGTGTTTTTGACATCAAAAATACATTTTTTATATTCAAAATCTTTAGAAAATTGGCAGGCGATCCCTTGGCCACTCCCTTAACGTGCTGTAAAAGTTTGGGCAATGTCTGGCGGCTGGTTCCTGGGATACAAACTAAAAATAAATTAAAAAAACAATCAAAATTTCACAATTTGAAGTTTACCCAAAAGAATTTCGTTAATATAGGAATATTGGTTGAAAATTAATGCATCGCCCCCACCTTGGGCAATCCAGGAATGTGTTGTAAACATTTTAAAAGCCTCTGTCAGCTGGTTCCCGGGATAGCATCTTAAAAAGATGATCAAAAAAGAAAATACAATAAAAAACATACCAAAATTTTTATTTTTCCATTCAATTTTTCCCGTGTTTCCAATTGATTAATCAATTATTTACATGTTTATGGTTTTGTTTAATTTTCTATTGGTTTTGGCTGTGATAATTTTACTGGCAAATGATTATTTTGAAATATTTTGTGACGATCCAAAAGAAATCCACGTGTTTATTCCACCCAGTCAATTTTTTTTTAATAAAACATAACCTAAATAATGCAAAAAGATTGTTTTATCGATAATTTTTCCTATTCAATTTTATTGTTATCGCCAATAGATGGTGCAATAAAATTAAAATGGGGATAAAATATTTGGCATTAATTAAAAATAGCGAACACGTCAGACGCCATGATGGCGACGGCCATCATTTATTTATTTATTGTTGTTTTTTTTTGTTGGTTTGTTTTGGTTTATTTTGTTGGAAGGTTAGTTTTTTTTTATTAAGTTTGATGATTGGCATTAAAAGATAGCGGAGTGTTGATGGTGTTCTAATGATAATTATTTGATTCAATTATTAATTTGGGAATTTTCACTCCTATTACTAGTGAGTCCCGGTTATTTAACTGAGTGGGAAAACATAAAAATAAAGGTAAACATTTATAGAAGCGAAGATAATTTTGGAATGAAGAACAAATGCGATTGATCTGATTTATTGTTATATATACAGTTTGGACTAGGGCCGCAACACGGAAATGGATTAAAAAATGATGATGATGATACCAATTGTGATGGGTGTCGGAATATATTGCTGAGCATTGTGTTGTGATGATTGTAAATTGCGGGGAGATTATGCTTGTGATAAAATATGAATTTTTTTTGATGATATTCAATTCAAGTTCAAATTCCAAGGTAATCCCATTCGATGATCATTTCCAGACTATTATCTATTAAATTAGAGGATATTAGACGTGTTTTACCACTACCCCGGTTATTCCAACTCAAATGGTTTCCATACAGTGACGGCCCAAAATTGCCTCTGCATGGAAATTTAATTTAGCGATCCTGCGAAAACGGAATCACCTAGAGAAAAGTTTTATATTGCAAAAATACCATAATTATCACCGCTATCAATTTCTGGTTGAAAAAAAAAATTTTGGATTTTTTGTCAAAAAATTGGAAAAATCGGAAAATTTGGTTTTTTTTCAGATAGAGATCTGGCCGTTTGGTATGTGTTAGAGGTAGTAAAATGAGGAAACTTTTGTTCTACCACTTTGCTATAACACTTGGAATACACCCAGGAGAGTAAAAAGAATTTTTTCTGAATTTCCCAGTAGAGTCAACTTTGAACCACCACTGTATGGAAACCAGTTGAGTTATAATAACCGGGTTGGTGGCAAAACACGTCTTATATCCTCTAGTTTAATCGCTGAAAATTTGATAATGGTCAAGTACCGGGATCCTGTTGGAACTAACCTTTGAAGTTCATCGAAAATTGATGTTTTTCGATGTTAAAGGAAAATCCACAATTTTCATCGGAAAATTATCCGGCCAATTTCATTTGAAAGATCAATCTTTTACCTTTCCAATGACGTTCTAAAATCCCAAATGAAGCAACTACTTCATATAGTAATAATTCACGGAATGAAGGTCTACTTGGGATTTCCCAAATTTCAACCGAGCCTCCTGACCAAACCAATGGGAATATTTTCATGGGGTTACCATCAATCGAAAGGTATTTAAATTGCCCATCGACTTATGGTCATCGCGATGGATCGGCCAGAACAAAATAAAAAGTTATGGGCGATTAAAAATGCGAAAAACGCGATTTTCAAGGGCAGATGGTGGGGTTCCTGGACCACCCACCAAGGTCATATTTTTGGAATCAACATTCTCGGGGATGGTCTACAACGTGGTAATAAAATAAAATCCCTAGGACGACATGAACAAAATTTTTACAAGAGTTAACTCTTGTATTTTTAGGCCAAAATTTAGCAAAAAAAAAGCAAAAATTAATCTTTTCCCTTTTTTCCTTTTTATTTCTCACGTATCCCAGGTCGTTAGAAAACCACCAACACTGCTGAATCAAATGATTTTCATATGAAAATCACTTGAAATACATCAAAATATAATCGGCGGTTTTTTCCCTCCGAATGGATGGCATCGCTACCAACTCGACCATCATAACATGTAATATATGAATGTTTATTTTTCAATCACTTTATTAGAATACGAATTGTAAATTTATAGGATTTATTTTAAGGTTTTAAGGTGATAAAAAGAATAAATTCCAATTGATTTCATTTTATTTTCATGTATTTTTTTATTAAATTTTTCCTAAACTAATCAAAAAATGCGCCACATAGCGAAAATCCCTTGCATTTATCCATTTATTAAACATTTGAGATAAATAAATTGGTTTACAATTTGCTAAACGATAAAAAAGATAACATTTATAAGTTTTATCAACAAAAAAAAACCTCTAAAAATTTAAGAGGTTTTTTTATTTGAGATAAAAAAAACTTTCAAAAATTGGGGTGACTTTTATTTGAGATAAAAAAAAAGCGGTTCAAATGTTGCTAAAAGATAACATTTTAAAGTTTTATTATGGTTTGAACCGATGCTAAATACCTAATATTTTTAGGCATCCAATTTGGCTGAAAATTTACAGGCTGCCCCTTGGACGTTCCCGGAACGTTGTGTTAAAATATGGCGGGGTTCTGACGGCCGGTTCCCAAGATATAACGTAAAAAAAATAATTTTTTTAATAATTTTGAAAAATTTTCTGGAATTTTGACACAAAAATTAATTTTCATGACTTCCGATTTGGCTGAAAATTTACAAGCGATCCCTTGGCGACCTCCTTAACGTGCTCTTAAAGTTTGAGCAAATTCTGGCTGCTGGTTTCTGGGATATAGCCACCAAAAAAATTCACAAAAATTTGCCGCATAATTTTGAAAAATTTTCTGGAATTTTGACACAAAAATTAATTTTCATGACTTCCGATTTGGCTGAAAATTTACAAGCGATCCCTTGGCGACCTCCTTAACGTGCTCTTAAAGTTTGAGCAAATTCTGGCTGCTGGTTTCTGGGATATAGCCAACAAAAAAATTCACAAAAATTTGCCGAATAATTTTGAAAAACTTTCTGGAATTTTGATCAAAAATAAATTTTTATGACTTCCGATTTGGTTGAAAATTTACAGGCGATCCCTTGGCGACCTCCTTAACGTGCTCTTAAAGTTTGAGCCAATTCTAGCGGCTGGTTTCTGGGATACAGCCAACAAAAAAATTGCACAACGATTTGCCGCATAATTTTGATAATTTTTCAGTGTTTTTGACATCAAAAATACATTTTTTATATTCAAAATCTTTAGAAAATTGGCAGGCGATCCCTTGGCCACTCCCTTAACGTGCTGTAAAAGTTTGGGCAATGTCTGGCGGCTGGTTCCTGGGATACAAACTAAAAATAAATTAAAAAAACAATCAAAATTTCACAATTTGAAGTTTACCCAAAAGAATTTCGTTAATATAGGAATATTGGTTGAAAATTAATGCATCGCCCCCACCTTGGGCAATCCAGGAATGTGTTGTAAACATTTTAAAAGCCTCTGTCAGCTGGTTCCCGGGATAGCATCTTAAAAAGATGATCAAAAAAGAAAATACAATAAAAAACATACCAAAATTTTTATTTTTCCATTCAATTTTTCCCGTGTTTCCAATTGATTAATCAATTATTTACATGTTTATGGTTTTGTTTAATTTTCTATTGGTTTTGGCTGTGATAATTTTACTGGCAAATGATTATTTTGAAATATTTTGTGACGATCCAAAAGAAATCCACGTGTTTATTCCACCCAGTCAATTTTTTTTTAATAAAACATAACCTAAATAATGCAAAAAGATTGTTTTATCGATAATTTTTCCTATTCAATTTTATTGTTATCGCCAATAGATGGTGCAATAAAATTAAAATGGGGATAAAATATTTGGCATTTATTAAAAATAGCGAACACGTCAGACGCCATGATGGCGACGGCCATCATTTATTTATTTATTGTTGTTTTTTTTTTGTTGGTTTGTTTTGGTTTATTTTGTTGGAAGGTTAGTTTTTTTTTATTAAGTTTGATGATTGGCATTAAAAGATAGCGGAGTGTTGATGGTGTTCTAATGATAATTATTTGATTCAATTATTAATTTGGGAATTTTCACTCCTATTACTAGTGAGTCCCGGTTATTTAACTGAGTGGGAAAACATAAAAATAAAGGTAAACATTTATAGAAGCGAAGATAATTTTGGAATGAAGAACAAATGCGATTGATCTGATTTATTGTTATATATACAGTTTGGACTAGGGCCGCAACACGGAAATGGATTAAAAAATGATGATGATGATACCAATTGTGATGGGTGTCGGAATATATTGCTGAGCATTGTGTTGTGATGATTGTAAATTGCGGGGAGATTATGCTTGTGATAAAATATGAATTTTTTTTGATGATATTCAATTCAAGTTCAAATTCCAAGGTAATCCCATTCGATGATCATTTCCAGACTATTATCTATTAAATTAGAGGATATTAGACGTGTTTTACCACTACCCCGGTTATTCCAACTCAAATGGTTTCCATACAGTGACGGTCCAAAATTGCCTCTGCATGGAAATTTAATTTAGCGATCCTGCGAAAACGGAATCACCTAGAGAAAAGTTTTATATTGCAAAAATACCATAATTATCACCGCTATCAATTTCTGGTTGAAAAAAAAATTTTGGATTTTTTGTCAAAAAATTGGAAAAATCGGAAAATTTGGTTTTTTTTCAGATAGAGATCTGGCCGTTTGGTATGTGTTAGAGGTAGTAAAATGAGGAAACTTTTGTTCTACCACTTTGCTATAACACTTGGAATACACCCAGGAGAGTAAAAAGAATTTTTTCTGAATTTCCCAGTAGAGTCAACTTTGAACCACCACTGTATGGAAACCAGTTGAGTTATAATAACCGGGTTGGTGGCAAAACACGTCTTATATCCTCTAGTTTAATCGCTGAAAATTTGATAATGATCAAGTACCGGGATCCTGTTGGAACTAACCTTTGAAGTTCATCGAAAATTGATGTTTTTCGATGTTAAAGGAAAATCCACAATTTTCATCGGAAAATTATCCGGCCAATTTCATTTGAAAGATCAATCTTTTACCTTTCCAATGACGTTCTAAAATCCCAAATGAAGCAACTCCTTCATATAGTAATAATTCACGGAATGAAGGTCTACTTGGGATTTCCCAAATTTCAACCGAGCCTCCTGACCAAACCAATGGGAATATTTTCATGGGGTTACCATCAATCGAAAGGTATTTAAATTGCCCATCGACTTATGGTCATCGCGATGGATCGGCCAGAACAAAATAAAAAGTTATGGGCGATTGAAAATGCGAAAAACGCGATTTTCAAGGGCAGATGGTGGGGTTCCTGGACCACCCACCAAGGTCATATTTTTGGAATCAACATTCTCGGGGATGGTCTACAACGTGGTAATAAAATAAAATCCCTAGGACGACATGAACAAAATTTTTACAAGAGTTAACTCTTGTATTTTTAGGCCAAAATTTAGCAAAAAAAAAGCAAAAATTAATCTTTTCCCTTTTTTCCTTTTTATTTCTCACGTATCCCAGGTCGTTAGAAAACCACCAACACTGCTGAATCAAATGATTTTCATATGAAAATCACTTGAAATACATCAAAATATAATCGGCGGTTTTTTCCCTCCGAATGGATGGCATCGCTACCAACTCGACCATCATAACATGTAATATATGAATGTTTATTTTTCAATCACTTTATTAGAATACGAATTGTAAATTTATAGGATTTATTTTAAGGTTTTAAGGTGATAAAAAGAATAAATTCCAATTGATTTCATTTTATTTTCATGTATTTTTTTATTAAATTTTTCCTAAACTAATCAAAAAATGCGCCACATAGCGAAAATCCCTTGCATTTATCCATTTATTAAACATTTGAGATAAATAAATTGGTTTACAATTTGCTAAACGATAAAAAAGATAACATTTATAAGTTTTATCAACAAAAAAAAACCTCTAAAAATTTAAGAGGTTTTTTTATTTGAGATAAAAAAAACTTTCAAAAATTGGGGTGACTTTTATTTGAGATAAAAAAAAAGCGGTTCAAATGTTACTAAAAGATAACATTTTAAAGTTTTATTATGGTTTGAACCGATGCTAAATACCTAATATTTTTAGGCATCCAATTTGGCTGAAAATTTACAGGCTGCCCCTTGGACGTTCCCGGAACGTTGTGTTAAAATATGGCGGGGTTCTGACGGCCGGTTCCCAAGATATAACGTAAAAAAAAATAATTTTTTTAATAATTTTGAAAAATTTTCTGGAATTTTGACACAAAAATTAATTTTCATGACTTCCGATTTGGCTGAAAATTTACAAGCGATCCCTTGGCGACCTCCTTAACGTGCTCTTAAAGTTTGAGCAAATTCTGGCTGCTGGTTTCTGGGATATAGCCAACAAAAAAATTCACAAAAATTTGCCGAATAATTTTGAAAAACTTTCTGGAATTTTGACCAAAAATAAATTTTTATGACTTCCGATTTGGTTGAAAATTTACAGGCGATCCCTTGGCGACCTCCTTAACGTGCTCTTAAAGTTTGAGCCAATTCTAGCGGCTGGTTTCTGGGATACAGCCAACAAAAAAATTGCACAACGATTTGCCGCATAATTTTGATAATTTTTCAGTGTTTTTGATATCAAAAATACATTTTTTATATTCAAAATCTTTAGAAAATTGGCAGGCGATCCCTTGGCCACTCCCTTAACGTGCTGTAAAAGTTTGGGCAATGTCTGGCGGCTGGTTCCTGGGATACAAACTAAAAATAAATTAAAAAAACAATCAAAATTTCACAATTTGAAGTTTACCCAAAAGAATTTCGTTAATATAGGAATATTGGTTGAAAATTAATGCATCGCCCCCACCCTGGGCAATCCAGGAATGTGTTGTAAACATTTTAAAAGCCTCTGTCAGCTGGTTCCCGGGATAGCATCTTAAAAAGATGATCAAAAAAGAAAATACAATAAAAAACATACCAAAATTTTTATTTTTCCATTCAATTTTTCCCGTGTTTCCAATTGATTAATCAATTATTTACATGTTTATGGTTTTGTTTAATTTTCTATTGGTTTTGGCTGTGATAATTTTACTGGCAAATGATTATTTTGAAATATTTTGTGACGATCCAAAAGAAATCCACGTGTTTATTCCACCCAGTCAATTTTTTTTTAATAAATCATAACCTAAATAATGCAAAAAGATTGTTTTATCGATAATTTTTCCTATTCAATTTTATTGTTATCGCCAATAGATGGTGCAATAAAATTAAAATGGGGATAAAATATTTGGCATTTATTAAAAATAGCGAACACGTCAGACGCCATGATGGCGACGGCCATCATTTATTTATTTATTGTTGTTTTTTTTGTTGGTTTGTTTTGGTTTATTTTGTTGGAAGGTTAGTTTTTTTTTATTAAGTTTGTTGATTGGCATTAAAAGATAGCGGAGTGTTGATGGTGTTCTAATGATAATTATTTGATTCAATTATTAATTTGGGAATTTTCACTCCTATTACTAGTGAGTCCCGGTTATTTAACTGAGTGGGAAAACATAAAAATAAAGGTAAACATTTATAGAAGCGAAGATAATTTTGGAATGAAGAACAAATGCGATTGATCTGATTTATTGTTATATATACAGTTTGGACTAGGGCCGCAACACGGAAATGGATTAAAAAATGATGATGATGATACCAATTGTGATGGGTGTCGGAATATATTGCTGAGCATTGTGTTGTGATGATTGTAAATTGCGGGGAGATTATGCTTGTGATAAAATATGAATTTTTTTTGATGATATTCAATTCAAGTTCAAATTCCAAGGTAATCCCATTCGATGATCATTTCCAGACTATTATCTATTAAATTAGAGGATATTAGACGTGTTTTACCACTACCCCGGTTATTCCAACTCAAATGGTTTCCATACAGTGACGGCCCAAAATTGCCTCTGCATGGAAATTTAATTTAGCGATCCTGCGAAAACGGAATCACCTAGAGAAAAGTTTTATATTGCAAAAATACCATAATTATCACCGCTATCAATTTCTGGTTGAAAAAAAAATTTTGGATTTTTTGTCAAAAAATTGGAAAAATCGGAAAATTTGGTTTTTTTTCAGATAGAGATCTGGCCGTTTGGTATGTGTTAGAGGTAGTAAAATGAGGAAACTTTTGTTCTACCACTTTGCTATAACACTTGGAATACACCCAGGAGAGTAAAAAGAATTTTTTCTGAATTTCCCAGTAGAGTCAACTTTGAACCACCACTGTATGGAAACCAGTTGAGTTATAATAACCGGGTTGGTGGCAAAACACGTCTTATATCCTCTAGTTTAATCGCTGAAAATTTGATAATGATCAAGTACCGGGATCCTGTTGGAACTAACCTTTGAAGTTCATCGAAAATTGATGTTTTTCGATGTTAAAGGAAAATCCACAATTTTCATCGGAAAATTATCCGGCCAATTTCATTTGAAAGATCAATCTTTTACCTTTCCAATGACGTTCTAAAATCCCAAATGAAGCAACTCCTTCATATAGTAATAATTCACGGAATGAAGGTCTACTTGGGATTTCCCAAATTTCAACCGAGCCTCCTGACCAAACCAATGGGAATATTTTCATGGGGTTACCATCAATCGAAAGGTATTTAAATTGCCCATCGACTTATGGTCATCGCGATGGATCGGCCAGAACAAAATAAAAAGTTATGGGCGATTGAAAATGCGAAAAACGCGATTTTCAAGGACAGATGGTGGGGTTCCTGGACCACCCACCAAGGTCATATTTTTGGAATCAACATTCTCGGGGATGGTCTACAACGTGGTAATAAAATAAAATCCCTAGGACGACATGAACAAAATTTTTACAAGAGTTAACTCTTGTATTTTTAGGCCAAAATTTAGCAAAAAAAAAGCAAAAATTAATCTTTTCCCTTTTTTCCTTTTTATTTCTCACGTATCCCAGGTCGTTAGAAAACCACCAACACTGCTGAATCAAATGATTTTCATATGAAAATCACTTGAAATACATCAAAATATAATCGGCGGTTTTTTCCCTCCGAATGGATGGCATCGCTACCAACTCGACCATCATAACATGTAATATATGAATGTTTATTTTTCAATCACTTTATTAGAATACGAATTGTAAATTTATAGGATTTATTTTAAGGTTTTAAGGTGATAAAAAGAATAAATTCCAATTGATTTCATTTTATTTTCATGTATTTTTTTATTAAATTTTTCCTAAACTAATCAAAAAATGCGCCACATAGCGAAAATCCCTTGCATTTATCCATTTATTAAACATTTGAGATAAATAAATTGGTTTACAATTTGCTAAACGATAAAAAAGATAACATTTATAAGTTTTATCAACAAAAAAAAACCTCTAAAAATTTAAGAGGTTTTTTTATTTGAGATAAAAAAAACTTTCAAAAATTGGGGTGACTTTTATTTGAGATAAAAAAAAAGCGGTTCAAATGTTGCTAAAAGATAACATTTTAAAGTTTTATTATGGTTTGAACCGATGCTAAATACCTAATATTTTTAGGCATCCAATTTGGCTGAAAATTTACAGGCTGCCCCTTGGACGTTCCCGGAACGTTGTGTTAAAATATGGCGGGGTTCTGACGGCCGGTTCCCAAGATATAACGTAAAAAAAAATAATTTTTTTAATAATTTTGAAAAATTTTCTGGAATTTTGACACAAAAATTAATTTTCATGACTTCCGATTTGGCTGAAAATTTACAAGCGATCCCTTGGCGACCTCCTTAACGTGCTCTTAAAGTTTGAGCAAATTCTGGCTGCTGGTTTCTGGGATATAGCCAACAAAAAAATTCACAAAAATTTGCCGAATAATTTTGAAAAACTTTCTGGAATTTTGACCAAAAATAAATTTTTATGACTTCCGATTTGGTTGAAAATTTACAGGCGATCCCTTGGCGACCTCCTTAACGTGCTCTTAAAGT
This sequence comes from Dilophus febrilis, assembly GCA_958336335.1. Taxonomy (NCBI): domain Eukaryota; kingdom Metazoa; phylum Arthropoda; class Insecta; order Diptera; family Bibionidae; genus Dilophus; species Dilophus febrilis. The sequence continues at coordinate 47,779,190 of OY284470.1, read as the reverse complement.
TTGAGCCAATTCTAGCGGCTGGTTTCTGGGATACAGCCAACAAAAAAATTGCACAACGATTTGCCGCATAATTTTGATAATTTTTCAGTGTTTTTGATATCAAAAATACATTTTTTATATTCAAAATCTTTAGAAAATTGGCAGGCGATCCCTTGGCCACTCCCTTAACGTGCTGTAAAAGTTTGGGCAATGTCTGGCGGCTGGTTCCTGGGATACAAACTAAAAATAAATTAAAAAAACAATCAAAATTTCACAATTTGAAGTTTACCCAAAAGAATTTCGTTAATATAGGAATATTGGTTGAAAATTAATGCATCGCCCCCACCCTGGGCAATCCAGGAATGTGTTGTAAACATTTTAAAAGCCTCTGTCAGCTGGTTCCCGGGATAGCATCTTAAAAAGATGATCAAAAAAGAAAATACAATAAAAAACATACCAAAATTTTTATTTTTCCATTCAATTTTTCCCGTGTTTCCAATTGATTAATCAATTATTTACATGTTTATGGTTTTGTTTAATTTTCTATTGGTTTTGGCTGTGATAATTTTACTGGCAAATGATTATTTTGAAATATTTTGTGACGATCCAAAAGAAATCCACGTGTTTATTCCACCCAGTCAATTTTTTTTAATAAATCATAAGCTAAATAATGCAAAAAGATTGTTTTATCGATAATTTTTCCTATTCAATTTTCTTGTTATCGCCAATAGATGGTGCAATAAAATTAAAATGGGGATAAAATATTTGGCATTTATTAAAAATAGCGAACACGTCAGACGCCATGATGGCGACGGCCATCATTTATTTATTTATTGTTGTTTTTTTTGTTGGTTTGTTTTGGTTTATTTTGTTGGAAGGTTAGTTTTTTTTTATTAAGTTTGTTGATTGGCATTAAAAGATAGCGGAGTGTTGATGGTGTTCTAATGATAATTATTTGATTCAATTATTAATTTGGGAATTTTCACTCCTATTACTAGTGAGTCCCGGTTATTTAACTGAGTGGGAAAACATAAAAATAAAGGTAAACATTTATAGAAGCGAAGATAATTTTGGAATGAAGAACAAATGCGATTGATCTGATTTATTGTTATATATACAGTTTGGACTAGGGCCGCAACACGGAAATGGATTAAAAAATGATGATGATGATACCAATTGTGATGGGTGTCGGAATATATTGCTGAGCATTGTGTTGTGATGATTGTAAATTGCGGGGAGATTATGCTTGTGATAAAATATGAATTTTTTTTGATGATATTCAATTCAAGTTCAAATTCCAAGGTAATCCCATTCGATGATCATTTCCAGACTATTATCTATTAAATTAGAGGATATTAGACGTGTTTTACCACTACCCCGGTTATTCCAACTCAAATGGTTTCCATACAGTGACGGCCCAAAATTGCCTCTGCATGGAAATTTAATTTAGCGATCCTGCGAAAACGGAATCACCTAGAGAAAAGTTTTATATTGCAAAAATACCATAATTATCACCGCTATCAATTTCTGGTTGAAAAAAAAAATTTTAGATTTTTTGTCAAAAAATTGGAAAAATCGGAAAATTTGGTTTTTTTCCAGATAGAGATCTGGCCGTTTGGTATGTGTTAGAGGTAGTAAAATGAGGAAACTTTTGTTCTACCACTTTGCTATAACACTTGGAATACACCCAGGAGAGTAAAAAGAATTTTTTCTGAATTTCCCAGTAGAGTCAACTTTGGACCACCACTGTATGGAAACCAGTTGAGTTATAATAACCGGGGTAGTGGCAAAACACGTCTTATATCCTCTAGTTTAATCGCTGAAAATTTGGGAATGATCATGTACCGGGATCACCTTGGAACTAACCTTTGAAGTTCATCGAAAATTGATGTTTTTCGATGTTAAAGGAAAATCCACAATTTTCATCGGAAAATTATCCGGCCAATTTCATTTGAAAGATCAATCTTTTACCTTTCCAATGACGTTCTAAAATCCCAAATGAAGCAACTACTTCATATAGTAATAATTCACGGAATGAAGGTCTACTTGGGATTCCCCAAATTTCAATCCAGCCTCCTGACCAAACTAATGGGAATATTTTCATGGGGTTACCATCAATCGAAAGGTATTTAAATTGCCCATCGACTTATGGTCATCGCGATGGATCGGCCAGAACAAAATAAAAAGTTATGGGCGATTAAAAATGCGAAAAACGCGATTTTCAAGGGCAGATGGTGGGGTTCCTGGACCACCCACCAAGGTCATATTTTTGGAATCAACATTCTCGGGGATGGTCTACAACGTGGTAATAAAATAAAATCCCTAGGACGACATGAACAAAATTTTTACAAGAGTTAACTCTTGTATTTTTAGGCCAAAATTTAGCAAAAAAAAAGCAAAAATTAATCTTTTCCCTTTTTTCCTTTTTATTTCTCACGTATCCCAGGTCGTTAGAAAACCACCAACACTGCTGAATCAAATGATTTTCATATGAAAATCACTTGAAATACATCAAAATATAATCGGCGGTTTTTTCCCTCCGAATGGATGGCATCGCTACCAACTCGACCATCATAACATGTAATATATGAATGTTTATTTTTCAATCACTTTATTAGAATACGAATTGTAAATTTATAGGATTTATTTTAAGGTTTTAAGGTGATAAAAAGAATAAATTCCAATTGATTTCATTTTATTTTCATGTATTTTTTTATTAAATTTTTCCTAAACTAATCAAAAAATGCGCCACATAGCGAAAATCCCTTGCATTTATCCATTTATTAAACATTTGAGATAAATAAATTGGTTTACAATTTGCTAAACGATAAAAAAGATAACATTTATAAGTTTTATCAACAAAAAAAAACCTCTAAAAATTTAAGAGGTTTTTTTATTTGAGATAAAAAAAACTTTCAAAAATTGGGGTCACTTTTATTTGAGATAAAAAAAAAGCGGTTCAACTGTTGCTAAAAGATAACATTTTAAAGTTTTATTATGGTTTGAACCGATGCTAAATACCTAATATTTTTAGGCATCCAATTTGGCTGAAAATTTACAGGCTGCCCCTTGGACGTTCCCGGAACGTTGTGTTAAAATATGGCGGGGTTCTGACGGCCGGTTCCCAAGATATAACGTAAAAAAAAATAATTTTTTTAATAATTTTGAAAAATTTTCTGGAATTTTGACACAAAAATTAATTTTCATGACTTCCGATTTGGCTGAAAATTTACAAGCGATCCCTTGGCGACCTCCTTAACGTGCTCTTAAAGTTTGAGCAAATTCTGGCTGCTGGTTTCTGGGATATAGCCACCAAAAAAATTCACAAAAATTTGCCGCATAATTTTGAAAAATTTTCTGGAATTTTGACACAAAAATTAATTTTCATGACTTCCGATTTGGCTGAAAATTTACAAGCGATCCCTTGGCGACCTCCTTAACGTGCTCTTAAAGTTTGAGCAAATTCTGGCTGCTGGTTTCTGGGATATAGCCAACAAAAAAATTCACAAAAATTTGCCGAATAATTTTGAAAAACTTTCTGGAATTTTGACCAAAAATAAATTTTTATGACTTCCGATTTGGTTGAAAATTTACAGGCGATCCCTTGGCGACCTCCTTAACGTGCTCTTAAAGTTTGAGCCAATTCTAGCGGCTGGTTTCTGGGATACAGCCAACAAAAAAATTGCACAACGATTTGCCGCATAATTTTGATAATTTTTCAGTGTTTTTGACATCAAAAATACATTTTTTATATTCAAAATCTTTAGAAAATTGGCAGGCGATCCCTTGGCCACTCCCTTAACGTGCTGTAAAAGTTTGGGCAATGTCTGGCGGCTGGTTCCTGGGATACAAACTAAAAATAAATTAAAAAAACAATCAAAATTTCACAATTTGAAGTTTACCCAAAAGAATTTCGTTAATATAGGAATATTGGTTGAAAATTAATGCATCGCCCCCACCTTGGGCAATCCAGGAATGTGTTGTAAACATTTTAAAAGCCTCTGTCAGCTGGTTCCCGGGATAGCATCTTAAAAAGATGATCAAAAAAGAAAATACAATAAAAAACATACCAAAATTTTTATTTTTCCATTCAATTTTTCCCGTGTTTCCAATTGATTAATCAATTATTTACATGTTTATGGTTTTGTTTAATTTTCTATTGGTTTTGGCTGTGATAATTTTACTGGCAAATGATTATTTTGAAATATTTTGTGACGATCCAAAAGAAATCCACGTGTTTATTCCACCCAGTCAATTTTTTTTTAATAAAACATAACCTAAATAATGCAAAAAGATTGTTTTATCGATAATTTTTCCTATTCAATTTTATTGTTATCGCCAATAGATGGTGCAATAAAATTAAAATGGGGATAAAATATTTGGCATTTATTAAAAATAGCGAACACGTCAGACGCCATGATGGCGACGGCCATCATTTATTTATTTATTGTTGTTTTTTTTTGTTGGTTTGTTTTGGTTTATTTTGTTGGAAGGTTAGTTTTTTTTTATTAAGTTTGATGATTGGCATTAAAAGATAGCGGAGTGTTGATGGTGTTCTAATGATAATTATTTGATTCAATTATTAATTTGGGAACTTTCACTCCTATTACTAGTGAGTCCCGGTTATTTAACTGAGTGGGAAAACATAAAAATAAAGGTAAACATTTATAGAAGCGAAGATAATTTTGGAATGAAGAACAAATGCGATTGATCTGATTTATTGTTATATATACAGTTTGGACTAGGGCCGCAACACGGAAATGGATTAAAAAATGATGATGATGATACCAATTGTGATGGGTGTCGGAATATATTGCTGAGCATTGTGTTGTGATGATTGTAAATTGCGGGGAGATTATGCTTGTGATAAAATATGAATTTTTTTTGATGATATTCAATTCAAGTTCAAATTCCAAGGTAATCCCATTCGATGATCATTTCCAGACTATTATCTATTAAATTAGAGGATATTAGACGTGTTTTACCACTACCCCGGTTATTCCAACTCAAATGGTTTCCATACAGTGACGGCCCAAAATTGCCTCTGCATGGAAATTTAATTTAGCGATCCTGCGAAAACGGAATCACCTAGAGAAAAGTTTTATATTGCAAAAATACCATAATTATCACCGCTATCAATTTCTGGTTGAAAAAAAAATTTTGGATTTTTTGTCAAAAAATTGGAAAAATCGGAAAATTTGGTTTTTTTTCAGATAGAGATCTGGCCGTTTGGTATGTGTTAGAGGTAGTAAAATGAGGAAACTTTTGTTCTACCACTTTGCTATAACACTTGGAATACACCCAGGAGAGTAAAAAGAATTTTTTCTGAATTTCCCAGTAGAGTCAACTTTGAACCACCACTGTATGGAAACCAGTTGAGTTATAATAACCGGGTTGGTGGCAAAACACGTCTTATATCCTCTAGTTTAATCGCTGAAAATTTGATAATGATCAAGTACCGGGATCCTGTTGGAACTAACCTTTGAAGTTCATCGAAAATTGATGTTTTTCGATGTTAAAGGAAAATCCACAATTTTCATCGGAAAATTATCCGGCCAATTTCATTTGAAAGATCAATCTTTTACCTTTCCAATGACGTTCTAAAATCCCAAATGAAGCAACTCCTTCATATAGTAATAATTCACGGAATGAAGGTCTACTTGGGATTTCCCAAATTTCAACCGAGCCTCCTGACCAAACCAATGGGAATATTTTCATGGGGTTACCATCAATCGAAAGGTATTTAAATTGCCCATCGACTTATGGTCATCGCGATGGATCGGCCAGAACAAAATAAAAAGTTATGGGCGATTGAAAATGCGAAAAACGCGATTTTCAAGGACAGATGGTGGGGTTCCTGGACCACCCACCAAGGTCATATTTTTGGAATCAACATTCTCGGGGATGGTCTACAACGTGGTAATAAAATAAAATCCCTAGGACGACATGAACAAAATTTTTACAAGAGTTAACTCTTGTATTTTTAGGCCAAAATTTAGCAAAAAAAAAGCAAAAATTAATCTTTTCCCTTTTTTCCTTTTTATTTCTCACGTATCCCAGGTCGTTAGAAAACCACCAACACTGCTGAATCAAATGATTTTCATATGAAAATCACTTGAAATACATCAAAATATAATCGGCGGTTTTTTCCCTCCGAATGGATGGCATCGCTACCAACTCGACCATCATAACATGTAATATATGAATGTTTATTTTTCAATCACTTTATTAGAATACGAATTGTAAATTTATAGGATTTATTTTAAGGTTTTAAGGTGATAAAAAGAATAAATTCCAATTGATTTCATTTTATTTTCATGTATTTTTTTATTAAATTTTTCCTAAACTAATCAAAAAATGCGCCACATAGCGAAAATCCCTTGCATTTATCCATTTATTAAACATTTGAGATAAATAAATTGGTTTACAATTTGCTAAACGATAAAAAAGATAACATTTATAAGTTTTATCAACAAAAAAAAACCTCTAAAAATTTAAGAGGTTTTTTTATTTGAGATAAAAAAAACTTTCAAAAATTGGGGTGACTTTTATTTGAGATAAAAAAAAAGCGGTTCAACTGTTGCTAAAAGATAACATTTTAAAGTTTTATTATGGTTTGAACCGATGCTAAATACCTAATATTTTTAGGCATCCAATTTGGCTGAAAATTTACAGGCTGCCCCTTGGACGTTCCCGGAACGTTGTGTTAAAATATGGCGGGGTTCTGACGGCCGGTTCCCAAGATATAACGTAAAAAAAAATAATTTTTTTAATAATTTTGAAAAATTTTCTGGAATTTTGACACAAAAATTAATTTTCATGACTTCCGATTTGGCTGAAAATTTACAAGCGATCCCTTGGCGACCTCCTTAACGTGCTCTTAAAGTTTGAGCAAATTCTGGCTGCTGGTTTCTGGGATATAGCCACCAAAAAAATTCACAAAAATTTGCCGCATAATTTTGAAAAATTTTCTGGAATTTTGACACAAAAATTAATTTTCATGACTTCCGATTTGGCTGAAAATTTACAAGCGATCCCTTGGCGACCTCCTTAACGTGCTCTTAAAGTTTGAGCAAATTCTGGCTGCTGGTTTCTGGGATATAGCCAACAAAAAAATTCACAAAAATTTGCCGAATAATTTTGAAAAACTTTCTGGAATTTTGACCAAAAATAAATTTTTATGACTTCCGATTTGGTTGAAAATTTACAGGCGATCCCTTGGCGACCTCCTTAACGTGCTCTTAAAGTTTGAGCCAATTCTAGCGGCTGGTTTCTGGGATACAGCCAACAAAAAAATTGCACAACGATTTGCCGCATAATTTTGATAATTTTTCAGTGTTTTTGACATCAAAAATACATTTTTTATATTCAAAATCTTTAGAAAATTGGCAGGCGATCCCTTGGCCACTCCCTTAACGTGCTGTAAAAGTTTGGGCAATGTCTGGCGGCTGGTTCCTGGGATACAAACTAAAAATAAATTAAAAAAACAATCAAAATTTCACAATTTGAAGTTTACCCAAAAGAATTTCGTTAATATAGGAATATTGGTTGAAAATTAATGCATCGCCCCCACCTTGGGCAATCCAGGAATGTGTTGTAAACATTTTAAAAGCCTCTGTCAGCTGGTTCCCGGGATAGCATCTTAAAAAGATGATCAAAAAAGAAAATACAATAAAAAACATACTAAAATTTTTATTTTTCCATTCAATTTTTCCCGTGTTTCCAATTGATTAATCAATTATTTACATGTTTATGGTTTTGTTTAATTTTCTATTGGTTTTGGCTGTGATAATTTTACTGGCAAATGATTATTTTGAAATATTTTGTGACGATCCAAAAGAAATCCACGTGTTTATTCCACCCAGTCAATTTTTTTTTAATAAAACATAACCTAAATAATGCAAAAAGATTGTTTTATCGATAATTTTTCCTATTCAATTTTATTGTTATCGCCAATAGATGGTGCAATAAAATTAAAATGGGGATAAAATATTTGGCATTTATTAAAAATAGCGAACACGTCAGACGCCATGATGGCGACGGCCATCATTTATTTATTTATTGTTGTTTTTTTTTGTTGGTTTGTTTTGGTTTATTTTGTTGGAAGGTTAGTTTTTTTTTATTAAGTTTGATGATTGGCATTAAAAGATAGCGGAGTGTTGATGGTGTTCTAATGATAATTATTTGATTCAATTATTAATTTGGGAACTTTCACTCCTATTACTAGTGAGTCCCGGTTATTTAACTGAGTGGGAAAACATAAAAATAAAGGTAAACATTTATAGAAGCGAAGATAATTTTGGAATGAAGAACAAATGCGATTGATCTGATTTATTGTTATATATACAGTTTGGACTAGGGCCGCAACACGGAAATGGAAAAAAAATGATGATGATGATACCAATTGTGATGGGTGTCGGAATATATTGCTGAGCATTGTGTTGTGATGATTGTAAATTGCGGGGAGATTATGCTTGTGATAAAATATGAATTTTTTTTGATGATATTCAATTCAAGTTCAAATTCCAAGGTAATCCCATTCGATGATCATTTCCAGACTATTATCTATTAAATTAGAGGATATTAGACGTGTTTTACCACTACCCCGGTTATTCCAACTCAAATGGTTTCCATACAGTGACGGCCCAAAATTGCCTCTGCATGGAAATTTAATTTAGCGATCCTGCGAAAACGGAATCACCTAGAGAAAAGTTTTATATTGCAAAAATACCATAATTATCACCGCTATCAATTTCTGGTTGAAAAAAAAATTTTGGATTTTTTGTCAAAAAATTGGAAAAATCGGAAAATTTGGTTTTTTTTCAGATAGAGATCTGGCCGTTTGGTATGTGTTAGAGGTAGTAAAATGAGGAAACTTTTGTTCTACCACTTTGCTATAACACTTGGAATACACCCAGGAGAGTAAAAAGAATTTTTTCTGAATTTCCCAGTAGAGTCAACTTTGAACCACCACTGTATGGAAACCAGTTGAGTTATAATAACCGGGTTGGTGGCAAAACACGTCTTATATCCTCTAGTTTAATCGCTGAAAATTTGATAATGATCAAGTACCGGGATCCTGTTGGAACTAACCTTTGAAGTTCATCGAAAATTGATGTTTTTCGATGTTAAAGGAAAATCCACAATTTTCATCGGAAAATTATCCGGCCAATTTCATTTGAAAGATCAATCTTTTACCTTTCCAATGACGTTCTAAAATCCCAAATGAAGCAACTCCTTCATATAGTAATAATTCACGGAATGAAGGTCTACTTGGGATTTCCCAAATTTCAACCGAGCCTCCTGACCAAACCAATGGGAATATTTTCATGGGGTTACCATCAATCGAAAGGTATTTAAATTGCCCATCGACTTATGGTCATCGCGATGGATCGGCCAGAACAAAATAAAAAGTTATGGGCGATTGAAAATGCGAAAAACGCGATTTTCAAGGACAGATGGTGGGGTTCCTGGACCACCCACCAAGGTCATATTTTTGGAATCAACATTCTCGGGGATGGTCTACAACGTGGTAATAAAATAAAATCCCTAGGACGACATGAACAAAATTTTTACAAGAGTTAACTCTTGTATTTTTAGGCCAAAATTTAGCAAAAAAAAAGCAAAAATTAATCTTTTCCCTTTTTTCCTTTTTATTTCTCACGTATCCCAGGTCGTTAGAAAACCACCAACACTGCTGAATCAAATGATTTTCATATGAAAATCACTTGAAATACATCAAAATATAATCGGCGGTTTTTTCCCTCCGAATGGATGGCATCGCTACCAACTCGACCATCATAACATGTAATATATGAATGTTTATTTTTCAATCACTTTATTAGAATACGAATTGTAAATTTATAGGATTTATTTTAAGGTTTTAAGGTGATAAAAAGAATAAATTCCAATTGATTTCATTTTATTTTCATGTATTTTTTTATTAAATTTTTCCTAAACTAATCAAAAAATGCGCCACATAGCGAAAATCCCTTGCATTTATCCATTTATTAAACATTTGAGATAAATAAATTGGTTTACAATTTGCTAAACGATAAAAAAGATAACATTTATAAGTTTTATCAACAAAAAAAAACCTCTAAAAATTTAAGAGGTTTTTTTATTTGAGATAAAAAAAACTTTCAAAAATTGGGGTGACTTTTATTTGAGATAAAAAAAAAGCGGTTCAAATGTTGCTAAAAGATAACATTTTAAAGTTTTATTATGGTTTGAACCGATGCTAAATACCTAATATTTTTAGGCATCCAATTTGGCTGAAAATTTACAGGCTGCCCCTTGGACGTTCCCGGAACGTTGTGTTAAAATATGGCGGGGTTCTGACGGCCGGTTCCCAAGATATAACGTAAAAAAAAATAATTTTTTTAATAATTTTGAAAAATTTTCTGGAATTTTGACACAAAAATTAATTTTCATGACTTCCGATTTGGCTGAAAATTTACAAGCGATCCCTTGGCGACCTCCTTAACGTGCTCTTAAAGTTTGAGCAAATTCTGGCTGCTGGTTTCTGGGATATAGCCAACAAAAAAATTCACAAAAATTTGCCGAATAATTTTGAAAAACTTTCTGGAATTTTGACCAAAAATAAATTTTTATGACTTCCGATTTGGTTGAAAATTTACAGGCGATCCCTTGGCGACCTCCTTAACGTGCTCTTAAAGTTTGAGCCAATTCTAGCGGCTGGTTTCTGGGATACAGCCAACAAAAAAATTGCACAACGATTTGCCGCATAATTTTGATAATTTTTCAGTGTTTTTGACATCAAAAATACATTTTTTATATTCAAAATCTTTAGAAAATTGGCAGGCGATCCCTTGGCCACTCCCTTAACGTGCTGTAAAAGTTTGGGCAATGTCTGGCGGCTGGTTCCTGGGATACAAACTAAAAATAAATTAAAAAAACAATCAAAATTTCACAATTTGAAGTTTACCCAAAAGAATTTCGTTAATATAGGAATATTGGTTGAAAATTAATGCATCGCCCCCACCTTGGGCAATCCAGGAATGTGTTGTAAACATTTTAAAAGCCTCTGTCAGCTGGTTCCCGGGATAGCATCTTAAAAAGATGATCAAAAAAGAAAATACAATAAAAAACATACCAAAATTTTTATTTTTCCATTCAATTTTTCCCGTGTTTCCAATTGATTAATCAATTATTTACATGTTTATGGTTTTGTTTAATTTTCTATTGGTTTTGGCTGTGATAATTTTACTGGCAAATGATTATTTTGAAATATTTTGTGACGATCCAAAAGAAATCCACGTGTTTATTCCACCCAGTCAATTTTTTTTTAATAAATCATAACCTAAATAATGCAAAAAGATTGTTTTATCGATAATTTTTCCTATTCAATTTTCTTGTTATCGCCAATAGATGGTGCAATAAAATTAAAATGGGGATAAAATATTTGGCATTTATTAAAAATAGCGAACACGTCAGACGCCATGATGGCGACGGCCATCATTTATTTATTTATTGTTGTTTTTTTTGTTGGTTTGTTTTGGTTTATTTTGTTGGAAGGTTAGTTTTTTTTTATTAAGTTTGTTGATTGGCATTAAAAGATAGCGGAGTGTTGATGGTGTTCTAATGATAATTATTTGATTCAATTATTAATTTGGGAATTTTCACTCCTATTACTAGTGAGTCCCGGTTATTTAACTGAGTGGGAAAACATAAAAATAAAGGTAAACATTTATAGAAGCGAAGATAATTTTGGAATGAAGAACAAATGCGATTGATCTGATTTATTGTTATATATACAGTTTGGACTAGGGCCGCAACACGGAAATGGATTAAAAAATGATGATGATGATACCAATTGTGATGGGTGTCGGAATATATTGCTGAGCATTGTGTTGTGATGATTGTAAATTGCGGGGAGATTATGCTTGTGATAAAATATGAATTTTTTTTGATGATATTCAATTCAAGTTCAAATTCCAAGGTAATCCCATTCGATGATCATTTCCAGACTATTATCTATTAAATTAGAGGATATTAGACGTGTTTTACCACTACCCCGGTTATTCCAACTCAAATGGTTTCCATACAGTGACGGCCCAAAATTGCCTCTGCATGGAAATTTAATTTAGCGATCCTGCGAAAACGGAATCACCTAGAGAAAAGTTTTATATTGCAAAAATACCATAATTATCACCGCTATCAATTTCTGGTTGAAAAAAAAAATTTTAGATTTTTTGTCAAAAAATTGGAAAAATCGGAAAATTTGGTTTTTTTCCAGATAGAGATCTGGCCGTTTGGTATGTGTTAGAGGTAGTAAAATGAGGAAACTTTTGTTCTACCACTTTGCTATAACACTTGGAATACACCCAGGAGAGTAAAAAGAATTTTTTCTGAATTTCCCAGTAGAGTCAACTTTGGACCACCACTGTATGGAAACCAGTTGAGTTATAATAACCGGGGTAGTGGCAAAACACGTCTTATATCCTCTAGTTTAATCGCTGAAAATTTGGGAATGATCATGTACCGGGATCACCTTGGAACTAACCTTTGAAGTTCATCGAAAATTGATGTTTTTCGATGTTAAAGGAAAATCCGCAATTTTCATCGGAAAATTATCCGGCCAATTTCATTTGAAAGATCAATCTTTTACCTTTCCAATGACGTTCTAAAATCCCAAATGAAGCAACTCCTTCATATAGTAATAATTCACGGAATGAAGGTCTACTTGGGATTTCCCAAATTTCAACCGAGCCTCCTGACCAAACCAATGGGAAAATTTTCATGGGGTTACCATCAATCGAAAGGTATTTAAATTGCCCATCGACTTATGGTCATCGCGATGGTTCGGCCAGAACAAAATAAAAAGTTATGGGCGATTGAAAATGCGAAAAACGCGATTTTCAAGGGCAGATGGTGGGGTTCCTGGACCACCCACCAAGGTCATATTTTTGGAATCAACATTCTCGGGGATGGTCTACAACGTGGTAATAAAATAAAATCCCTAGGACGACATGAACAAAATTTTTACAAGAGTTAACTCTTGTATTTTTAGGCCAAAATTTAGCAAAAAAAAAGCAAAAATTAATCTTTTCCCTTTTTTCCTTTTTATTTCTCACGTATCCCAGGTCGTTAGAAAACCACCAACACTGCTGAATCAAATGATTTTCATATGAAAATCACTTGAAATACATCAAAATATAATCGGCGGTTTTTTCCCTCCGAATGGATGGCATCGCTACCAACTCGACCATCATAACATGTAATATATGAATGTTTATTTTTCAATCACTTTATTAGAATACGAATTGTAAATTTATAGGATTTATTTTAAGGTTTTAAGGTGATAAAAAGAATAAATTCCAATTGATTTCATTTTATTTTCATGTATTTTTTTATTAAATTTTTCCTAAACTAATCAAAAAATGCGCCACATAGCGAAAATCCCTTGCATTTATCCATTTATTAAACATTTGAGATAAATAAATTGGTTTACAATTTGCTAAACGATAAAAAAGATAACATTTATAAGTTTTATCAACAAAAAAAAACCTCTAAAAATTTAAGAGGTTTTTTTATTTGAGATAAAAAAAACTTTCAAAAATTGGGGTGACTTTTATTTGAGATAAAAAAAAAGCGGTTCAAATGTTGCTAAAAGATAACATTTTAAAGTTTTATTATGGTTTGAACCGATGCTAAATACCTAATATTTTTAGGCGTCCAATTTGGCTGAAAATTTACAGGCTGCCCCTTGGACGTTCCCGGAACGTTGTGTTAAAATATGGCGGGGTTCTGACGGCCGGTTCCCAAGATATAACGTAAAAAAAAATAATTTTTTTAATAATTTTGAAAAATTTTCTGGAATTTTGACACAAAAATTAATTTTCATGACTTCCGATTTGGCTGAAAATTTACAAGCGATCCCTTGGCGACCTCCTTAACGTGCTCTTAAAGTTTGAGCAAATTCTGGCTGCTGGTTTCTGGGATATAGCCAACAAAAAAATTCACAAAAATTTGCCGAATAATTTTGAAAAACTTTCTGGAATTTTGACCAAAAATAAATTTTTATGACTTCCGATTTGGTTGAAAATTTACAGGCGATCCCTTGGCGACCTCCTTAACGTGCTCTTAAAGTTTGAGCCAATTCTAGCGGCTGGTTTCTGGGATACAGCCAACAAAAAAATTGCACAACGATTTGCCGCATAATTTTGATAATTTTTCAGTGTTTTTGACATCAAAAATACATTTTTTATATTCAAAATCTTTAGAAAATTGGCAGGCGATCCCTTGGCCACTCCCTTAACGTGCTGTAAAAGTTTGGGCAATGTCTGGCGGCTGGTTCCTGGGATACAAACTAAAAATAAATTAAAAAAACAATCAAAATTTCACAATTTGAAGTTTACCCAAAAGAATTTCGTTAATATAGGAATATTGGTTGAAAATTAATGCATCGCCCCCACCTTGGGCAATCCAGGAATGTGTTGTAAACATTTTAAAAGCCTCTGTCAGCTGGTTCCCGGGATAGCATCTTAAAAAGATGATCAAAAAAGAAAATACAATAAAAAACATACCAAAATTTTTATTTTTCCATTCAATTTTTCCCGTGTTTCCAATTGATTAATCAATTATTTACATGTTTATGGTTTTGTTTAATTTTCTATTGGTTTTGGCTGTGATAATTTTACTGGCAAATGATTATTTTGAAATATTTTGTGACGATCCAAAAGAAATCCACGTGTTTATTCCACCCAGTCAATTTTTTTTTAATAAATCATAACCTAAATAATGCAAAAAGATTGTTTTATCGATAATTTTTCCTATTCAATTTTCTTGTTATCGCCAATAGATGGTGCAATAAAATTAAAATGGGGATAAAATATTTGGCATTTATTAAAAATAGCGAACACGTCAGACGCCATGATGGCGACGGCCATCATTTATTTATTTATTGTTGTTTTTTTTGTTGGTTTGTTTTGGTTTATTTTGTTGGAAGGTTAGTTTTTTTTTATTAAGTTTGTTGATTGGCATTAAAAGATAGCGGAGTGTTGATGGTGTTCTAATGATAATTATTTGATTCAATTATTAATTTGGGAATTTTCACTCCTATTACTAGTGAGTCCCGGTTATTTAACTGAGTGGGAAAACATAAAAATAAAGGTAAACATTTATAGAAGCGAAGATAATTTTGGAATGAAGAACAAATGCGATTGATCTGATTTATTGTTATATATACAGTTTGGACTAGGGCCGCAACACGGAAATGGATTAAAAAATGATGATGATGATACCAATTGTGATGGGTGTCGGAATATATTGCTGAGCATTGTGTTGTGATGATTGTAAATTGCGGGGAGATTATGCTTGTGATAAAATATGAATTTTTTTTGATGATATTCAATTCAAGTTCAAATTCCAAGGTAATCCCATTCGATGATCATTTCCAGACTATTATCTATTAAATTAGAGGATATTAGACGTGTTTTACCACTACCCCGGTTATTCCAACTCAAATGGTTTCCATACAGTGACGGCCCAAAATTGCCTCTGCATGGAAATTTAATTTAGCGATCCTGCGAAAACGGAATCACCTAGAGAAAAGTTTTATATTGCAAAAATACCATAATTATCACCGCTATCAATTTCTGGTTGAAAAAAAAAATTTTAGATTTTTTGTCAAAAAATTGGAAAAATCGGAAAATTTGGTTTTTTTCCAGATAGAGATCTGGCCGTTTGGTATGTGTTAGAGGTAGTAAAATGAGGAAACTTTTGTTCTACAACTTTTGGATTCCATTAGAAATACGCCCGGTAGAGTAAAGTGAAATTTTTCGGAATTTTCCGGTGGAGCCGACTTTGGGCCACTACTGTACCGCAACCAATTGCGATATAATATCCGGGGTAGTTGCAAAAGATGTCACATATCCTCTTTTATGATGGCTTGAAATCTGGGAATCCTAACTCATTGGAAACCCATTGGAACTAACCTTTGAAAAACACCGAAAATCGACGTTTTTCGATGTTAAAGGAAAATCCACAATTTTCATCAGATCCTTTTGGAACCAATTTCATTTGAAAGAGCAATCTTTCTTCTTTCTAACGATATATAGAATTTGAAAATGAAGCAACTTTTTCCTATTGTAATAATTCACGGAATGGGGGTCTACTTGGGATTACCCAAATTTCAGTCCAGCCTCCTGGCCAAACCAATGGGAGTATTATATCAGGACTAATATCAATCGAAAGGTAATTAAATTCCCTATCGATCCACCGGAACCCCTAAGAATTTCCCAGAATAAAATCAAAAGTTATGGGGGTTTGAAAATGGGAAAATCGTGATTTTTAAGGCCAGGTCCTGGTGTCCCTGGACCATCTGAAAATCTCATACTTTTGGAAAATGTAGCGGAACTTGTCCTCTACCACCGAGTAAAATTTGGGATCGCTAGGACGACATGAACAAAATTTTTACAAGAGTTAACTCTTGTATTTTTCAGATCAAAATTTAGCAAAAAAAAGCAAAAATTAAACTTTTCCACCTTTTCGTGTCTGTTTATTTCTCATATCCCAGGCATTTGAATTACCCTCACACTTGTTCAGGTGATGAAGACTTTCATATGAAAATCATTTGGTGTATTACCACCAAAATATAAATTGGCTGGCTTCGCTACCAACTCGACCAACAACGCATGTAATATACGAATGGTTGTTTTTCAAACACTTTATAAATTCGAGTTAACAAAAATTCAATTTTAAAATACATTTTAATTGGGTTTTGGCTTGGGAATTGAAAATAGGTTTAATTTATTTCATAGGTTTTAAAATAAAATAAATATTGGGGAATCAATTTCTTTAAAAAGCAAAAATTTAACTTTACCCTGTTTTTTTATTTCTCCTATTAGGAAATATCCCACAAATTTGAATTCCAAACACACACCGCCGGATTGATCGATTTCCATATGAAAATTACTTGATCTACATAAAAATATTATAGTCAATGATTTTCGTCAATGTCTAGATTGGCTGGCTTCGCTACCAATTCGACCACTGGATCATATAATATACGAATGGTTATTTTCCATTCCCTTTATAAAAATGCGCAATTGTGAGGCGTATTAAAGATTCATTATACAATTAAGGCGCTTTTTATTTAACATTTAGATGATTTTTAAATAAATAATAAAATATAATTAATTTATTTTCTTTTAATAAATTGTTTTATTTTAATTAAATAATTTTATTTATACATAAATTATTAAAATTACCCTAAACTTATTGATAAACTACCCAAAAATTATCCCAAATATCGAATTTACCATGGATTTAATCGATTTATCACGATTAAGATAAAAAAAATGGATTTTATTTTGCTAAACGATAAAAAGTTAACATTTATAAGTTTTTCTTAATGCAAAAATATCGAATATTTTGATTAGATAAAAAAAACCTGGTTAAAATTTTGATAAACGAATAAAAAGATAATTTTTAGCAATTTATTTTACCAAAAAACCCTTTTAGATAAAAAAAGTGCTTCAAATGTTGCTAAAAGATAACATTTATAAAGATTTATCTTTTTATCTAATGGTTCAAATGTTGCTAAAAGATAACATTTATAAGCTTTGATTTTTTTATCTAATGATTCAAACCTGTGCTAAATATTCCAAAATTTTAGGCCTCCAATCCGGCTGAAAATTTACAGGCTGCCCCTTGGAAGTCCTAGGAACGTTGTCTTAAAATATGGTAACGATCTGGCCGGCGGTTCCTGAGATATAACGAAAAAAAAAATTAATTTTTTGAAAAACTCGCAAAATTTTTCGGGATTTTTTGCACAAAAATAATTTTTTCATACTTCCGATTGTTCTGAAAATTTACAAGCGATCCCTTGGCGATCCCCTTAACGTGCTGGTAAAGTTTGGGCATAATCCGGCCAGCGGTTCCTAAGTAATAAAAAAAAAATTATCAAAAAATTGGCCGCAAAACTCGCAAAAATTTTCGATCATTTTGAGCACAAAAATAATTTTTTCATACCTCCGAATGTTCTGAAAATTGACATGCAACCCCTTGGCGACCCCAGCAACGTGTTGTAAAAGTTTGGACAATTTCTGCCAGCTGGTTTCCAAATTATAACCTAAAAAAAAAAAAAATGTTAAAAAAAAACCTGTAAAATGTTTAAGGTTAAAATTCTCCAAAAATCAATAAACTTACCCTTCGGGGTCCTCAGAAACGTGTTAATAAAGGTTTGACCCATTCCTGTCAGCTAGTTAGAGATATTCAACCTTTTAAAACACTATCCAAAGAGCTGGCAGTAAAATTCTCACAATCATTTGGGAAATTTTCAAACCAAAGCCACTTTCGAAGTGACAATAATGAACAAAGGAACCCTTGGGGGCCCCAGAAACGTGTAACGTAAACGTTTGGGCAGCTTCTGGCGGATGGTTATTAAGATACAGCCTAAAAATAAAGTTAAAAAACAATAAAATAAATATAAAAAACAAAAAACCTAACCTTAAGTTTTGGGATTTTTTCCATTAAGTTTTCCCGTACTTTTAATCAATTTAATCAAATAATTACAGCATAGTATTGTGAATTATGTACTTCTTGTCGCTCCCCATTGTACGGTTGCTTTCCCGGAAACCACAATCATTTTAATTTTGGAAGATTTCTTTCGATCAACTCCACGCCTTTTTCAATAATGCTTTTTTTTCATACAAAATAAAAAAAGCAAAAAGAAAATGGCTGCTTTTGATAATAAATGCCTAATTTTTAGCGCGCCATCTGCAAAAAGTATAGGCATTAAAATGAATTCTATTGAATTTTCCTGTTCCTGAATGTAGTCGCAGGTAAAATTCACAGCTGATGATGGAAATTTGACATTTATTCAAATATGGCTGCAAATGTCATAGGACGCCATCATTAATTTTTGTTTTTGTATTGATTGTTTACATTTTTTTCTCAATGGCATCCTTTAAAGCATAAATATGCAAGTTTTCAGCCCGATAGCTCAAACTTAAAGTTTTCGGTGAAAAATCCATTTTTTCATAAAGGGGTACCCTTTCAAAACTTTGGGAAATCTTTGCCAGGCCATAACTCAAAAACTAAGGGCTAAAACGTTCTGAAACCTATTGATTCGGATTCAGCATCCCTTAAAGCATAAGTATACAAGTTTTCAGCCCGATAGCTCAAACTTAAAGGTTTCGGTGAAAAATCCATTTTTTCATAAGGGGTTAGTATAGCAAAACTTTGTGAAATCTTTGTCAGGCTGTAACTCAAAAACTACGGGCTAAAACGTTCTGAAACCTATTTATTCGGATTTAGCATCACTTAAAGCATAAGTAGGCAAGTTTTCAGCCCGATAGCTCAAACTTAAAGGTTTCGGTGAAAAATCCATTTTTTCATAAGGGGTTAGTATAGCAAAACTTTGGGAAATCTTTGTCGGGCCATAACTCAAAAACCAAGGGCTAAAAGGTTCTGAAACCTATTTATTCGGATTCAGCATCCTTTAAAGCATAAGTATGCAAGTTTTCAGCCCGATAGCTCAAACTTAAAGGTTTCCGTGAAAAATCCATTTTTTCATAAGGGGTTAGTATAGCAAAACTTTGGGAAATCTTTGTCGGGTCATAACTCAAAAACTAAGGGCTAAAACGTTCTAAAACCTATTTATTCGGATTCAGCATCCCTTAAAGCATAAGTATGCAAGTTTTCAGCCCGATAGCTCAAACTTAAAGTTTTCGGTGAAAAATCCATTTTTTCATAAGGGCAAAATCTTTGTCAGGCCATAACTCAAAAACCAAAGGCTAAAACGTTCTGAAACCTATTTATTCGGATTTAGCATCTCTTAAAGCATAAGTATGCAAGTTTTCAGCCCGATAGCTCAAACTTAAAGGTTTCGGTGAAAAATCCATTTTTTCATAAGGGGTTAGTATAGCAAAACTTTGGGAAATCTTTGTCGGGTCATAACTCAAAAACTAAGGGCTAAAACGTTCTAAAACCTATTTATTCGGATTCAGCATCCCTTAAAGCATAAGTATGCAAGTTTTCAGCCCGATAGCTCAAACTTAAAGTTTTCGGTGAAAAATCCATTTTTTCATAAGGGCAAAATCTTTGTCAGGCCATAACTCAAAAACCAAAGGTTGAAACGTTCTGAAACCTATTTATTCGGATTTAGCATCCCTTAAAGCATAAGTATGCAAGTTTTCAGCCCGATAGCTCAAACTTAAAGGTTTCGGTGAAAAATCCATTTTTTCATAAGGGGTTAGTATAGCAAAACTTTGGGAAATCTTTGTCAGGCCGTAACTCAAAAACTACGGCCTAAAACGTTCTGAAACCTATTTATTCGGATTCAGCATCCCTTAAAGCATAAGTATACAAGTTTTCAGCCCGATAGCTCAAACTTAAAGTTTTCGGTGAAAAATCCATTTTTTCATAAGGGGGTACCCTTTTAAAACTTTGGAAAATCTTTGTCGGGCCATAACTCAAAAACTAAGGGCTAAAACGTTCTCAAACCTATTTATTCGGATTCAGCATCCCTTAAAGCATAAGTATACAAGTTTTCAGCCCGATAGCTCAAACTTAAAGGTTTCGGTGAAAAATCCATTTTTTCATAAGGGGTTAGTATAGCAAAACTTTGGAAAATCTTTGTCGGGCCATAACTCAAAAACTAAGGGCTAAAACGTTCTGAAACCTATTTATTCGGATTCAGCATCCCTTAAAGCATAAGTATACAGGTTTTCAGCCCGATAGCTCAAACTGAAAGTTTTCGGTGAAAAATCCATTTTTTCATAAGGGGTTAGTATAGCAAAACTTTGGGAAATCTTTGTCGGGCCATAACTCAAAAACTAAGGGCTAAAACGTTCTGAAACCTATTTATTCGGATTTAGCATCCCTTAAAGCATAAGTATGCAAGTTTTCAGCCCGATAGCTCAAACTTAAAGTTTTCGGTGAAAAATCCATTTTTTCATAAGGGGTTAGTATAGCAAAACTTTGGGAAATCTTTGTCGGGCCATAACTCAAAAACTAAGGGCTAAAACGTTCTGAAACCTATTTATTCGGATTCAGCATCCCTTAAAGTATAAGTATACAAGTTTTCAGCCCGATAGCTCAAACTTAAAGTTTTCGGTGAAAAATCCATTTTTTCATAAGGGGGTACCCTTTCAAAACTTTGGGAAATCATTGTCGGGCCATAACTCAAAAACTAAGGGCTAAAACGTTCTGAAACCTATTTATTCGGATTTAGCATCCCTTAAAGCATAAGTATACAAGTTTTGAAGGTACCCTTTCAAAACTTTGGGAAATCTTTGTCGGGCCATAACTCAAAAACTAAGGGCTAAAACGTTCTGAAACCTATTTATTCGGATTCAGCATCCCTTAAAGCATAAGTATACAAGTTTTCAATAGAGATTTGGCCTTCTAGTATGTCTTGGAGGTATTAAATATACGAAACTTTTGTTCTACAACTTTTTGATTCCATTAGAAATATGCCCGGTAATGTAAAATGAAATTTTTCGGAATTGTTCCGGTGGATCGAACTTTGGACACCTATTGAAATAATTCACGGAAAATATTTAAAGCGTAAAGCTGAAAAAATGCAATGAAATTATTTGAAATATAGTATACATTTTAGCGTTTATCAATTAACGCGTGGAAAAACGTTCTATTAAAAAAAGTTAACTATTGCATTATAAATGTAACGTGGTTTATGGCTTTTAATAATGGCCAAAATAAGAGATCAGCGTTAGTCATTCAGTAATTAATATTAGTGTACGTTAAATGCCGACTTAAATACAATTTCATATAATTTTTTTAAAAAACTGTTTTTAATGTAATCTTTCGTTTTCTTCAGATACTCTAGTCAAATGAAATACAAGAATTATTTATTTCCCATTGTGTTTCTACTTTTGATAACCATAAAATCAATTTATTTACAGGATTTTGTATTTGGTAATGAGAAAGGTAAATATATATTGTTAATAATTAGTATTCGTTTAAATAATTTAAATTTGTATTTTTATATTAAACTACAAACATCATTGATCACCAGACTTCATTCAAAGGTGTGGATTACAAAATCTTCAAAATAAGGTATGTATTTTTAAATTAATAATACAATTTTTCAATTTTTTTTTCTTGCATAAACTAAACAAAATAGAATCGATAAAAAAAGTGATAAATTATGTTCATGAACAATAACCGGTTTACATAGGTTATAATATATATATACTTGGATTAAAGGATTTACCATACCATGCCATTGTTTGTATATATTGTATACAAATCAAAACAGTATCTCTTTTAAATAGCAATGTTTAGCATTTTAGGTGTATAACATCTTAATTAATTCGGATTTCTAATTGATATATTATTATAATTTATAATTTTTTTGTAGATTACTGGTGGTGAAGCTACAGGTATCGATGAATATCCCTGGTTGGCACTGATAAGATATGATCGTGGCGCATGGGGATGTGGTGGCAGTCTAATTGGAATTAAAATCATTTTAACTGCTGCTCATTGTGTTGAAGAACAAACAATCAAATTTTTAGGAAAAATGTATGTAGTCTATTTCTTATATATATATTTATAATTCACGTTCTTTTTATGGTTGTTTCTAGCGATTATGTACGGCTCGGTGAATACGATACAGATACAAATGTCGATTGCATTGAATACGATGAATATAAAGATTGTGCAGATCCACCATTAGATTTTAAACCTAAAGGTACGTTATGTACCTGTTTTTATGGTTCTGTAATTATTATATTTACTAGTTGTTTTCAGAAATCATTGTTCATCCTGATAGGGATAAATCGACAAAATTAAACGATATCGCTTTAATTATATTAAAAGATGAGGTTCCATATACTGGTCGGTAAATTTAAAACTACATAATACTATGCATATGTTTACGCATTTAAATTCGATAATTTTTAGATTTTATAAGACCAATTTGCTTACCGACTAATCATCCAGATGATAAAGTTATTCAACAAATGCAGAAAAAGGATAAAATACTATTTATAGCTGGGTGGGGTTGGGTACTAGGATGTAAATAATTTATAATAATTATTAAAAATACTTTTTTTTAATAAACCAATTGGTATCACATTCAGATATACAAAGTCCCAGTAGTAAAAAATTACAAATAAAAATTGATACCGTAGATCCTGTTATATGTGAAGAAAAATTAGATGGAATTCAAATTGATAGAGTATTACAATTATGTGCTGGCGGAAATCATGGAAAAAACGCATGTCGTGGCGATTCTGGTGGTCCATTAATGATAACCAATAGTAAAATATGGCATGTTGTGGGAGTTGTTTCATTTGGACCATCATATTGTGGTATTAAAGGCTCAAATGGACCACCAAGTGTTTATGTAAATATTACAAATTATTTGGATTGGATTAATTTGTATAACATGTATAGTTGAAAACAAAGGAATGCATTACCATCTGTGGAATAAAACACATAATATAGGATTATGGGCCATGTTCAATTAATATAATTTAATTGTTAGCTATTTCTGGCTTATCAACCAGTATACAATAAATTATATTTTATATGACCTTTTTTCCTTATTGCACAAATATTAATTACATATTATTAATCAAAGTGTTAATTATGCAATAATTAATAATAAATGTTTATGTAAAACTATACATACCCTTGTTAATTAAATTAATATAATTAAAAAAAATTTTGTTATTGGAAGCAAAATCATGTTACTTTGTTTTAGCATATGAAAGTTTTGTGAGCATATATTAATGATAAGCAAGGTAACAAATTATAAAAATTTAA
Source organism: Dilophus febrilis (assembly GCA_958336335.1). Taxonomy (NCBI): domain Eukaryota; kingdom Metazoa; phylum Arthropoda; class Insecta; order Diptera; family Bibionidae; genus Dilophus; species Dilophus febrilis. Next base: position 47,755,448 of record OY284470.1, on the reverse strand, counting down.
GTATATAGAGCTCGACTATAACTATTATATGATGACGGAATTAATTTTTTATGGGTGCAATTAAATAATTTGACATACAATTAATTTCTAAAAAATTTAATAGGTTTGATAAAATTTTGATGTGCAGTTATATTACGTTAACTTTGTTCAAATAAATCCATATCTAGATTCGATAACGTTGATGAAATGGTTGAAGACTTATCGTTGTTATTATTCGGAAAATTATTATTATTATATGTTCCGGTAAAACGATTAGTTCCGCCTGATCTTATCGATTTTAATTTGGTGGTACCATTAAAACGAAAATTTACTTCTCCACAATAACTTAATGGATGCATATCGGAACTTGTAAGTTCATTTTTATTTGTTTTTTGTATATTTATCTTGTTATCGTTTGGTGTTGGACATTTTTGAGTTTCATTATCGTTATCACTTAAATTCTCAAATGGCCTTTTGACCATTCGATCTAATACTTTTTCAACATATTCAGGTAACTTCAAATTATTTGGTGTTATATTCCCTTTTTGTGGTATAGATGATGATGAAAACGATGCTGTAATTGGTATTGTGTCAATTAAATAACTATTATTATTGGTGGGTTCATTAAGTTTGTGTTTCGAATGTTCGCTATTGTTAAATGTCAATTTTAATTCGGATTCTTTATTCAAATTAGATGATTTTCTATATATGTTATCATTTGGTCCTAAATCTTTATCTGACTCATTACATTCTTCAAGAACATTTAACGGAAATCCTAGTTGGGCATTCACAGACACGGATTTACCAATTTTACGCTCTATAAATATTGGTGTTTTACGTTGTCCAATTGGTGATTTTATATTTTGAACTATACGACGTATGTCACCGGGTATATCTATATCATGGTTGTGTTCGATAAGCTGTTGTAAAAATGTACCCAATGTATCGATAGTAACTTCTAAACTTTTTACTTGTGATTGCAATTTCAGTATCTCATGTTGATTTGCTGATCTTGTTTTTTCCAATTGAACTATACTGGATTGTGCAAACTATTTAAACGGAGAACATTCGAATTTTGAAAAGATTTGAATTCATATTTTGCAAAACTAATTGGATTCATGTGTAATTTCTACTCTAAGTTTAAAATACCTACTTGCAATTGTGTTTTTAAAGTTAGATTAACTTCTTTTACACTATTCAAAGCACCTAAATGGCGACTAGTGGTACTAATTTCTTCTTGTAATACATTATACTCCACATGATATTCCGATAAATTTCTTTTAACATTCATGGAGAACACCTGTGTTATTGAACGTCAATAATTAAACATCATTTAATATATACGTATATGTGATTAGTAATGCACATTTTAATGCATCTTTATGTAACAAAGCTAATTTACCTTCTTCAAAATTTTATCAAATATCTCTGCATCGACTTGTGTTGCAGTATTTTTTAAAAAATCCATAATTTCCTCACAATTAACACATTGCAATAGATTATCCTTATAAACATCTAGTATTGCAACAGCTACACGAAATATAATTTCCGATGATTCCAAAAATAACAGGTCTGATAGTAAAGTTAACATTTTGCAATGATTTAGATGTTTTTAAATGAACAAAATTAAAAAGAAAATTTACCAAAAATTCGCGTTACAAATCCTAAAGGGAATTGTGAACTAAATACTGTTAAAATCCATGGAGCTGCATACAACGTTGGCGATACTTCATTTAGATCTAACCAATCATACAAATCCGGTATTAAATCTTTAACTAGTCTTGATAATTGGTACAACTGCAATTGAAAGCCACGCATATCTGGTAAATATTTGGTACGTAAATTACGACAAAACATCAAATGTTTTAATAAATTAAAAGCACCTTCTTCATCACACTAAGAAAAAATAAATAAATAACATTTAAATGCATTTATATCATACCAAAAAAGAGATATGTAGATTGTATATTACAGGAATAGTTCTAGTACATTTTATTTCATACTGTATTGAAACTAGAAACTTGACCAATATTGTAAACTATGTAAGTGTGTAATTCATTTTACCTACATGTAATAAAAGTACAGCACAAATAAATCCTAATCCTTGGCAATATCCAAGTTCTGGATCCAATATGGAATACGCTTTTAATATATTAAATAAAGATAATTGACCAATGCCCAATGATTGACGGTAAAATTTATGATTTGGAAATGTACGCCCCAAATCAATAAGTATGGCATGTTGATGTTCAGTTAAACTTTTTAACAATACATTATATGGGGTATTGTAATTCGGATATTTTTTTATATCAATCGGTGCTTGATTCATTGAATATTGTTCAGATAAAAATAGCCAAATTTCACCACGTTTTATACGTGGCACGCCATTTTTTATAGCTTGTAATAGCACTTTGTGATCTAGTTTATTTGTAATTCGTGTTGCTTTATCGATAAATATATCCCAGCGTTCACATCCCGTTTGTTTATCACATCTTAAAATTTCATTATAATCTAGTTTTAATTTTTTCAACTCATTATCGGTTTGAATTTCTTGTAATTTTTCGTTTTGTTTTTCCATTCGTGATAGGAGAATCGTTTGATGTATAGCCGTTTTCCATAATTCACGAATTTCATTCCGTGAACGTTTCTCAATGAATATCTTTGATGAATTATTATAACTATTTTCATATTTTTCATGCTTTTTTGAGAGTTCTGGAATACATCGAAATGGCGATGTGTAATCATTATTTATGGTCCCATGAACTCGATTTTTCGATGGGGTTACAACACGATTTAATATTTCCTGACGCCATGATCCTGTTGTAATTTCCCCGTTACTAATGTTATCAAAATGGCTGTTCTCCGGTAATATAAGTTTACTTTCCTTTGGACTATTGCCAACTTTTATGAACCTATGCAAATCACAAAAAAACCAATTTGCTTTTTAAATATCATATGAAACTATTTAATTTGGTTATTAAATTAAAAAAACCTTACATTTCCATTTTTGGTGATTTTAAGGGCTCCATTTGTAGATTAGAGAATGCCGATGTACCAATTGATGCAGCACGAGGGCGTTGCATATCTGTTTTCTTCGACAATTGTAATTTTTGATGACCATTATTATTATTATTGTGCTCCTACAATAACGGACATAATGACTTTTTTAATTTTAAAAATTTAATAAACAGAAAGTTAGGAAATTATGATTTATTAACCTTATCCGAAAAATCATCTTTACTACTTTTTCGTTTTAAGAGATGATCAAATGAATTAGTCAGTGAACGTTTAGCTTTTGTAAATATTGTACTGCCACCTAAATACTGATGTAAAAATTCGGAACGATTTTGAGCTGTGTCGTGCACATGTCGTTGTTGTCTACTTTCACAATGCGCACGCAGCAACATCATTAAAAATTGATTGCACTCGTTAAGGTTATTATCATTCATTTTTTCAGCACCATCCAATTTTGCTAATATAAAAGTTTGTTCATCAAGTGGTAACGTTTCAATATGTCGAAAAATTACAACTTGTATCTTTTTATCACTTAAACCATCAACATCGGTACATAATTTATGATACCAAAGCATTGGACAATGCTCACATGAAAATATTTGTTGATTATGGTCTTTTATATTTTGTAATGGTTGGTGAGACTGTATTGGATTATTATTTTTCATTAATGTCGATTCAGAATATGTTGAAAATGCCTGTTGCATAGCTTCTATAATGCTATCAGCTATGGATTCAGATTGGCATTTAAATACAAAACCAATATACCCATCACTATTCATTTCACAACATATTATACCAAAATGATCATTGTTTTTAACACCTTGGGCAAAAGTTGCAATATTTTTAATATCTTTTCTCAATAGCACTTTTTTTCGATCCGGGCTGATGAGGCGTATATCTGTTTTGCCTATTAAGAATACCATTGTACGATTTTGTTCTACCATTGGAATTGAACCAATTGAAGCGGCACGATCTCGTATTGTCGGTATTCTAAGTAATGTAAAAAGTTTTTAAATTTATTATTATATTTTGAAATGAATACGAAATTCTAAATTGATAACATTATAACCACTTTTTGAAAATTTGTCTTTGAAAATTGAATTTTTGAATTATAAAATGCATGTTATAAGTGGTCAAAAATTAATTATACTCTAATGAAAACAGAAATTCTATTCAGAATAGAAGAAACAATGAATCAAATATTTTTGAATATGAAAGTAGGGTGAATTAAATTGCTGAAAATAAATGATTTAAACTAATTTAAAATTATATATTCTTTTATTTATGATGGATGCAATGTGTAATTTAGAATTTAGAATTGTATATAGTAATAATAATAACTTAATAATAATTGACAATTTTTTTCCTGCTATCGATATTGATAGATAGATGGCTTATTTATTAATTATAACAAATACTTACATTTCTGTAGTTTCGAAATAATCCAAAGTTGCATTATTATCGGTAATATCATTTTTACTAGATTCATAGCCATGTATTTTACTAAAATATAACCGATTTCAAGTTGGTTTAAAACACAAAAATATTCGGTAACAACATATATTATATATACTTACTCGGATTTAACTGGCATTGAGACGGAAACCTTTTTTTTGATTAATTGACAATCGTCAATTGATGGTAATTTATTTTCTTTGTTTTCTACACACAATTGTGCATTACTAGTTGCTGACATTGAATCCTCATTTATATTCTCAACAATATTAAATTTCACATTAAGATCATAATTATTATCATCACTTGTTTTTGTTACAGTTACACCATTTATAATTTCTGTTTGGCTTACTTCACGGTTTATTCCAAAATCTTCATTTATTTTTTTATTTTTGGCTATATGCTCCAATTCATCCAAGGACCTATTATTTGAATGTAAATCCTACACCCATTGAAATGTATATACATATTACTTTAATATCATAAAGTAAAATTTTTAAAAACCGTAATACTATAAAGTTTAATCCAATATACTAAATGCGATATAAAACCCAATTTTCTTTTCCTTTCGGAAGTGGTTTTTTCAAGAAAATATTGCTAGTTGATATTACATTCTCTCCCATAATCTCAATAACATATAGGCAAATAAATTTATTGTAATACTAATAACTTAGATTGAGATTTCTTTTTTAATTGTATTGAAGAAAATATTTTATTGTAAAAGAAATTAACCAACCTTTGTTTCATTACGTATTTGTACTTTAATTTTTTGTGCATCATATACTTGACATTTTTGTATTGCATCATCGATGAATGTAATGGGTACACGTCTATGTGATACTTTTATTTTACCAACATATAACACTTCAAAAAATTGTGAATTGTTTAATGAGATATCACTTAAGCCAATATTTGATGGAGCGCTACCACCACTCGCTGAACAACTACTAATATTTACAGGAATATTATTAGATGAGGCGTACTGTTGATGATTTATACCATCTGTATAACTTTTTGATGAAGACATCCTTAAATTTGAATTATTTTGGCAAGTTAATCGATTTGCTTCAATTGATTTTAAGTTAGATGCTGGTGTTGAATGTGTCCCGCCGTATAAAGCCTTTTGTAAATCATTTTTACAAGATGTTGTGGAAGATAATACTGAGCGAGAAGAAGTTGGTATACTACCAAATAGAGATGGTATACTACCAAGTGAACCACCTACCGCATGCGATGGATCACGCATTTGATGAATTAATTCTGTCATCTATATATAAAAAAAATATAATGTATGAAATTCATTTATTTAGATTTAAAAATTAACAATTTTATAAATAACCACACAGTCTTAAATAATTGATATTATACGTTGATATAATTGCAAATTTCAATGAAATATCAAACTCAATATTATCTTCATTCATATGTTATGCTTTCGTCTTCAAGACATAATTCAAGAGTTCATATTAATGAATACATTTTTCGCTTTACAACCAACAATTCAGGTTTAGCGTCCAACAACAGCCATCTGTGGTTAGTTTCTTAATTTGTGGATTTTGTGGTGGTGTCGTGTCTGTAATTAACCGTACGACCAAGCACAAGGGGAAAATGCAACTCTGTATTAAAATTCAGATTCAAAAAATAACCGAAAATACAATACGTATTTTATGTCTTCAGTGGGATTCGAACCACGAACCCAAAATTTCGTTAGAATTTTAGGTTGGCATTTTTATCATTTACACCACAGAGAGCATTCAAGACTTCATATATAGTATATATTTGATCTTTGAGTTAAACGTGAAATTCGTAACATTATATAACTATTTTTATTTAAGGAATATATATTCTTTTTATATTACAATGTTTATTAAAACATTAAATATGACTTACAATTGGATCTGAATTCACTGCGCAATTTAGCAAATTAGTAAAAGTATATTATCCCTCAAATTCGATTTATAAAATGTATATAAGTATTTGAAAATGAATATACATATGAAGAGTTTTGTAATTCATACTAACGTCTAGATTTATATATAGAAATCATGTTTCTTTAATTCCTATGCTGACGTATATTGAGTTAACATTGTATAAAACCATAATACAATAATATAATTTTTTTACAACATTGTTTTTCAAGATTAAAAACGATAAATAACTTTAATTAAATATTAATAAGGAGTGGGCCATTCGATATTATTTATCTTAAAAAATCGCAATTTTTTAAATACTAATTATAAAAATATTTATAACATCTAACATATCGACAAACATAACGGGAAAAATATCGACGCATATATAGTTGAATTTAAAATTACCCTTAACATTTTATAAGTACGTTACACAATTCTATAAGCTTTAAATAAATATGATGGTTTGACATTTAATATTGCTTTAAATTATCGAAAATGAAATAATAAAAATGCATTATTAGTGACCTATCCTCGTAATACATAAAATATATAGTTCTTTTCTATCCTAAGATGTAAATTATGTAAATTCTAATTATTTCAAATCGGAGAAGCTATATTTTGACATTATACTAAAGTAAGAGAACCATCACATTTTAAACAAAGGAATTGTTTTATATAATATGGTATGAAGTACATTTAAACATTAAAATAAAAGACAGCTTGAAATACCATTTATTTTAGTTTTATATCAAAGAATTCATAATCCCTTCTTTATATTTGCGTATAATTTTATTGGCAATCATTTTATTTTGAATGTTTTATTATGTTTGTGTTTCAGGAAGTGTAAATGTAAATGAATAGTTTCATATATACATCCATACATACTTGTTTTGTACAATTGCATGTATTGTATGTATACATATTATAGAAATTATAGAAATATATATAATTTATATATATATAAATGTTGAAAGAATATTATTCTTTACAGAATGATTTAACATGTGGTATAGAGTATAGTACGTGTTATAATACATTTTCCTTCATTTTTGAATATCCTGATATTGTTATTAATGTGCACTCAGGCTAATAAAATATGAGGTAATGTTGCACATGGGACATCTATTAGGCGATTTTATGTATACACATGTATAATTGAGAAGAATTTCGTAATACCACAAAATACCTCAGTAATTTGATTAAATTTTGTAAATATATTATTTGAATCGGTGCCAACAATGAATAAAGAAAAATGTAGTAGTATATTTGTATTAAATGTAATGCAAATGTAATAAGTTTGAAACTGTTAAGTTTATTATTGTATTATTATCAATATCTCTACTTAATTTCAATACGCGATGAATCTATAAAGAATAACAAAATAATGATAAGAGCTGAAATATGTTTGTGTAAAGAATGAATCTCTAGTCTGGAGTTGTACTGCTAAACGCACGACATCAAACAAGTAATAATCATTGGTATCGACCGTATGAGTATCGAAATTAACCGTGCTTCAATAATGCTCAAGATAAATATATATAATCTAAATAAACAACATAATCTAATTACTACATTTTTTCATTTCATTTCACGCCAAGTTTATACTGTTGTATTTAATATTAAATATAAATATTGATATATCACAGTATTAAATTCAAATGTAACTAACTTTAATTTTAGACATTCCTTCCAAAAGGAAATTCTATGCATTCATTATATGTACATAAAAATAACGGAAATGTATCCATAATAATAACATAAAATATATGGATATATTTTGTTTGACATTTCTATTTTGTTTTCATAAAATTTTCGATTCATCATAAATCAATGTCCTATGGCTACAAAAGTACAAAAAGTAATTATTATAACACATACATTTTGAGTATTCAATGTTGACGCATCACTAATTGAACTAAATAAAATAGTATCTCGATTAAATGGCATTGTAAACATGTTAATATTATGCGTTCGCTTCATATAACCTGGGCGGGTATTTTTATATATGGATTTTTTCAAAAATACAATTATATTCACTTTACACACCTATCTGGTTTTTAATTGTTTTTTTTTGTTTAATATTAAATATTAATAAAAATGCTAATGATATAAAATAATAATTAAATGCATGGATTTATTAACACGATCATAATATTAAACTGAATTTAACAAACAAAAATTTTAATTTGAACTTATAATTGTTGAGATAATTGTACAATATTGTAGAGACCGACTAGATTCACAAAAATATTTAACAAATAACATTAAGAACAACTTCATATATTATTGCAATTAGTAAAAAACCTATATGTTTAAACAACAAACAATAAACACACAAACTTTAAATGAATTTGAAATTTGGTTCATTCCACAACTGTTACTGTAAAAACAAAACATGTAACCAATACATCAACTAGCATTTTGCATATCTAAAATGTATTCGAATGTATATGAATGTATCATGTTTTTTTAAAAATATCGTAAATTATATATTTATAGAAATAAAAATGAAATAGCCATATAATTAATTTTTGATTGTAATAAATATTGATCCATTACAAACCCATTAGAAATATTTTACGTATATTTAATGATCTTTTTTTATGTTTCACGCTATCTAATCTGTGTGTAATATACGATAAATTGAGATACATCTCCTTGTATACTAGTTTGATTGATAGTTGAATCACCGCATGATATATTTCAACATATAAAACTAAACCCCGAATACAAATCACATTTTGATTATACTAATTATATTGTAGACTAATTATAATTCAACAATTAAATTAAACAAGGTTGAAAATATAAGAAGACAAGATAACATAATCTATGATACATTTAATAATATACTTATAATAGGAGTTAATCATATAATTCTTAAAACAGGGTAAATATACAATATCTTTCTTAGGTGTAAACAATAATGCTTTTCATTGGCAAACTTACAAAATACATTGGTTATGAACTTAAAACAATCGACAATAAAAATCATGACTTTTTCTATACGCATTAGTGTGTATTTTAGCAAAAAAAAAGAGGAAACATAATAAAAAAAAATAATACAAACCTCTTCAATTAAATCACTTTCGTATAAATAAATGTGTATCAATGGATCTGTTGGATCTTTAATTAAATAGATAATACCATTTTCTGGACCAAAAACGGTTATTAGATTCTGATCATCTAATTTTTGTGATTCAGTAGGGCACTTTTTAACACCGAATGTAGTCACATCTAAATTCTTTGTTGAGCCACTTGATCCGATTGCATATGATTTTGGTAACGCTATAAAATTCGAACATTTTATACGTCCGTTATAACACCGCCGAGCTATAATACGAGCAACTCCAACCACAAATTTAATTTCATGGGTGATTTCCAGTTCAAAATCTGAATTATATGCCTCTATATTACGATTTTCAATTCCAACGGAAAGCTGTAATATAAAATTAAATATTATAAACATGTATCGATATGACATTTATTATGGTCACTTGGAAAGAATTGTTTTATATGCTTTTGAAAACATCTCCCGTTTGGATATTAACCCCGAATTTATTTTTCCGTATAAAACAATTTGCTAAAAACTTTACACAATAATTATTTACATATGTGCATATGCATATACGAATCGTTTAAATGCAATATATATTATTACATAACTTAAAGTAAGTTTTATATTTAAATGGTGACTACGAATGATATACAAATTTAATCAATAGGATAATCCGATTAGCTTAGGATTAGGATTACAATATAATACACATTAAATAAAAATGTTTTAATTGCGGTATTTGGATATTTATATATTACACATACCTTTAATATGGTATCCCTAGAGTAGATATCAGCAACAATCCATGGTAGCATAATAGCCGAAAATCTTGGATCCACCGAAGCTGTACCGCGAAAATTTAATGCAATCAAACGCGTCTTCATTTAGAATCGGAGTGTAAATCGAAGACTTCGAATTCAATGCAATGATAAATAAATATATAATCTTATTTGAATTATGAAATGAATAGCAGATTCACAATAACCTTTTTTATAGTGTCCAATTTGATGTCCGTTTTTTACATTTATTACATTTATTCCATTTAATTCAATGCGAATGTGGAAAAATCAAGGTTTTTGGAGTTTCTAATTGAAGATATTTTTGCATTTCATTTTAATATTAAATGAAATAAAAATAATAGATATTTAAAACAAACAATATATTATTCTAATTAACTAAATTCCAAATCCTTTATCCTTATTCTATTTTATATTTACCAGCAAACAAATAAAATAAAAGTAAAGCAGATAAAAATAACAAACATACACAAATTTTCTATTTGTATGATAAGGGTGCTTCTTGTTGCTAATTATAGGAATTAGGCAACACTACACTGTGCTGTGACTGTAATCTGTACGGTGCCGTATTTCGTTGATTGTATCGGCTTGGGTTTATTAGGCGACGTATTTTCTGATTTTCGAACTGGGCGAATTACGGATTGCGTTGCATTTTACACAGTGTAGTGCACTGCACGATGCACTTCATTTTTTTATAATTCATAACGTTTACACAGGGCCAATTTTTAATGAATTTCTATTAATATAATAAAATCAAAATAAAAACAACAACAAAATACACAACACTGCAAAACACATACATCTTTAAAAAAACAATATTGAAATCTACTCATTGTAGAAAAAGTCTTCACTATGAATAATTTATTACTAATCCTGATATTCTCTCATCTAAGATAATACAATAATACCCAATAAATTCAACTGCGTCTTTCATGTTCGTGTAAACAGTTAAAAAAGCAACAAGGTTTTTAATCGATTGTTCGAACTTCGAAGCAAGTTCTTGATACATAAATGTGGTACTATTAGTATTACCATATTTCATATTAATATAGCCAAACAAAACAAACCAAGTTATAGTTAAGTTAATCCAAATGAATTTTAATTTCTATTTCTAATTGTATTATATGTTCGTACATACATTGATATATTTTATTCGTTTTTTTTATTCACTTTAATAAAATGAATGTGACGTGAGTGGTGTTGATTATGATTAAACGTTATATTTACGAACAGTCGAACACTATATACATTTTTGTTAAACAATTATTAATAATAAAAAAATACATAAAGTGTAATGTAATAAAATACATCTTATTTCTAAATGTAATTTTCGCATATTAAACTTTAAAACATTCTATACCTATATAGTTACTCAACATAATTGCACCTGATCTTGTTACTTTTAATTAATTAATAAAGTTTATCGGAAAAGTTGTATTTAAAGAATTGTGACGTAATCCTTAAAAAATGTAAATTTTTCATAATCATTGTATTAAAATTAATAAAAAAAAATTATAGTAATAAAAAATAGGTTTTGTGCGAACAAGTAAAATATTGTTATTATTATATATGTGATTGAAAAATTTAGGCTTAACATTTGTACAATAACAAAACCCGCAAATATATGTATATCTATAATTACATATAGTTATATTTGATATCAAAAATCAATTATTGTTAATAAAACAAAATAAATATACATTTGTATAAAAATTTCTTATTTTCTATGCCTAAAATGACTCACACAGATGTTTGTACATACAATATACAATAGAATTCATATAGTAAAAATTCATATATACTGAGAGAGGAAGTTCTTATCAAATATACTAAAAATAGTAGTTGTTTTCTGATAAAATGTAATTATTTTATATGTAATTTGATGCCACATTATATATTTGATATTAAGCACACAGCATATTAAAATATAATTGGGTTTTCTGGAATTTTTTTAAGTTCAATGATTTTAAATCAAAAATTATATATCTTGAATTTTAAAGAGTTAAATAGTTATATATACATTCGTTCGTTGGCATAAGTAAATTTAACATAAACTAAACTATATATATATGCACAACGACTTAATTATAATCTATTAAATTACAAATTTAACAAGTATACACATTTTATCACTGGTTGCGGTCATAATTTATGTATTGCGTGCATATAAATTCGAATAAATGCTATTCGTATATTATACGTACTATATATATAAGACAATTTACAAGCATTAAATTAATTATTGAATATGCGAGTATTCTTTGTTATGCATATATCATAAATAAAATAGTGGATTGTAACATCAGAGGTCATAAATAAATATATACGGGTCATATAACAAATATACGAGAACACACTGTTGCTTGAATTTTTGAAACATATGTAGCGCTTAAAAAATGCTATATTTAGTGTTGTTATTCAAATAGTCACTATCTTATAACCATATTTCTACTTAATTTATTGTTTTTATAGATAAATTAAAACGATTTCACAATCATACATGCCTATATTCATTTAATTTGATCATATGAAGCAATTTTGATGATATTAAATGCATATACTTAGATGTAAAAGCTATGCGATGATCTTTTTTATATTATGGGCTATTTCGTGAAAACACGACTTGAATCTTTATTATATTTAAGGTATATTTCAAATCATTAATGACAACATTTATATACAAAAAATGCACATATTTCTGTTATATTCGAATTGTAAATTATATGACTGCTAGTGATAACAACATGTGTGTACAATGATACAATACAGTTCTACATATATGTATATTAAAATATTCATGTATATATTATATTATATTATTTATAGACACCAAAATATTATATACCAATCTTATAACATTTTTTTTATAACATTGTGAACATTTTTTATCTTATCATAATGCATATATGTATATATTTATAAAAATTTTGTTTTTTTACTTTATTTACTCTCTACAAATGTGTGTATAATAAATAGCATATGTTTCAAAGAAATTTACATTTTACGATAGTAATATGATAATTGTTAGTGTCATAACTTTTCTGCATAATATTATACTTAATATATATAATATATACTTTATATAAAGTTTTTCTTTTTTATGTTTTTTTATAAGATATATATATGACCTAATTTTCACCATGGCAAGTTTACGTCCGTTAAAAATAACTACAGTTGGTGATGGTATGGTTGGGAAAACTTGTTTGCTTATAACCTATACACAAAATGAATTTCCACAAGAGTATGTACCAACAGTATTTGATAATCATGCATGCAATTTAAATGTTGATGGTAAAGATTATAATTTAACATTATGGGATACAGCTGGTCAAGAAGATTATGAACGTTTAAGGCCACTTAGTTATCCAAATGTACGTTTATAACAACATTTTTTTACATAAACATTTAAGTTTAATAATTTGTTTCTTTTACACAGACCGATTGTTTCCTATTATGCTACTCAATATCTAGTCGAACATCTTACGATAACGTGTTTTCAAAATGGTTTCCTGAAATTCGACATTTTTCACCAAACGTTCCTATTATACTAGTTGGTATGTATATGTAACATTGTCCCGTTTAACTGTTTAAATTTTCTAATATTTCCCAAAAAATGTGAATTGGAAAACATATATATAAACACAATGTATACCGATCATTTTCAAACTACACTTTACATAGAATACCGAATACGCATAACATATTTAATTTGTTATTATACATCTTTTCAGGCACTAAAAGTGATTTACGTATACCGAATTCAGAAAAATTTGTAACACCACTTGAAGGAAAGAAATTGAAACAAAAAATTCGTGCTAATGCAATTGTTGAGTGTTCGGCTAAGAAGAAACTAAATTTACAAGATGTTTTCTATGAAGCAATTCGAGCTGTGGAAAAAACACCAAGTGTTAAAACGCGTATGTGTACATTGCTGTAGTATTTTTATCATTATAGTATTAATTATAATGATAAAATGAACAATTTTTCTACCGAAGAAATAATTGTATTTCGTGTACATAAATATAAGCGATTATTTTCAACAAGGATGAAATTAAGTATAACAAATTTGACAATTGTAATAAGGAGCTAAAAATGAATTGTATATAAAAAGAAGCAATATATATCATTAATATATATATATATATATCCATATAAATTATAAGAATATTAATTATTACGTTATTTTAAAAGGTTTATAAACACCGTGGAAATAATAATAAAAGACATAATTCTGGTAATCCATAGTACATATTCATATATTCTTGTCTAGTATATTGATAATCTTTTTTATGCGATATTATCGTTTTTTATTTTAATAACTTAACCTATTTGGAAGCAATATACACTTTTATTCAGCTCTGAGTTAAATTTAAAGATCTTTATTATTATTCAACTTCATTAACTTTAATTATTAAATATTTTCAATCCATACTTTTTCAGGTTTGTTATTAAAATTTAAATTATTTTGAAAGGTATGTGGATTTCTTATTACCTTGAAAATAATTCTAAATATGAAAAATTAGCGATTCATTGGTCTAGAATTATAATTAAATATTATTACATGACTAAATTTAGTGAATTTTTATACAAATAACTAGTCATCAATGTAAATTCATATTTAATGTATATAAATAAACACACGCAAAATATAATTATAAAATTTATTTATACACTTGTGTTTATAAAAACAAGTATTAAAAAAAATTGAATTATAAATATGAAAAGATAGTTGGTACATGAGTGGTCACTCGAAGTTTATGAATTACGCTTCCGAATATAATATAAATATCGAATTGGTTTTTGTTGATAATGACTTAGTTTATTGAAAAAAAACATATAATTTACAACATATTTAATCATATTTAAACATATAAACCATATTTAATTAGCATATAAATTTTAAATAAGCAACATTTTATTCATAATAAAAATGTCAAGAAATTTCCGTTAAGTAAAGGCAATTGAATGAAATGGACCGAAAATTAATGGATCAGTTAATATAACGTCATATAGTTGAAAAGTTGAAGTGAATAAGTTCATTTTCGTTTTTAAAATTGCTTTTATGTGTATTGTGCAGAAGACATTATGACATATTTCAGAAAAAAATGAAATAAATGAAACATTAGTGCGAATAATAAGTGCCTATATTAATTAAATATTAGCTTATTTTTAGTTTTGTTAAATTGTAGTAAATGGTATGGTAATTCTATTCCACATATAATTATTCATCATATTCACTTTCTGGAAGTAAATCATACCAAGATGTAAAACCTTGTTGTGATATTTCTGGGTCATTCAATGGTAATTTAACCTGAAAAAAATGCATTTTCATACAATATGAATATAATACATAAATCAAAATTATAAATGGTGCAATTCACACATGTTTATCAATAATATTAAGTATATATGGTTATTTGTAAATTTGTTAAATATTTTTCATTGTCGCATGTTAAAGCTAAGAACAAGATGTAGCCACACTATAATGCAATTAAATGGTACGATCTTGTAGCAATACGCTTAGTATGTCTTTCACATCATTAAATTATTTGTAATTACATACCAATCCAATTGTTGGCCTTCCACTAGATAAAAACCCCTTTTGGGTTGAAACAGTAATTTCTAATTCGGTTGTCATTAGCTCAGCTGCTGATATTACATACTCAAAAGTTGCATCATACACTGGATTACAAGTATCCTTAATAACAACTGTTTTTCGCTTTGATTCTTTTGAGCGTGTTGGTAATAAATATAATTTTACATACGGATCTGGTATATTTGATGGGTCTTTTAATGGTATATTCCTATAAGTATAAAATATATATCAAATATATATACCAGGGGAATATCAGAGATCTTTCAAATCAAACAATTTCGTACATAATTTTATGAACAATTACGATCAAACGTTGTCGTTGTGTACTATAACGTAAAGTTAATTGAATACGCCCTAGACCGGCTGCTCCACTTGATGCCGTTGTTCCTACCGTACGGTGTATTAAATGCCCAATGCCTTCATTTTCATCAGCGGGCATTAATGGTTGTGAAGGCATTGGTTCTAACGGGGGTAAGGATTGGGCGACAGTTGAAGGTGTAGACGATTCTATAGATATATTTGATGACATATATTGTTCGTCGGCCATACCAGAATCACTGGCATTATCATTCATCGCAGAATTAGTTGAAACTTTTGATGTTTGTTTTCGTAATGGGGGTGTTGATTGTGGCGCTGAGGTAAAATTGTTGCTATCAGGTGAAATAAAATTATGTTGTGTATAATTGTTCTGTTGTGATGCTGTATGGTTTTCCACAGATTTAGTATTTTTCAGTATACGTAATGCAAGTGAAACATTAATAGCTGATTCTGCACCAGATTTTTGTAATTGAAATGGTTGAGATGCAATCTGTAAGTCATTTTTTTCCAGTAATCCACTTAAATTATAAATTAACCCGCCAATTTCTTTTTCCGTTTTACGATCAATAATTTTCAATTGCAATACATCGTTTGCCGGGTTGCTAACTAAGAATGTAAAGCCTTGTTCCCATACAGGAGCGTCCGTTCGCATTTGCACTGTAGTTTGTTCCACTTGTTTACCAACACGTAATACAGAATATGGATCGGGTTTACATTGACTCCGTGCTTCCTGCAAATGAAAACAAATTTTAGACGCGTATAATAGTATAAATTTGTAATATTATTAACTTGTAAGTATATATATGTTTCGAAACTAACAGGTAAATTACTAGCCGAGTCTATGAATACTATTAAAATAGCTGTACTCATCGATGTTACACGTAATTGTTGGGTTTCCAATAGTGCCGCTGCCAAATCATCTATTAAGGTGGTTAATGTTAGCCATGTTAATCGTAAGTGCACCATTCCATGTTTTGCATGCTCGAGTGTAATCCACTGAAATCGAAATCACACGATTATGAGTATGTTATTTTAATCGTTAATTATTTTATAAGATGTTAAAAATTTCTTTTATAATTAATACATATTGTACTATTTGTATGCAAGAAAATAAAAAATATTTACCGTATCCAAAATACCCTGCTTTACAATATTGCTAATTTCAACAGTTGTACTGTAATTATAAATCAAAATCAAATGAGTATTAATTATTGGTAAAATATACACTGTGGAGATTAACTAAAAATTTTTGTTCATGCAATTTCTAATGCATCTATAATGATTGCATAATAAAGTTAATAAATTCCTTAGAAAACTTAAATAAAATGAAATACATTAGGCGCCAATATTTTATAAGAAACAAGTGTTTTTTGTAACGAACGTGAAATAATTTTAACTCGAACATATTATTTATCTTTTGAAATATTTCCAAAGCAAAACGGGTAAATTAGTAATTAAAAAAAGTTGACTTCAGACTTAATTCATTTATGATGTTACCGGTTCAAAGTAGTTTTAGTAGTGTGTTTAGTACGTGCTATCAGAATTTTTTACACAAAATGCATTTTTAATTATTTTGTAAGTTAATATAAGAAAAACAAAAGGCGATAATATAATTAAATTATGTCCAATTCATTGAACGAATTAAATAAAAAAAATTAGTTAATATACTAAACCTTCCAAGTGCATCGTTGTTACCAGTAAAATCCCAATCAAATAAATTTACTCCAATTATAGTCTTTTTAGATGTATCTACAGAAGCCTGTAAACCGATTTCAATACACATCTCATGAAAAGCTAGCTTATTTATTTTATTTCAGTTTAGGTTTTTTTCAGATTAAATAAATTATTAATTGATATTATAATTAATAACCACAACCCAAAATAGAAAAATTTCAAAATTATGATGAATAAAAGCAAGCATTATTAGTATTTGGATAATTCCCATTCCATTGAAGCCAAAACTTATAAAAATAACAAACACATAACTAATATTATTTTATATTTTCACACCTCCCAAGGAAATCGTCATTTTGAGCACCTGGTAATCCGGTATCATAATCCCATAATTGTAATTTGATTTGTTGTCTTAAAACTGCATTTATTTGTGCCTTGGTATTGAATTTTTCATGTAGTATTTATACAAAATATGAATATTTGTTTTAGAAATATAAGTGTTTAAAGTAATAAATAAAAATGATTTGGAATTTCATTATTCTTCGGTAAATGGATCGATGCCCTATATGTTTATAAGTCAAATTACAAATGTAACATCATCGATTACCAATTTAAATCAATTCAATGTAATAATATCCTTTACCTATTTAGGAAAGGAATGGATGGTATAAAATAGGAATTTATGCGTGAAATGAATATTCAATTAATAAAAATGGGTGATTATTAACAATTAAATTTTGTTATTAATGGATATATGCAAAGAAGCTAATAAAGCGTATAATCATGAGTAAGAATTAATAAATTATAATGAGTGCAATTTAACATGCCTATTTTGCAATTTTCTTGCCCATTTAATTAATTGCTAACATATTTACAACTAACTGTTATTCATTTTTAGTTATAGACGTTTTAATAAACAAAAGTAATATGCTCTCACCTTCCTAGCATCTCATCATCGCTGGTGTCATCTTTATCCATTAGTTTTATTAAAACATTTTGTCCATATTCAGCCAAAATTACAGTCTAATTCCGGTTTTAAGAACATTGATTAAAAACACAGGAAAACAAATAATAAAAATAAAAACAAACCAAAAATCCAAAACCCAAAAATAAAAAGAAATCAAAAGAATAAAATTCATTATGTAATTAAATAATAACGCCCGGCTATAGAAAAGACAGGGATTATATTCTGGCAGATAATTTGAATTTCTCTGTGGCTATATATTTAGTTTTGTAACATATAATCAATTTAATGTTACGCTATAAGTTGTCGAAAAAATTATCGAGTACAATATAGAACAGTTTGTTAACATAAAATCAAAACGGTGTTCAAAGTCAACATTTTGTTGGTAACACATTACATTGCATTGTCGAATTAAATGAAGGGTTGGTAAATTATTACAATAGCATAATAGATATTTATTTTATTGTTCTTTAGCTTAAAACCTAAATTTAAACAATTTTAACGCAGACTAATGGTCAAAAAAAAAAACAGCACGCAATATGTGTAGCAAGTAAATTCATTAATTATAATGGCATCTCAATGAAGGGTTGGTAAATTATTACAATAGCATAATAGATATTTATTTTATTGTTTTTTAGCTTAAAACCTAAATTTAAACAATTTTAACGCAGACTAATGGTCAAAAAAAAAAACAGCACGCAATATGTGTAGCAAGTAAATTCAATAATTATAATGGCATCTCAGTAACAAAAACTAATAACTATCAAAACAAATTTTCGCGTATTGCTTACAAAGCTAGTTGACAATCATTATATAAATTAAAACAAATAAAAAACATGTTAAGAATTTTGGATAATTTCAAAAATGAATGAATCAGTTAGTAAATGATTGAAAATGTAATTTCGCATAACGCATTCGATTTGGCTTTAAACTCGCACATTTTAAATCAACCGTACTTAATCGAATTTATTATGTGTACAAACATTCTAGTGTTGACCCTTTACGTTTACAGTATATGTACATATAATTAATTTAAGCTGGCACGTGTTGTACGGTTAAAATAAAATCGACGCGGTGCTATTTAACTCATTTATTTTTAGAAGATGGATGTATAATTATGGCAAATAATATAAGTGTATTGCTGTTCGAATACATTGCAATTTAGTGATCCAAATATATCAGACTGGTTAATTATTATGGATGTATGTTTGTGTATTTCCCATATAAATATATGTATGTGATGCTATAATCAATAAATGTAACCTTTTATGTATATTACCGAAAACATTGTACCCAGAATGCAATCACAACAAGTACATAACAATATTTCTGTATAATACGTGCATAAAAATTCGCATATTACTTAAAAATAAATTTTTCATATAAATCGTATACATTTTGTAATTTAGTCGTGAACTTAACAATTTCACTAAAAAATATAAATAAAATCGTATGAAAACATAAATAATGTTTGTCCAATTGACTTTTTTCTGTAACCGATACTTATTGTTTTAACAAAACTATTCGATAGGAACATTGATAGGCAAATTTGAGAAAAACTTACTTCACACCAATAGTCCCATTTTGGATCCACTGTATTATCAATTATGTGTGTACGAAACTCCTGTGCACCTACCGTAATAATTGCATATGGATCTGATTTACCTTTACCTAACACACTTCGATCTTTTTTCATTAAATCCTTTGCTTCAATAACATGAATTCGTATTACACCCTATATTATATATCATTATACAAAATGAATCAAGGTTCTAAATTACGTTGATAGATAATTTAAAAGTATATTAAAAAACGTATAAAAACCTCCGGTTCTGGCATTTTAACACTTATGGCTGATACACTATCATTTAATGTAATTGGTAATTTATTTGGTAAAACCATAATTGCAGCAATTTGTTCAATTATAATTTTACGTAGCACATCACTAATTCCTGGTATGTCCAATAAATCGACAACACCAACAAAATTAAAATCAATTTCCGGATTATTTAAGAAGAATATTTGTAAGCCACCAACTAATGGAATTTTAGATATTAATGGTTTCATAACAACACGTATAATACCGTGTATTTGAAAATCTTTTACACCCCCACGCATACCGGCTAACTGAAAATTTATATCACAATTGCCAGCATAAAATAAATCAATATCCATTATAATTTCATTACGGGATATATTTTTATCATACACTTTAATGCCTCCGATTCTCGGTGGTATGGTTCCCAAAATTATGCGATCAAATTTGAACCCTTTTAGTTTATATCGTTCTAATGCTTGGGCTACATTTGGCTCAATAACGTTTTTTACTAAATCTTTTGCGAAATGATTTGCATTTGGCCATACTTGTTGAAAAATCTAAAAAAATATATAGATTAATTAATAATTTCATTTATATATATATATATATATATATATATATTTTACATGAGATTTATTTGTAAAAACAAACGTTTAAACATAAATTTACTCACTTTGTTAAGCCATTCGGATTTTTCAACGTCAGGAAAATAAACCTATAATGCAATAACATTTATGAGTTAACGCTTTCGGTATTATTTTGTACATTACGCATGATTTCATAAAGGAAATAATGTAATAATGGAAATAATATTTTTAGGAATTACATATTACAGTATAATTCAAATTCCAATATCATTGAGTTATTTATAAACAAACATGCATTGAAAACGTAATAGCATGTGCGTGCTTAATGTGTTAACCTTTTTTTTAACAAATTATAAACGATCGGATCATTTTTTTATTAACAACACAAAAGATAAGATAATCAAATTTTTTATACACATGTTGATATAACAAATTTGGAAAATTAATAATTGACCATAATCTTATCGCATTGAAATCATGTAATTAAATTAATTTATTTGTTTATTCAATCGCTATTTATTTAATCTAATGTGTTCATGTATTATTAATTTTAAATGATAATAAGACAATCATGATTTTAAGTATAAATATATAATGTTCGACTCACCCAAGCCGGTAAATCCTGCATACGTGCTAATATTACATCTTTTTCATTTGCCAGTGCTGAAGCTTTAGCTATTTCACGTTTACGAGATGCGTTTTCGCGCCATTGATCACGCATTACAGCTAAAACTATGGGCGCAACTAACCAACCAAATGACCAACCCATATAACCAAAAAAATAAATGGTTCCAATAACAATGGTCTTTTTAAATGTAGAGAATATAACGGAAAATATTCCATCATTCTGTAGTTGTGGTGGTTCTGATTTATTATTTGAGCTTGACATTATTTGAGATGGCAACGGTTTATCATGTACCTGGTTTAAATGCGATTCAACAGATGATAATCCTGGTTCAATGGATTTCATTGAACTGTAAATGTAAATTGAAAAATAATTATCGTTAATTGTATATAGCTATATATAATTGATATAATGCTGCGGATTAATTGATTTTTAGGTTCTGATATCATTTATATTTTTATGCTGTTTTGTACTGTTTAAGATAAATAGCATGCCTCATTATTATTATTGTTTCAGTTTTACAGAAATTACACTGTGATAAAAAAAACGCCATAAATTATTGCAATATAAAGTATGAATAATATTTGTACGTGGTCTATCAAACTGAATTGAAGGTGCCATTACATGTTTCGTTCCTTCTTGTGTTCTATATTTATATGTTAGTCTTAAATATTACGGAAATATTGATATTGATTTCATTCATATTAACGAACGATGATTGAAAAATTATATTAGTTAAATAGGCATTTCAATGACAAACAAGTTTTGTTAATGTAAATCTGTAAATCTATATAATATAAAGATGTAAATCTGTTAAATCTGACACCAATTAAAAATATTTGTTTAATAAATAATGAAATCATTTATTTTAGTATGAATTCCTTGGATATAAGTGATATAATTCAATAACCTTAATTAGTCTAAAAGTCTAAAGTCTAAAACAAAACAATAAAAAACAAATGCAAACAATTTAGTCAATCTATTAAAATATTTAGTGCTTAAAACAGCATACAGCTTAAAACAACAATTAATTTACATGAAAATGATTTTGTTATTTATTGTTTGTTAATTTTTGGTATACTTAACTTACATTATAAATATGATTATAAGTTGTACGTGGAGTAAACGGGAATATTCAAATGCTTCAAGTGCTCGTTAATATTTTTATCTAATTATTGTGTTTGCCTTTGCATAAATCGCTTCTTCACTGAATGAATATTCGATTCGGATATAAATTTTATTCTTCTTGTTGTTGAGTTTTGTTTTAAAAATAAATATATGACATCATTTTCGTTAACCCGTACCGTAAGACCGTAACCTAACCACTATTTAGTTATTTGGTGTATATTTATTATTTATTAATTCCTTTTTAATTAAATATTAAAACATATTTATATTAAACTTAAACAGTAGAGATATAGAGATAAATAGAGTTAATATAATTTTATTGTGCAATCATTTTAAATAAATTTAGGTTCATAAATACAAATTAAAAGCCAAGTCAAAAGCTTAAAGTGTAGGGTAGCATAGTTTGGTGCAAGCGGTGGTGTAATTCTTCCACCTTGTAAGGTTTTTATTACGTGTCAATCAAACAGGATCGTAGGTAAACGCATACAATCGCAATGCAGAATGAAAAAATTATGTTTTATGAATAAAAACCAAAACAAGAAAGTTAAATACAGGCAAACCACGAGAGCCTACACATAACAAAAATTATAATTATAAATAGAAAAGTTATCTAGCGTTTAACGTTTAAATTACATTACACCAGAGATTTTTTCACAGAATTACTTGCGAACAGAAAACCACTAGCAACGAAATTTTATATGAAAAATAAAATGTTCGCGCTCCGAGTCGTGGAGCCGGACTTGTAAAGCCGCCTTAAAAATAAAAAAAAGAACAAAGAATAGCAGCCCTGAAAAACAAATCTACTTCTATTTACATATTGCAAGATTAAATTGCAATTGCAACTGAAACTGTAAACTGAACAGCACAGGATAGGAGGATTTAATTAAAAATCGCATCACAATTTGTTTAATAAAATATTTATAATATCCATTCTTTTTTAAATGGAAGCTTTTTTAAAAATTGGTAAATCAGAAATTAATAACCAAACCAAATCAAGTAAATCGCAGGAAATAAATGAAATACAACCATGGATTGAAAAATAGTGAGTAGAAATGTAGATCAATTGTTTTTAAATTATATTTAAATGAGATTTTATGTATTTTCGAAAAAGCCGTCCAAAATCAGTAGATGATGTCGTAGAACAAAATGAAGTAATAGCGATGTTAAAAGAATCTTTGAATGGAACCGATTTGCCTAATTTATTATTGTACGGTCCACCGGGAACTGGTAAAACCAGTACAATATTAGCCGCGGCTAGGCAATTGTTTGGTGACATGTATAAAGATCGTATTTTGGAATTGAACGCATCCGATGAACGTGGGATTAATATTGTGCGTACAAAAATAAAGAATTTTGCCCAACTGACAGCTAGTGCTGTGCGCCCAGAGTGAGTATATATATATATATATACATATATGGCATTTTAATAATTGTGATATTATTTAAATAAACGAACTATAGTGGAAAACCATGCCCGCCATTTAAAATAATCATATTGGATGAAGCTGATTCAATGACACATGCAGCACAAGCAGCTTTACGGCGCACAATGGAAAGAGAAAGCCATACTACACGGTTTTGTTTAGTTTGTAATTATGTATCCCGTATCATTGAACCAATAACTTCACGTTGTTCGAAATTTCGTTTCAAGTCACTGCCAAACGTACATATTATTCAACGGTTAAAATACATTTGTAATCAAGAAAGGATACACTTACAAAATGATGCTTACGATGAAGTAGATGTTTTAAAAACCATTGTTGATATATCAGGTGGTGATATGCGTCGTGCTATTACAATATTACAATGTTGTTATCGTTTAAAAGGCGACAGTAGTGATAACGCATTTATAGCTTCATCGGACGTATTGGAAATATCAGGATATGTCCCAGTAAAATATTTACGTACATTTATTGATATTTGTATAACTGGCAATTATACAGCATTAGAAGAATATGCAAGTGATATGATCTATGAGGCTTACAGTATTGGACAATTTTTTGAACAGCTGAACGACTACATTATTATGAACAAAGATATTAGCAATAAAAACAAAAGTAAACTTTTAGATAAACTAAGTGAATGCTGCTATCGTTTAGAAAATGGTGCCTCTGAATATTTACAAATAATGGATTTAGGATGCACAAGTATAGTTTGCTTCAACAATCGTTTATAAATTTAATTAAATTTTGTTTTATTAATAAACGTACGGGTAATTGATTAAATCTAATGTAAAGAATAATTTATATTGTCTAAGCTCCAACAAACTCGTCATCTTCACGTTTGCGTTTTATTGTTGTTAATAAAATGCCGTCTTCGTCGACGTCCATTTGTACATCAGCCGGTACAGGAGTATTAGTTATTGGTGTTGATACCGGTGCAATAGATCCAAATGGCTTTGATGTGTTAAATTTAAATACTGGTTTTGGAGCCGTTACAGATTGCGCTTTATTTGTGACTACGATTGTATTCGAACGTTTTATCTTATCATTTTGTGATTGATTTGAAGATCTACCAGTAAATTGCGTTTTAAGAGTTGAACGACCAACCTCTAATAAAGGTTTTCCTAATATTTTTTTTGTTAACGTAGCAGGGCGAATCTTATAATTTGCTGCAATTAAACAATATCGGTCTGGAGGCAATCGTAAACCACATAAATTTTTAATGGGAGGTAATGGTACAATTTTATTACGTGCTATTTCCAACAAAACCTACACAAAATTAATAAAAGTGGTTTTATTAAAAAAAGTTTTTGTAATCAATTATTAACGTACGAGTCAAAACTTACATCTCGGGGTGGCGGCCCAGTAAAAGTTTTATCTAAAATCATCTCTGAAGCAATTTTAACATCATCTAAATCAATAATTTTTTTCTTTGCATGATTTGCATATATTTTCGCATCATCTAATATACAAGTAACGTATCCTAAATGATATAAAAAAATGTGTTTGTATATTAAAAAAAGCACACATTAAATAACGCATTTGAGTTTAAAAAGTATTAATATATTTTTGTACTTACTATACGTAAATTCCAATAATTGATTTATTACACGTGGTTCGTATTCTGTAATGCCTAATTCTTTCAATATAGACATAATCACCTGGGCATCTTTAGGAATATGTTTCACAGATGCGGCAATTTTGTATTTATCTTGTTTATCTTTATCCATTATTTTATTTTATTTTATTTTTATTTATTTCGGGACATATAAAACCAGACGCTATAGCCATCGTTAGTTATTCATCATCCACTAATCATTAATCAATCTATTTCTACTTAAGAATTCAACAAACACAACAAAACTATACAGAATTTAATTTTATACCATTTTCACACCGTCATACCAAATTAATTTTTACCATTGATGTAGGAATACCAGGATAGGCAGTTTGTGTATATTATATGAAAACGTTAGAGGAAAAAGGACAGCACATGAAGTACAATGGGTGAAGCCATAAGCTTTATACATGCACGACATTTTATGTGCATTTTGTTGTTGTGTGGTAATTGTTAAAAAAAACATAGAATTACAATCCACAGCATATCAGCAACACCAAAAAAAAAAATAACCTATTGAGAAAAAAAAGGCAAACAAACAATACAAAAACAAAAATTAATGATGGCGTCCTATGACATTTGCAGCCATATTTGAATAAATGACAAATTTCCATCATCAGCTGTGAATTTTACCTGCGACTACATTCAGGAACAGGAAAATTCAATAGAATTCATTTTAATGCTTATACTTTTTGCAGATGGCGTTCTAAAAATTATGCATTTATTATCAAAAGCAGCCATTTTCTTTTTGCTTTTTTTATTTTGTTATGAAAAAAAAGCATTATTGAAAAAGGCGTGGAGTTGATCGAAAGAAATCTTCCAAAATTAAAATGATTGTGGTTTCCGGGAAAGCAACCGTACAATGGGGAGCGACAAGAAGTACATAATTCACAATACTATGCTGTAATTATTGGATTAAATTGATTAAAAGTACGGGAAAACTTAATGGAAAAAATCCCAAAACTTAAGGTTAGGTTTTTTTTTTTTTTATTTATTTTATTGTTTTTTAACTTTATTTTTAGGCTGTATCTTAATAACCATCCGCCAGAAGCTGCCCAAACGTTTACGTTACACGTTTCTGGGGCCCCAAGGGTTCCTTTGTTCATTATTGTCACTTCAAAAGTGGCTTTGGTTTGAAAATTTCCCAAATGATTGTGAGAATTTTACTGCCAGCTCTTTGGATAGTGTTTTAAAAGGTTGAATATCTCTAACTAGCTGACAGGAATGGGTCAAACCTTTATTAACACGTTTCTGAGGACCCCGAAGGGTAAGTTTATTGATTTTTGGAGAATTTTAACCTTAAACATTTTACAGGTTTTTTTTAACATTTTTTTTTTAAGGTTATAATTCGGAAACCAGCTGGCAGAAATTGTCCAAACTTTTACAACACGTTGCTGGGGTCGCCAGGGGGTTGCATGTCAAATTTCAGAACAATCGGAGGTATCAAAAAATTATTTTTGTGCTCAAAATGATCGAAAATTTTTGCGAGTTTTGCGGCCAATTTTTTGATAATTTTTTTTTTTTATATCTTAGGAACCGCTGGCCGGATCATGCCCAAACTTTACCAGCACGTTAAGGGGATCGCCAAGGGATCGCTTGTAAATTTTCAGAGCAATCGGAGGTATGAAAAAATTATTTTTGTGCAAAAAATCCCGAAAAATTTTGCGAGTTTTTCAAAAAATTAATTTTTTTTTCGTTATATCTCAGGAACCGCCGGCCAGATCGTTACCATATTTTAAGACACCGTTCCTGGGACCTCCAAGGGGCAGCCTGTAAATTTTCAGCCGGATTGATCCGGCCAAAATGATCGAAAATTTTTGCGAGTTTTGCGGCCAATTTTTTGATAATTTTTTTTTTTATATCTTAGGAACCGCTGGCCGGATCATGCCCAAACTTTACCAGCACGTTAAGGGGATCGCCAAGGGATCGCTTGTAAATTTTCAGAGAAATCGGAGGTATGAAAAAATTATTTTTGTGCAAAAAATCCCGAAAAATTTTGCGAGTTTTTCAAAAAATTAATTTTTTTTTCGTTATATCTCAGGAACCGCCGGCCAGATCGTTACCATATTTTAAGACACCGTTCCTGGGACCTCCAAGGGGCAGCCTGTAAATTTTCAGCCGGATTGGAGGCCTAAAATTTTGGAATATTTAGCACAGGTTTGAACCATTAGATAAAAAAATCAAACTTATAAATGTTATCTTTTAGCAACATTTGAACCATTAGATAAAAAGATAAATCTTTATAAATGTTATCTTTTAGCAACATTTGAACCACTTTTTTTTATCTAAAGGGGTTTTTTGGTAAAATAAATTGCTAAATATTATCTTTTTATTGGTTTAGCAAAATTGAAACCAGGTTTTTCTTATCTATTCACAATTTTCGATATTTTTGCATTAGGAAAACTTATAAATGTTATCTTTTAGCAACATTTGAACCACTTTTTTTATCTAAATTGGATTTTCGGTAAAAAAATTGCTAAAAATTATCTTTTTATTCGTTTATCAAAATTTTAACTAGGTTTTTTTTATCTAATCAAAATATTCGATATTTTTGCATTAAGAAAATCTTATAAATGTTATCTTTTTATCGTTTAGCAAAATTATAACCATTTTTTTTTATCTTAATCGTGATAAATAGAATAAATCCATGGTAAATTCGATATTTGGGATATTTTTTGGATAGTTTATCAATAAGTTTAGCGTTATTTTAATAATTTATAGATAAATAAAATTATTTAATTAAAATAAAACAATTTATTAATAGAAAATAAATTAATTATATTTTATTATTTATTTAAAAATCATCTAAATGTTAAATAAAAAGCGCCTTAATTGTATAATGAATCTTTAATACGCCTCACAATTGCGCATTTTTATAAAGGGAATGGAAAATAACCATTCGTATATTATATGATCCAGTGGTCGAATTGGTAGCGAAGCCAGCCAATCTAGACATTGACGAAAATCATTGACTATAATATTTTTATGTAGATCAAGTAATTTTCATATGGAAATCGATCAATCCGGCGGTGTGTGTTTGGAATTCAAATTTGTGGGATATTTCCTAATAGGAGAAATAAAAAAACAGGGTAAAGTTAAATTTTTGCTTTTTAAAGAAATTGATTCCCCAATATTTATTTTATTTTAAAACCTATGAAATAAATTAAACCTATTTTCAATTCCCAAGCCAAAACCCAATTAAAATGTATTTTAAAATTGAATTTTTGTTAATTCAAACTCGAATTTATAAAGTGTATGAAAAACAACCATTCGTATATTACATGCGTTGTTGGTCGAGTTGGTAGCGAAGCCAGCCAATTTATATTTTGGTGGTAATACACCAAATGATTTTCATATGAAAGTCTTCATCACCTGAACACACAAGTGTGAGGGTAATTCAAATGCCTGGGATATGAGAAATAAACAGACACGAAAAGGTGGAAAAGTTTAATTTTTGCTTTTTTTTGCTAAATTTTGATCTGAAAAATACAAGAGTTAACTCTTGTAAAAATTTTGTTCATGTCGTCCTAGCGATCCCAAATTTTACTCGGTGGTAGAGGACAAGTTCAGCTACATTTTCCAAAAGTATGAGATTTTCAGATGGTCCAGAGACACCAGGACCTGGCCTTAAAAATCACGATTTTCCCATTTTCAAACCCCCATAACTTTTGATTTTATTCTGGGAAATTCTTAGGGGTTCCGGTGGATCGATAGGGAATTTAATTACCTTTCGATTGATATTAGTCCTGATATAATACTCCCATTGGTTTGGCCAGGAGGCTGGACTGAAATTTGGGTAATCCCAAGTAGACCCCCATTCCGTGAATTATTACAATAGGAAAAAGTTGCTTCATTTTCAAATTCTATATATCGTTAGAAAGAAGAAAGATTGCTCTTTCAAATGAAATTGGTTCCAAAAGGATCTGATGAAAATTGTGGATTTTCCTTTAACATCGAAAAACGTCGATTTTCGGTGTTTTTCAAAGGTTAGTTCAAATGGGTTTCCAATGAGTTAGGATTCCCAGATTTCAAGCCATCATAATAGAGGATATGTGACATCTTTTGCAACTACCCCGGATATTATATCGCAATTGGTTGCGGTACAGTAGTGGACCAAAGTCGGCTCCACCGGAAAATTCCGAAAAATTTCATTTTACACTACCGGGCATATTTCTAATGGAATCCAAAAGTTGTAGAACAAAAGTTTCGTATATTTAATACCTCCAAGACATACTAGAAGGCCAGATCTCTATCTTGCAAAAACCCAAATTTTCTGATATTTCAACTTTTTTGACTTTTTTTAAAAACTTTTGCTAGTTGATTTATTGATCAAAAATGAACATTTTTTCCCACTACAGCATATACCAATTGTGATTAGTTTGCCCGATATAACTGATTGAAAATCTAATGTTGGAAGTTCGATAACTTCCTTATTCCTAAAGATAATCAAACCGGGGCAGTGAGGTTTGCTGACTTTTTTTAATACCTTTCAAATGCCACAGAAAGGATGTTTCTATCTCTAACAATTCCAAAGTTATTCTCAAATAACCACTTTTTTATCCCAAAAATGTGTCATCCAGGAGGTTTTTCATAGATAATCACCCCAATTACCATAATTATATAACTTCCAAATTGCGATGAATCGACCGGTAATCAAATTCTACGGTGATTTAAGTATCTTATCATCCTCGGGCATCGTCTGGATCTCCGGGAATCATAAGAACTTCCTTAAAAATCCATATAAAAAGGGTTTTTTTTGCATTAAAAAGTTAAAAAAATGAATAATTTTCGTTTTGAACAGATCTCAGATCTTCAGATCTTCAGATCTCGCTACAATATATAGTAGAAGAATAGTATCCATCGATTGATGCTGGTCCCGACAACTAAGAAAATTCAAAGCAATGGTCAATTGAAAATTAAAAACGAGCTCATTGTCCATTTTCGATCAAATTATCAGTACGAATATCAAATATTCATTTCTTTAAACGTTTTGGACAATAATTCTTTTTTGTATTTGATTAAAATTAAGTTCTATTTTTACGTTTTTTAAATAAATAATAAAATGCAATTGATTTGTTTGTTCTTTATTCTAAATAAATTATTGAAATGTTATTATAAACATTTTTAATGCGAAATAAGTTCCAAAACATTATTAACAATATAAATATTGAAGTTTTTTTTATTAACAATAATTATGTTGAGCCTTGGATGCCGATAAACAAAGGGTTTCGAATTTAAAAGTACAAAAATGTAACTTTTATTGATAAATGATTCCACCACTTTTCTTAATTTTTATTACTTTATTTTATATAAATCCAATATGTTAATTAAGTTCAGATATACTGAATTTTTCAATTTCATTTTTAATATCGAATATACGAATTTTAAGTTTTGGTTCTTCCCCATTGTTGGTTAAATATGATTTAATATGTTTTGTTAATAGTTCTATTGAATGTGTTGCATGTATTAACATTTGCTTATCACTTTCGCTATCGATAATTGATTTCAATTGACGATAAACAGGTAATAGAAATTCGTCCAATTCTGATAAATTTTCAATACCAATTAAAATTTGTGATAAAATCATAACGGCAGCACGGCGTGCCGGTAAATACTGATCACATTGTATGGTTGTTTGTATAATTAACATAAGCTCGTGAAAAAATCTATGTATTTGATAGGAGAGAATTCGAAAAATTGATCCAAGGGTGCATAAACTGGAAAAACGTATTTCATTTACAGGAGAAGTAGCGCCACTTAGAAAACCATTTATAAGCGTATCTTTGTATAAATATGAAACTGGGCCTAAACCTTCGGTTACTTTAACAACAGATTCACCCAATTTTAAACGGTAATCAATTTCATTTCCGCCATTTAAATATTCAGCTATTAGTGTATCAATTACGTTATTTTTCAATATATCCACTAATACAATTAATAATTTAATACAATTTAAAAATACATAACTATCTTCGGATTTTAATAAATGTATTGAAATGGCTAATATCGAGTGGCGTTGTACAATCGCTTCACTGCAACGATTTTTTATTAAACCAATTAATTGCCGTATACCATACACTTTTAAATGAATCTCATTGGCGGCACATAATTGCTTTGCTTGATTTATTATACTCTGGGAATGTTGATCACCATTATTCGAAAAAGATGTTGTTGCTGACCCCCCTTTAAAATGCCATAAAATATTTTCTATTTGTCTATCGATTGTTTTGTTGTTATCTGACGACGACGAACGAGTTTTATACAACAATTTCAACTCCTTTAGAGTATATACAAAATTTGAAGTTTTATATTGATCTATTGTTTTTAATTGCGCAACAAATTCTGTAATTATTGATAATATTATTATCATAATTTCATCATTATCATTATTATCATCGGTTGAACTTCGGGGTTGTCCCGTTAATGATTTATTATTATCTTTTATTTTATTTAATAACATTTTTTGAAAAACATTTAAAATTTGCATCGGATTCTCATTGAATAAATGATGAAATGATTTATAATTTATAAATTCAATTAACGCACTGATGATGGTCATTCGCTTGTGTAATGCCTGTAAACGACGAAAATTATTACCAAAATTGGTGATACACAAGATTGTAAATTATAGGTAGCTAATTTATAATATGGATGGATCAAGAAAAAAAAACACATACCTGTGATACAACATTTGTTAAATCATCAATGTCTGTTAATAAAAATGTTTCTAATTGATTTGGTTTGGAATCAATACAATCTGATAATAATTCTAATAAATATAAAAATATTTTATATGTTAAAATGTTGTTATTTGATAATTTCAACATATAAATTAATGTGTCTGATGGATCGTATAAATTCATTGGTGGTCTACTTTTGCTGATGGTTGTGGGGCTATTTTTTATATTCTGTGGTATTAATGTTGGTAATTCTGGTTTTACAAATACAGGTTGACCAATCTGAATTGAATACTGTTCGTTTACAAATTTTACAATTACCCTGGAATGCAATTTTTTTTCATTGTTTTCATATTGCTGAAACAAAATAATTTTTAATAATTCATGTAATTCGTCGTCTCCCGAACGATTAGCTAAACATTGGCTAATCAGCGATGTAATTTGTTTTTGTAATAAATTACTCGGTCCTTCTATAATCAGCAATAAATGTAATAATTGAAATAATAGCGGTAAATATTCTATGAGTAATTCTGAATTTAACGGATTTGTAATTGCTGTCGATCTACCAAATGCTATAGAATTTATATATAATAATTTATGTAATGATGAATTATCCAATAATATTCTACCAGTTAATAAATCAATTGGTTTATGTAGTTGATCAAATTTATGTAAAAATATTCCACTTATTGCTTCTTTAATTGTAGTATTACAAATTTTATATAAATGACATAAAATTCCAATTGAAATATTTATATAAAAACAATCACCCGTATTATCTTCATCCTCTAAACACCGTTTAATCTGTTGAACTATATTCATATGGAATGTGGATGATCGATGCAATGCAGATTGTGCAATTATTTGTTGAATGCATTCTACGCGTCGCCACAATGGATGTTCAATTGTATCTTCATTGTTACGTATTATATTTCGACATAATCCTAAAAAACCATTTTGTTCTTGTAAATTCAATAATAAATCTTTATGTAAAGATTTTTTTATTTCGATTGATAATGATTTGATGCTTTTCAATATTAATAAATATTTAAAACACATGTCTTTTGATAAGTTTTGATACAATAGATTTAGTTGTAATTGAACATTGTCGATTTCATCATTCATAGGTATAGTTTTTAATTTGGAATAGTGCATTAAGCGGCAATGGCATCCGAAAATATATAACATAACGGTATTATCCAAGGATTGATGGTTAAGAATGTGATCAAATTGAAATAACTCCGTAAATATATTTAAATTGCATGTAAGTTTTGTATTCATTTCAATGGGTGTCAACACTTGATGATACCACTTCTGAGTCAGCTCATGTAGTTCCTTAAAGCATTGAAATTCTTTAAACGATTGTTCTAAATATGGTAAAATTCCAACATTGGCTGCTACTTTCATTATAATTATAAAATTTGCTGCCGTTGCCTCATTTGTATTTATTTTATTTTTTATTGTTAATAAAATGTGATACAAATAAATAATGAATTTATGTTTCTTTGTTTCGTTTGCTTCGGACAACAAATGAGAGAATCCAATATTATTTGTTTGAATTGATTGTAGTGTCACCTGTAGATCTGTCTCAACCACTTCTATTACTTTATCAATTTCGATTAAATCTGTAAAAATTAAAAAATAATAATGTGATTTGCGATTGGATTTTCCGATTTCATATATCAGATTTCAGATTTTTGCTTTCCAATTGAACAATGAACACGAAAACGAGATCCATTTTTTTATGTTGGTATAACATTAAATTGAAAAAATATATTCAACCAAAGAAAACACGAAAAGCAAAACCAAATAAAAAAAAAATTGATCTAGCTAGATCAAAAAAAGATTGATTTTTTTTGCCCAATCGTACATGAACAATTGATCCGTTCTGTTAATCGAAAATCACATTAGATAATTGCCGTAAAAGAAAACATTCCAGAGATGAAATGATTTGAATCGTAGGCATAAAGCTTGACCTAATCACATCATCTGATTGAAATTTCTTTATAAAACAAAATATTCCATTTAAATTAAATTCCAATTAAATTAATTAAATTACCTCTATTTACTAGTTCACAAACTTTATCTAAAACTATTAAATATTTTTGTAATTTAATTAAATCCATTTTTATAAATAATTAAAATTAAATTAAAAGAATTATAATAACGAAAACGAACGCCGCAACTCACAAAAATAAAAAAATAATTTTAATTAATACTAAACCAAACAACGCCAACAATAAACCAACATAATGAATTAATGAAAAACACATACGCTTTGTTGCCAATTCGTTGTATTTTGTAAATACTTTGTCAGATCCCACTGTCATCTATTATTACAATGAAATAAATAATAATAATTTTATTCATTTAACAGAGACGCGTTCGGAAATCCACAGATTTTGTTTTTTTTTACGTGAAAAAGACAAAACTGTTAATAAAGGACAAGTGAAGAGAACGTTCTCACTCGATGAGCATTAGAAAGGAAACATTATCCTTTCTATAAGCGTTTAAAAAAAATTAATTTATAGTATACATTTTAGGGTCTTCATCGTTAGTGAAGATCCTTTCGTGTGCCTGCGAACCCATACTACATTTTACTTATAAATGGAACTCAAAATACTGTTTTTTATTTGTTGGCGAGGCTGATAAATTTGCAATTTTGCATTACTATAGGAAAACTAAATTTCCCTAACAACCGCAAACATAAAAATTACTTTCATTAATTAATAAATTCTAAATTGTACGGAAAGACGCAATGTATCGTGTTACTTATTACGTAGTTCATGTAAATTAGAAACCACCTTTTAAATATTTATTCAAGTATAACCGTATAACCCAAAATAAACTTAATTCTATTCAAATATATTAAAAATATAAAATAAAAACAAAGCATATCAA
Organism: Dilophus febrilis; assembly: GCA_958336335.1. Taxonomy (NCBI): domain Eukaryota; kingdom Metazoa; phylum Arthropoda; class Insecta; order Diptera; family Bibionidae; genus Dilophus; species Dilophus febrilis. Next base: position 47,719,882 of record OY284470.1, on the reverse strand, counting down.
AAAACTAATCCATGCGAATGTAATGACGACCACACCACTGTTTCCCACCCATTTGTAATTAAACTTAATTACTGCCCGTTAACAATTCAACAGCTTGCACAATATGACGTGAAGAAATTCCATGAGCATCAATTAAAACCGATGGTGGCCCCGATCTCGGTAGCGATTTCACAGCTAAATGAACAATCGTAATTGAATGATGAGCCGCAAATAAACTCATAACAGCTTCGCCTAACCCACCCTCACTAAAATGTAAGTAAAAGAAAAATATTATAACCTATCTGTTCTATAGAAGAAAATTTAACATAGTATACCACACATTAGTTACCGATAATGGTCTTCAACTACAACAACCTTTCCAGTGCAATCAAAGACTTCCTGAATAATTAAAGGATCTAATGGTTTAACTGTAAAAGGATCAATTACTCTAACATTAATATTTCGTTTTTTCAATTCATCAGCAGCACTCAGGGCTTCATGCAATGTAATACCAGCACCAATGATCGCTACAGCATCATGATCACCCTTTCTCAATATCTTGGCTTTTCCAACTTCAAATTTTTCATGGTTAGGATAAAGTATAGGGGTGTTTGGACGCGATGTACGTATATAGCATATTCCTTTAGTATTTGCAGCCAATTCAACAGCACTTTCACAACTGACCGCATCCGATGGATAAAAAATCGTACTTCCATGTATTGACCGAAATAATGCTAAATCTTCCAACCCCATTTGACTTGGTCCATCTTCACCAATGCTAACACCGCAATGAGAACCAACAAAATTTACATTTGTTTGTGATATTGCACCCATACGAATTTGATCGAAAGCTCGTGTAAAAAACGTTGCGAATGCCGACACAAATGGAACAGTACGATCACGACATGCGGCACCGATAGCAACACCCACCAAATTTTGTTCAGCTATGAAACATTCAATGAAACGATCTGGAAAAATTTTCAATAATTTTTCCGAATACGTTGAATTCTTCGTATCACCATCTAATGCAATTACACGTTGATTACTGATCGCACATTTTGCTAACGCTGTACCATATGCAAGTCTTGTAGCAACCAAATCATTTTGTTTATAATCTGGTTCTGCTAATTTAATCAAATTCATATCTACTTGAGGGACTGCATCGGTTGGTGCTTCGGGGGATATTTTAATTGGGCCATCATTATGAATCAATGTTTTTAAATGCTAAAAAAACGCATTTTATAAGAAAGATATACTAAAACATTATAAATGATAAAAATACCTTAATAATTTCATCCCCTTTACTACCCAAAGGTTTTCCATGCCAATTCTCCAAATCTTCAATACCAGGAAAATGTTTACCTTTGAAAGTCTTCGCAATTATTGCAGTTGGTTTATCTTTTGTTTCAGATGCCTCATAAAAGGCTTTACATAATTCTTCAACGTCATGTCCATCTACAGTAATCGCATTAAAACCAAATGATTCTACTCGTTTTCGATATATATCGATTCGATGTTGTAGCGACGTAGGTTGAGATTGTCCCAATCGATTGACATCGAATATAACACATAAATTATCTAATCGATAATGACTGGCAAAATGAAGCGCTTCCCATACTGAACCTTCAGTCGATTCCCCATCGCCAACAATTGTGTATGTTCTTTACAAGTTTTTAAAAAAGAAAAAATACAAATAGCTATAATTACACATACAAATACGTTAATAAATTAATCATTTAAATTACCTATATGATGCTTTATCAAAATATTTCCCAACATATGCCATTCCACATGCAATTGATACACCTTGACCCAATGATCCAGTACCAACATCAATAAAATTTAACCTAGGTGTGGGATGCCCTTCCAACCATGAATCCATTTTACGTAAATTTAGTAAATCAGCAATTGGAAAAAGGCCGGCCTCAGCCCATGCTGCATATAAAATTGGTGCTGCATGACCTTTTGATAATATTAAACGATCACTTGATGGATCACGTGGTTTATCCAACTTATACCGCATTGTTTTGAAAAATAACACAGACATTATCTCTGCAATTGATGCGCATGATGTTGGATGCCTGTATATTTTAAGCGAATATTATATATTCATTAAAACAGTAAAACATTTATATATTCATTTGGGATGATATATAAATATATGAAGAATACCAAAAATATTATATTTAATATAATATTACGATGAATTACATATTATATAATATAATTAATAATTTCAATTGATAATGTGTGATGATGATTTTCAATTGTAACTTTCTAATGAACTAATTTGATATAATTTCCTTATACAGTGGTGTACTTATTTTAAAATAAAAAAATCCAATTGTGATCAGAAAGGTCAAATTAAGGTTATACATCGGTTTGCACTGTTGTACGTAATATTGTTATACACTTTTAGCATGTAAAATCATAAATTTTTTAATATGCTATATAATATGCAATATAATTAAGAACCTGGTGAAATCATAACCAACATGCAAATATATGGTATACATTTTCGTACGTTATGATTTACAAAAAAACAGAACTACAAAACATACACTCACCCTGAATTTGAAGCATTCGTCGATGTAATTGAATGAATACGTAGTCGGTGAGCTATATCTTGCAATTCTTGGATAACCGCAGATTCTGGCTTATTATACACTGCCATTGTAATTCAATGTTTATGGAATGTTTGATATAGATAACCAAAATATACACAATTAAATTATATATGGGTACAATTTTCGTATTCTTCCTCTTATACGTTTCAATCTTGCAATTACCTACTACCTAAGTATCTACTAGTATTACATACGTTTACGCACTATACTATACTATTTTTAATTTTACTATTCCTATAACCATAGCCCCCATTACAACAATAGAAGTAATAGAAACATATTATATGAAAATGACAGTTGATTGCTGTTCTATAATCTATTACTTCTATTATTACAACACAATATTGTATTATCGATTATATAGACACTACCAATTCATTTTCTCCAAAATTTCAAAAAATAAATATATATAATGATTAATGAATTATAATGCAAAATAAGAGCCGCGTTCAGAAACTTTGCCAGTTATGCTATTCACCCCAAAAAATATTCTGAAACCTTTCCGCACGATACTTTTTATACAAAAATTGCTGAAACTCCTTTTACTTTTCTTATATCTGGATATTTGGTACACGTGCAGGCGTATTGTAGTTAAACGAAATATGCACTATGTTTATATATCAAGGTTCACGCGGTAGTATATATTGTTATACATAACCTGTAATGTTGTGTTTTTTTTTTGCGACAGAATGAATTTTTTTTTTGAATGATTATCATTAATATTTTGCTGAAAATATTAATTTTTCTAACAATTATTAATTGTTTTTATAAATTTTTAATAAAATACCGCCAAAAATAAGAGGTCTGGTAATTACTACACTACTTGGCACTACGTGCAGTTACTATTTTATGTTTTTAAAAATAATAAAAAATTCTTTCTGCTCTGCAAAGTTCAAACATAAACTATAAATCAGTTATTGAACGTGGCTAAATTCACCACCCAAAACCTTGTAAGCGCAAATCTCATTCCCCATGTACAACAATTTTTGAATGGTGTGGTATGTTGTAAGCCGATTTCATAGAACTTAACAGTGGGAATTTGAAATGAATTATTGGTGCATTTTAGTGTTACCATGGGATGCAATTATTGGTCTAATTAGTATGCAAGAATATAGAATTTTATTTATTTTTTTTCAATTTAATTTCAGAATTCAAAGTTCAAACATACAGAATTAAGCGTTAAACACGCATTTCATATTGGGGTGACTGAAGTAAGACACTCTCTACTTTTGAATAACTTATGATGGGATTTGACTTTGAAATTGATTTTTCCAGTTAAAGGTAAAATAATAGAATGTTAAAAATCCCAATAAAATAATAAATGAATCTATAATAGGTTCAAAGATAAATAAATACTCCTTGTTTATGGAAGTTGAAATCAAAACAATATTAGAGTAAGAATTTAAAATTATTTGCATATGAACAATCACAAAATATTTGCCGTAAGGAATATCCAACCGTGAATTTGTAATTTTTTAAATGGATAAAATGGTATACAATTTCAGTTTCTTAAACCTATACAATTTGTGCTTTCAATTTCAGTTCAGTGCACATATATTTCTATTTGTTGTTATTTTATACTTGTAACAGAACAGACAACATATATTTTTTGTTAAGCACGTGTTTATATATTATAATTCAATTTTACAGGAATCAAACGATTTATTTAATTGGGATGAATACAAATACAGGAATATAAAATCTATTAAGTATTAACATTTACACTTGGAGAAATGCCACACAATATGACATTGGGAGGGTGAATTAAAAAAATCATAATATCATAATACCCCGAAATGGAGCACCTGATGAAATAACTATTTGGCGACAAATTACAATTGCTGATGAAATATTTCCATGATCAAACCACATCAACGATTATATGCAGAACATCATATTAATCAAATTTCATTTAAATGTATTTTATTCACTATTACACTCTAGAATGATACTATTCCATTCAAAACATCGCTTTTCAAACCAATATACATTTTTGAATCAGATTTATGTGAACAAGTAATTAAAATGTACGTGAAAATAATGTTGGCATATATATTTGTTAATAAACAAATCACTACAAGATGCTTATCAGGTTTTCAGATCGATTCTTTAAACATCAACAAAAATTTTGGGTTGTACATATATCATTTACATTACAGAAAATATAAAAACAACCATGCCAATGGCTTAATGTCTAATATAGTATATGCTAACTAAGAAATGTTATAAAAAGAACAAAATTGCAACAAAACAATGGACAAGAATGAGAAGGTGTATATATTAAAGTGTGTAGATCCTGAATTATTATACATTAATATTAATAAACTAGTTCAACTTAGTTCATTGACTGTTTTCATCTTTGTTGAGAGTTTAGAATCAATTAAAAATAGAAACACGTAAGGTATAAAAAGCATTACATGTATTTATGTTCGATTTTCTAATTCTATTGACTTTTATATCAACATACACATATCATAAACGGTATGTTTTCTATATGTGAATATGTAAATGTACGTGCCTTTATATTATTGTATATACATGCTTTGTATCATTTACAATAGCAGAAATAAATATATATGCTTGTCTCAATATAATTTAGATAATTTATAATCTTAATATATAAGAATATTTTATTATAATAAACAGCGACATATTTATATATTATTCAAAGTATCGGCATCTATACATCTATTGAAGCTCACGCTTACACCAAGTCTCCAAAACTAAAGTCGCGTTTATGTCATAAACAATTTGATTTTTATTTTATATAAACATGTCAAAGAAACAAATATTTATTATAATAAAATATTTTGATGATGACGGTTACACCAAATACACATTTTTTGTAAAAGGAGTAGTCCTTGACAAACATAAGGTTTTAGTAATTTTTTTTTGTCATATATGTGGCTTAAACATTTTAAAATTTAGTTCATATGGATCAAATTCATGGCCATTTCATATTATTACGAGTATTTTGGTATCGTTATATATTGCATATGTATACTAATTTAAAAAGTTAAAAGTGAGACATATAAATAAGTAATTATTTAAACGGCATTGTAAGAATTTAAATTCAATCATATTCATGTACATAATATATAAAATGCTTATTAATGCGTGTGGTGTATTTTTATTTTTGATACTCAACATATGCAAAATATTTGGATATAATTATTAATGGTGGTTATGACGATGGCATCACATTGTTTATTAAATGTATCAATGGTATAAAAACATGAGTACTTTGTATAGGGTAATCAGTTTTATTGGAGCGTTTGTAATTGTTAGTTGTTTTTTATCATTTATTTTGGAGTATAGAACCATGCGATCGAATATTGTAAGTGATTTTTTAAATGTTTTAATAATTGTATATACAATTTTATTGTTAAATGATATCGTTAATGCTGTGCCTGTATTGATGGTTGACTTTGGGTTTTTATTTTTTAAATATAACAGTTAAAAATTAAACGGTTAAGAATTTATAGATGAGAGTATATAGAGCTAGTGTACTCCTTGTATACCTTGAACAAATATTGAATAATTTAAATCATCTTGTTTTATAATTTGCTGACTATGTAGATATTTCTTGGGTTTATCGCTGTGTGCATAGCATCATCAACAGCACTCGGATACGGTTTACTAGGAGGCCTAGGTGTAGGCATTGGATATGGTGCTGGATATGGGGGAGGGTATGATTATGGCGGGTACGGTAATCATGGAGGGTACGGCGGTTATGGACCTATTTATGGTGGGTATGGTGGCCATCATCATCATCACCATGGACATCATGGAGGTTATGGACATGGTGGTTATCGTCCAGGTTATGGAGGGTAAGTTGCAAAAATGTAAATCATCATCGGCGCATTGATAATTTTTTTTAAATAAGTAATATATAATTATAGATATGGTGGTCATGGTAGTTACGGAGGTTATGGTGGTTACGGAGGCTATGGTAGTTACGGAGGGAATGGTGGATATGCAGGTTATTATAAAAAATAAAATACCAAAAGTAATATAGAATTGTACAATGTAGAAAAGTTATTTAGTATCTAAATAATACGCGATTAAAAAAACGCACATAAAAATAAAGTCATATATTTACAATCAATCACACTTAATAATTTATTTATTTATTTATTATAATTATTAAGTTAATATCAAAAATTGTGATTCGCTTATATAATATATGGATTATATTAATAATATATAATATGATTAAGAATGATTTTGGAATGATGTTAATAAGAAATTCATTTTTTTTTAATTTCCGCATCCTATTTACCTTTTAATATAAATTCCTGTTCCTGGATCTATTATTAAATATTTTTACCGGTTAACTGGGAAGTAAACAACAATTGTTGAGTGTTATAGCATTGTAAGAACTTAATGCACAATAAAATATGTATGAACTCATACGAATTATACAACATAAATGATTAAAAAGATCATAATTTTTATGATGACAATCAATGTAAAATAATCCGATGAACTGTTGGCATTGGAAATTTAATTCATTCTTTTTAAAAACTGACTGTACACCCGTATTATTAATCAATTCGTATATTTAAATGCCAAACTAAGAAATTGTCTATGTAGGTATCAATATGCTAGTATATAAGTGTTACAGGGAACTCACAATTTAATTCAGATCACAGACAAATCTGACCTAAGATGGACTCTTAGAAAACCTAATTTATTCGTTCCCAATATGTGTTTAGCTTCAATAGTAAGACGACCAAACTTTTCCCCTATCATCTTTTGATAGATAAAAGTTTATATTACCTTTTAACTGTGATATTATTATTATTATGTTATTATCAACATATTGTGATATTGTTAGATCATTGTTATACAAAAATATTGGTTAAATAAACCATTAATTTTGTTGTGATGCCGGTTTTTGGTATATCAGATTAAAAGTGAAATTATAATTGGGTCAAATTTTATTATAATATATATTTAAAATTCGTGGGATGATGTTTCGCAATATATATATTATATAATAAAGTAGCTTACCTTTATGCTAATAACCATATATACAATGCTATTATAGTACCAATGAGTTGGTAAACACAAATTATGAAATTAATATACGAAAACTATTATAATCAATCGTTTGCATTTTTCAATATATATATACAGTGTGTCCCAGTACAACCCTACAAAGCCGAATACCACGTATTCCTGAGACCATTTCCAGTGGAAAATCGTTCCGGAAGGGGGGGTCTAACTTCAACCCCTACCGAGTTACAGGGGGTTGAAAAAATGGTGTTCTTTGAAAAACATGGGTTCACTTAAAAACTTATAACTTTCAAACCATTGAAGTTAGGATCAAAATTAGATACTCTATTTATAGGTAATTGAATTACCTTTAATTTTGCTCGGGATACAATTTTTGCTAACTACCCCACTTTTGGAGTTATTGATGCTCAAAGTACAAAAATATTCAAATTTCCCATCAACTTTTTCAGAAAAATTGATTTTTCTCGAAATTTTCCGGGGTAAAAAAATTTTTTTTTCTCAGTAACTTTTGTGCGCCATAAAATTCCCTTTAAGTCCACCCTAGAAAGTTAAGCGCTGCGACCTATAGATTTTGAGTTATTACGTGATTTGTAACGGCGAAACATGATAAAAATTAAAGTTTATCT
>OY284470.1:47390148-47711428 GCA_958336335.1 Dilophus febrilis | reverse complement strand
TTAGACCCCCCCTTCCGGAACGATTTTCCACTGGAAATGGTCTCAGGAATACGTGGTATTCGGCTTTGTAGGGTTGTACTGGGACACACTGTATATATGGTGTGCTCTCTGTTTATATGACAAAATGTATTCACCTTATTGAGAATGTGGGATTATATATATATATATATACTATAAATATTATTTATTTTTATTGCGATCTGATCACATTTAATCTTTGTTTTAATTTATATAATGATTTTATTTTACCGTGAATTAAATACTGGGTTTTGCTTGTGCGAACGTTTAACCTTATATATGCTACAAATTATACAGTATAATGTTCCCATGCCAAAACATTATCGTTACTAATGATTAATGAAGAAAGTTGTATAATTAATACAATTTATCTGGGCTCTAATTCATTCAACTTTATAATGGGATACCACCACCATATATTTATTAATAATTGAAAAACATATAGTAAATATAAGGTAGGAAAGGTAAAAGTAATAAATTGAATCATCATACCAGAAAAATTTGATTATTTCTTTTATTGATTCACACATAAACAAATACAAAGTTTCATTACTCTCTTTCCAAATAACGAAAAATTAATCGCAATCGCATAATGTAGTGGGTACAAAAATTGATTATGTGTGTCAATAAAACGAAAAAAGAAGAAAATTAAAAAAAAATCATAGTATTGGGGTACAGATAGATTTTTAATTATAATATATTACTATTTTAAAGTACTTAATGCATCAGTTTGTTTCAGCAGTTTCAATCGAAATGTTTTCTAAAAATATTAAAAATTAAACGTGTTTTAAGTAATTGTACGTAATAATATATGTATGTTGTTATAAATATCTGTTTAAATTTTGTAGATATTTATCTTAAAAGTAATAATTTTTATTTCTATTGGCTATTTTGTTTTTTAAATGAGTTAGGAAATAATTGCGAGTATATGTTATTAAAATAATAAATTGTGAGTGTAATAAAAACAAAGTTCCGAATATAATGGTTTCATTGCGGGTAGGTTTATTGAATGGATTCTGATTTTTTAATTTTAAAATTTAGAAAAACTATAAGAATATATCGAAATTGTTACTCTTAAGGGTTGAAACGGACAATAAATCCAAATTGTGTTCTATTTTTTTGTGTATACAGGTCATAATTTTTTACATATTATACGTACTGGATTGGCATACAAATATAGCAATTCCAATATCGGTTCCGATTGTGTGGCCGGATAAAAATCCAAATTATAATCAAAATTTATTTAGCAATAAAGTAAATGTATTTGTGAATGATAATCGACAAATGGGACCAACATATGCAAGCAGACATACCGAAAATATTTATAAGCAACCGACTTCAGAATTTAATCGCTTATTATTCAGTAAATTTTTTAACTTCAACAATTTAAATAATCAACAACAAAACCTACCACAACAGCAACAACAAAACCATCAGGAAAATGTTATTGATTCAGTTGACTTCGATGATACACCGGAAAAACCTTCAAATGTTGGAATAACCCAGCCATCTTTTACAAATGACGATTATGGTGATGAAAACGAAAGTGCAACCACTACTACTACTACTACTACTGTTCGTTCGGTACCATTAATACAAGCTGATGAGTATGGTGACAATAGCCAAAATACTAACCGAAGACATGGAACTCGTTTTAGACGTAAACGACCGTGCATACCTGTACCATTTTCAAATCATGGAAGACAATTGAATACGCGAATGGATACTAACCAACGTACAATATTTAATGTATATTATAATGATGTGGATAATGGTGGTGGTAATGGTAATGGTAATAATCCACAATATGATTCATTTGGTGGATATCTTTGTGTACCAAACTATGGTCAAAATAACATTAACCATAACAATAATCATCATAATAGACCACATCGACCAAATAGACCACAACATGACAGTAGCAACAACAATAATGGATTTGCTGGATTAGGATTTTTTGGTCCCGGCGGCTTATTTGATTTCACAAATAGCAATAATAATAATGGCGGAAGTACATCTGGTAGCGTATTATCTGATTCTGTTGATGACACGGTAAAACCAGTAGTGGAAGTTAATGTACAGGATACAATACAAAATTCGGTAAATCCTTACAATTTACGTTTATAAAAAAATTAATTAATTTCATTTAAATAGAATAAATTGTATTTTTTTCTCTATTTAAATTTAGCAACAATTTAACTGGCGTCCACTGGTTGGTGGTATAGCAAATACTGTTAATGGTTTTATTCAACAATTGGCAAATAATCCTGCTCAAACAATGCGACGAATAAATAGAGAAGTAAATTCATATTTACGGCCTATAATAAAATATTTTTAAAATAAATATTATTTAAATTTTAATACAATCTTATTTAAATACAGCACGGTAATTCTCAGATTAACTATCTGTATAATAAATATTTAATGAATAGAATTATATTTGCATTAGTTATATTTTATTCGAATTTCTTTCAAACCTTTTAATTACGTTTTATATGGAACAATCTACGATTTTTATACGTAAAATTATACATACCTCTAATTGTTCTTTATATACCAATAGATAAGATATTAGTATAAGCAATAGTTTATCAGATTAATAAATTTGCCATTTGAATTTAACATAAATATATAATAACGTTTTCGGGGATTAAATCAAATTTTTTGTAAGTACAATATTTTTCATTTTTCATTTTTATTATTCATTTGAGAGATTATAATAATCATTTGTCTAATACAGAAAAACTATAACGCTAATTAAATTAAATTTAATAAAATTTAATTATTAAAAAACATATACCTTTATATTAAATATATTAAACTTAAAATTTACATATAAAAATTGAATTAAAGAGAAAATACATATATTAATATGCATTACCAATGATTGTAAAGCTATGGTTATACAATTTTGATTTTTGTTTTTAACATTTAATAATTTTATATATGGTGATTAAAATTTATCTCATTATTTATAATTGGTATTTTGTGATTATTTTATTATATATATACAGTTTCATTAACAAAGAAAAGATCACATTAACGCCGACGACGACGACCAAATCGTAAAAATACATGATCAACATCCGTTCGTTTCCCAGCTCCTTTGTAAATATGAAAATATATATATTCAATGCAATTAATATAGGAATAAAAAATATATATAGTAATAAAAAAATAATTAAATATTATTAGATTTAGGCTATGCTTAATTGTCAAAACATTTTTATAAATAAATCAATTAACATTATATATATATATATATATGTGTACCTGGTGCCACAAAATCGTCAGATTTATATAAAAGAGCTAAACATGAAAAAAATATATATACATAAAATAATATATTAATCATTTAGGTTTAATAGAACATTAACGTTAACAAAGAGTGAATCAATTTTTCTAATATCAATCTTACTCACCGGCAGCCTCATTTCGTATGTATGCATTTAATGCACTTGATAATTGATTTGAATTTTCCAATGCGACACATACTTTTTTAATATGTGGAGGCATTTCTTCCAATATACCTGGTTCACATATTGGTGGAGTATCTTTACCGCTGATTACCATCGATAATAAAGATATAGTAAACACAATTAATGAAATGACAACGGTTTGAGAATACATCCTGGAAATCACAGGAGAAAAATATAATTAAAGGACATTTTTATATTAAATGTAATATTGAGATTTATTATCAATCAAAAAAATATATATTTTTTGTTTGATTTATATCAAAATAATAATAATACGATATCGAAAACATACGCATACAAATATTTAATATGTAATAAAGAATATAGCTTAAAAAATTATAAAAGGATATATACTTATGGATTTGAAAGGTGTATAGTTAATAGTTGACTAAGCTTTCATTTTTTAGTATACATAATATTTTGGTCAAATTGTAATTAGTAATTTAGCATGTTCTTGTAATAGATCCCATTAAAATCAATTCCATATAACAAGTATATGTTTGATTTGATTACAACCTTTAGCTTTATCACTAATTTAACATTAAAACTATATGCTTATAAATATATATACATATAAAGTTATATTAAATTTCAATTATGTCATATATTTATATATTATATATATGTATGTATAACATATCTTTTGGGAAAACGAATATGTCTTATATATGAAGCAACACATATTTTCTAGATTAGATTTCCTATAAATAACAATAAATCAAAAGTTATGTAATGTTTTAATATATATAGTAATAATCCAAATTTTATCGCCATCATGACATGACACAAATGAAATTATCAATCATTTCGCAATTGTACTATTTTCTTATAATGTGATAGTTCAGTATAGTAATGAAGCAATATTGACTAGGTAAAATAGTTATTTTATAGAATGTAGACAATAGTATATATGCATACATATATAAATTTGAATGTATATATACTATACGTACTATGCCATAATGTACGCAAATATTCAATATTTTCCACTATATACATCTGGTTTATACTAATATTTAAACTTAAACTTAAAGTTTGATATTGTAATCATACACAATACTTTTTGGACGAAAATATTTTGTTCTATACTTCTATATATAGCGAGATACATCACTTAAATATACTTATTACAGTATACATATGACGTAATATAACGAGACCAGTAATACAAACAAATCAATCAATCAGATATATTTATTTATTCTATACTATAGATAGATATATAAATATAACCACCATATATTTACATAAACAACATTGAATATTTTTATTTGTTACACACTATATATAATATTGATGATTGAATTTACTATATATATGTTAATTAATTTTTTTATTTATTTCAAAAATATGAATGAGATTTACATAAAAAATCATCGCCGTCATTATCCTTATAAAGGTATCATATATTATGGTGCGTTTTTATAGAATCTCTAAAGAATGGTGTAAGGATCTTAGTATTTATACATATATATAATACGTAATTGATGACATACACTCAACCATTTACAATGAAATGTCAATCAAAAAATAACATAATTATTACAAAAAATAATTCACAAAAGAATCTTTATTGTTTATATATCTTAAGGCAATCTTTTTTAAATTAAAATTCTAAATCATGTATACATTACATTTATAGATTCATGATGCGAATAGATTGTGCGTACACTTTAAAAATATGTAAATAAATGTTATATGTAATGCAATATTAAAAAACAAAGTAAATTTTTTTGCTTTGGACTATATAGAGAATTATCTATATATAAAACATTTTCTCATTGGATCAAAAAAAAGCTAATAATAATAATAATAATAATAAAACTTAATGCAACAGTATAAGAATATAAAATAAATATATATATATTATATATATATATATATATATATATATATATATATATTTATTATAACATCGAGTTGAATATAATACCCACTTTTATTTGGAGGGATTATTAAAATATAAAGCCTACATACAGTAAAATAATAGTAATAGTAATTGTAATTAAATTGAAAGACATACAAATTAAAATTTAATTATTCTTAGCATATCAACGAACATTTTATAAAAGATCGCATGCATTAATTTTAAGTACAGTTCATAGGATATATTCCAGCATATTTATTTACAGACAAAAAATAGTTTAAATAAATTCATATAGGCAACGAAAAGGAAAGGCAACAAATAATTTATGATATTTAACTTTCAATTTAGTATAAGTACATTATTCTACAGAGCATTATTACTAACCTATAAATTTGAAACACATTAAAGAAAGATTTAAAACAACATATTAAATATAGTCAATTTTCGTATTCCTATATATTCTATGGCGTTTATAACTCTATATTGGCATACAGGATACGGATAGTGTTTGAATGTACTCTATTCTATATACTTTCAATATTCTACATCTACATGTCAATAACTCTATATTATATTGTTATATAGAATATTGAAAGTAAAGAGTATATTCAAATCTTTACTATTTTCCATATTTGTATTACTTTTAATTTAGATATGTATATAATAGAACAGTCCACTGTATATTTAATAAGTTACATTGTTTTTAAAGAAGATATAACTTAAACAAAATTATGAAATATTTTCTTAAAAATATACTTGAAATATTTTATAGTATACTATATGTATATATACTAGTACAATTATTATATACTATTGCTTCTGTGTATATATTATGATATTATCTATATATATATATATATATAAATTTTCCGTTTTCTATTATTTATTTAGTGAAATACAATACATTTTAAATACACATGCATTGTTGAATAAATGAATAAATGAAATGTTTTTTTAATCGTATCAAGTTTCATGTTGGAAACTTTTTATTGGGAAATAGTAAAAAGTAACAAAATATTCGTTATTCTACACTTATTATGAATAATCTTTTAAAAATGTATTTTATGTAGACAACACAGGTATGTGTTGTGATATGAATGATAATGATAATGATAAGAGATTCTATATAATTACAATACAAGCTAGATTGTATGATATTAAATTATTATAAATTATGATAGTGATTATTTATGATAGTGATAATTCATGGTAATTAATTAATTATGAATCCAAGTTTTTGAATGATGAATACAAATTTTAGACTTATTTTAAATTAAAGGGAACATATATATTTAAATATTATATTTAAATATTAAGAACATTGTATTAAACTTTAAAGATCATCCTATATACAGTTAAAAACAACACTAAGAAATGTTGTATAGCAAAAAAATAAATGAGTTTATCAGATCAATATACAGCAAAATTTAATTTGTATTTCCTTAGGCAGTATTTTAACACATGTAATATATAATATAAAGAAACCTTAACGCTCGATTATAAAAAAAAAAACATTGCCCTAACATATGCGATTTATAAAATTATATATGTATATTTTAATTTTAATTAATTTTGTTAAATATATAGACTTAAATACTTAAAATATACTTATATGTACATTAAAAATATTATAGACTAATTTAAATTTTTATTAATAATATACGTTCTATAGAATTTTCTCATTTGGGAGAATTATAATTAACTGAATAATATTTACTATCTATATGCAATCCGATAAAATAATAATAAAAATACCATATGTTATTATATATTAGTATTACACCAAAAATAATATAAGAACAAAATATCGCATTAAATCAAATTAATTTAATGTAATAAAAAATGTGTACTCACTTATTTAACTCCGATCGTCTATATACCGTATTTATTTAATTTTAATTACCAATATAATACACCAAAATTTAATAAATTTGGCACAGAAATTGTATAGTGATACAGGTATTCCTTTTTTTCTATTTATTTCACTAAGAAAAACACGAAATTAGAGTATATTAAGTAGAAACATTTCAAAATACAAAATAAAATATTTTAAATTAATTAAATAAACCTATTTAAAATAATTATAAATTACTAGTTACCAATTTTTTTTAAATATAGGCGGATAGATGAAGTTACAGGAAAAGCTTATAACTTGTTATGATCGGAAAAACAGGTAACACACTTCCTTTTATATACCAACTAAATTGTAGATTTATATATATGATTTACATATATATATATAAATGATATATATATATAATTTATATAGTCAGCATATACAACCACCACTCATATCATAATATAGGATAGGATACAGTATGATTTTTTTACTGTATTATTGTGGAAAATTACGCAAAGGCGACGACGCGAAAAGTTTCAACTTTTTTAATTCGATTTTTATGTATAAATATAGATAGAATATGTGTCCGTTATATATCTATATATATATTATATATTAATACATACACTATATGATTATACTATACAAACAAATTGGGTATATATATATAGGTATATAGGCTATTTTATAATCTATATAATATATATATATAATTTACATACAACAGGATTAAATTATATTTTACTGTAATGGTTGGTTATATAGTTATATACATATATATAGTTTGGCATCATATATATATCTGATCTGACAAACGGTACATGCATTTTATTCTTTTTCACACTTCACCTTTATTATTTAATATATTTTTCGTCATAGATTTTTGAATACAATGTATGACGTACTTCTGTTCTTTTTCTTTTTAACGGAATTTTTTTATTTAACAACGGAGTGGAACCTACGCTTACTATAGTCTCATGAAGAAAATATGTTATACGCATTAATATATATAAGATTTTTAATATAACCCTACAAGGATTGTTATATTTGGGTTATTCTGAGCATATATATAATATATTAACATGCATTATGTACAAAACGAATCCATTCTTTAGCATTATATATATCATCATATATCCTTATTAAGATAAACTTCATAACATATATAATTAAACATATCCGTATGGTTTGACGCAAACGGTCGTTATTTCCCTTTAAAACACAGAGAATTAATATAATATAATGAAGTGCTAACTGTTCCAATATAATTTCAACCGCATATATATATTATTAATAAGCAAACAAATATTTTTTCAGGGTTATCATGATTGATTAAAACACAATAATCGTAAATTATTGATTTGGTCTCAATGTTCAACTAATAAATATAAATAGATTTCGTAATTTCAAAACATTTTTTATATTCGATATTATAACCAAAGTTTTTCAATTTAGCAATCAAAGATTTTATTTCAAGTATCGTTTCGAAACGTTTCTTCAGGCTAAGGCACATTCCTTGTATTTATGATAATAAATAGATAATTTCAAGATATTTTAAATTTTACCTTATAGTACGATATGCAAACGTAACATATACTAATACTCGCATATATACTTATTGTCTTTTTTTGCCTGTTTATTACATCTGTGATGTCTTGCATATAGAGAGTAAAATAAGATAAAAGTAATTTAATAAAAGCCAATAATATACTATATATTAGTTTAGGAGTAATTTAGAAAATTGAAATATGTAAAGAAAAATGTGATCAAAAGATGAATATAATTGTTGATTATATTATAATGTGAGTATACAAAGAAAAAAATAAATACAATTTTATATGGTGAATGAGCTTATTTATAAAAGCGAAATATCATTTAGAAATCTCATTTAATAATTTACAGCTGCTAAAAGATAACTAATATATTAAATTAATACACATATAATCATATATGTGATGTGTTTATACAATATAATCGGATTTTTTATTGTATATATTGAATGAAAATGTGTGGAAATATTTATATGGGGGTATTTAATATTTTAACATTTGTATTATTTCACACATGTCTTATGGAAACATAAAACAAGGAATGAAAAAAAAAACATTAAAAATTCATGGATAGACTTCCAAACTTATAATTTTACGTCATATTCATTTATTTTAGAAGAAATGTATATATTTTATTGTGATTGATTGCGGTATCATAACAAATGCAGATAACTATATTTTCCTAATATAAATGCTTTTTATTATTGACATGTTAACAAATATAGTACGGAGCGACTATATGATAGAATGTAATAAAACAATAAAAAAAAAATTATGATGATTTATTCTGTATATAAATAAATAATATTATAAAATAAAATGTTTACGAACAAATAATATAATTACTTGCAATTATTATCAATTAATATGCGGTAAAAAAGTAAATTTACTAATTTATTAATATCATTCTATATATACACATTATTATTTATACAATTGTAATGATAACAAAACACTATATATATGGGATAGACAATAAATTATGATAGTAGGATCATAACCGCTAATATGTACAATTATACATAGTTATATAAAAACAATATAATATACCCATAACATAATATAATTTATTATTTATTTATTTTTGTTTTGGAACATCCCCCAAATAAACGTTTCGGACCAATTCTTGTAGGATCGATTTTCGTCAAAATTATTTCAATGGAAGGAAAAATGTTCAGGAAGAATTATTGAAGGATGTTCTATCAATAGAAACAATTCTATTTAAAGAAAAATGTTCATAAATGAATAATGAAAGATTTTATATGACCAGAAACAAAACAATAAAATAAATAGTATATATGTGTATGGAATATATACTGCAAATCGTACTACAAGGTGGATGATAATCTATATATATCTTAATCAATTAATAAAGATTTTGCTGCAGTATACGCGACGTTATATATATATATAGCTATAATGTACATACATATATAAACGTGTTTTGAATTTCCATTCGTTTGGAATGATTTTCAATCCTTAATAATATATAATATATATATACTATGATACTATGTATATATATATACATACATTTATATATATATATATTTATATATATTTTAATTTATTGTTTATTTTAAATACGTTTTTTCTATGTACAGACGCGATACAAAAAATGCGATATACGAAATGTTTCTCAATTTAAAAGCTTAATGAATTTAATTTCAGTGAGATATTTTTCTAATCAATAATCTCAATCATAATACAATAATCTAAGGATATATTAAATCAGAATTTATAAATTTAATTTCGTGTTAACTATATATCCTAAATACTTTTACAAATAACATTCTACTGAATAAATTGCTGACGAATTATATTATTAAGCAAGCAATTTAGAAACACTTCTCTGTTGAATGTGGATAGTGTATATACGATATAGTATATAGGAATTAAAACCATTAATTTATGGTATTAATATTATAAACAAATGTCATTTTATATATAATATATAAAATTCACAAACATACAAGAAAATTATTGACACTAAAATCCAATAAATATTTATTGAAAATAAATAATATAAAATAAAAAGAAATTATCAATCATGAATATTTTAAAATCCATACCGGATATATCGTGCGCGTAAACTTTTTTTTATATAGGATGTTTCAAAACGAAATTCCAATGAGTCGAGCATCCCGGTTGATTGTGATTCGAAAGTGTATTAAAATGAGACATATCATATGAAATATAATATTAAAGTGAAAAACATTATATGATAATTGTTTTTATAAAAATAATTATTGCTTATTCAATAACTTGCCACTTTATTCTTGTAATTGAGTGCAATATAGTGTCCTAAAATGATTAGTAACAAATTATAACAACTTGTACTTTATTATAACATATATTTAGGTGCATTATGGGTAAATTTTCACACATTGAGTATACTACATAGTACATATAATATTACCATATGTATTAGGGTATTGATAATATAAATTTACCAAACGATTTATTTGTTATATATCTTACAATCACGCATTACATTATCAAGAATGGGGGGGGGGGGGTGATACAGGTATTAGAATTGGAGTATTATCAAAATGGATTAACTGAAAGATGGGCGCAGGTTAGTAGCTTCAAATTGAGATGTATTCCGATATACTATATATAAGTTGAATTAAATCTTACTCTAAAATGCAAATGTTGTTTTACATATATTTGATTAACTATCGAAATCGGCGTTCTATTATATAAATTCACATGGATATCCATGTTCGGAACCACGCAAAGTTACCAATTTGTAATTCGTGCAATTCATATTGGTTGGATGTATAATGATGTTATGCAAATAAAATCACATAAATACATCCTGGTATGGAACGAAAAATGGGAAACGATATTATAGGTTGGTTGATGTACAGGTGCACTGTTATTGATTAGAGATTATAGCACGAATATAAAAGAATATTTAAAAAGAAATAAAAATAATTTTACGATTATATAAAACTATATAGAAGCTAAATAGTTTTACGATTATAAAAAAACTATATAGACAAAAGATCGAGCATCGAATAATTACACAAAACAAATAAAAAAAAAAATTTAAATCAAATTCAAATTAAAAAAAAAGTGTACAACGTAATTAATTATAATTTAATTATAAAATAAAAAATAAAGTTGGTATACACGACGACGGGTGATACAAGGTTTACAAGGTATAATCTAAATTATTTTTACTTCATTTAGTTAGTTATTATATTTTGTTAAGTTTGTATACTCTCTCAATAAAACCACGGTATATAGAATAGTTATATTGTAACTGTAAGAAACATAGTTTAAAATAAACAGATTGTAAATACTGTTTTCGTGTAATATTATATTAAATACAATTAAATTCAGAAATCTTTGGGGTAGTGTTGTAAATAATTTTTCTCCGAATTCTTTAATAATATAATATAATAATATATATGTATACAATTTATTCAATATATATATCAATATATATATATAATTGTTTATGATTGCTTACGAAATAAAAATAATAATTCTAATTGCATATAGAATCAGAACATAATATTTATATTAATAACTTATAAGTGAGTTAATTATTCTGAAGATTTATATATAAGTATATACAATTATTTTATGAGTAAAATATTATTGTGAAAAAAATGGATAATTTAAACTTTTATAGTAAGTTGTTCTTTATTAAACATTATTATTACTATTTATTTTTAAAATTAAGAAGATTTCGTTGAATCAATATATTAAAGGGAATCAATGTATAGATTATATTTTTGTGATATGAAACAATTGTTTTAATATCGGATATCTTCTAATGATCGCAATCAATCAATTACTTATTACAGAGTTACAATGCATTATATAGTTCAAAATAGCATATTAATTTTCATTTAGACCAACTTTTTCTGACATACAAGAGTTAATGGGAATGGTGTAATTCAATGTGATGACCATCATAAAATATTGCCGTTTGTTTTGTTATGCATTACACCGATTAAATAATTATAATCGAATATTGGATTTGTGTAATGATACACGACGCCTCTCCTTTCCAAAAAGACTTCGAAAATGTACGCAAAGTGATGAAATACGGAATGAATTGAAAAAAAGGCATTGAACTAATTTGCTTCGAAGATTGTTGAATTTTCATTGGTTATATTTTTGTTTCGATATTTTCAATTTTCATTGTTGCACATACAAAATAATATAAAACAAGTTAAAAATTCAGCATTTTATTTTTATTTATTTGTTTATTTAATGGAAATAAATAATATTAAACTAATGATAATAATATTTTATTAAATATTA
The DNA here is from genome assembly GCA_958336335.1 of Dilophus febrilis. Classification (NCBI taxonomy): domain Eukaryota; kingdom Metazoa; phylum Arthropoda; class Insecta; order Diptera; family Bibionidae; genus Dilophus; species Dilophus febrilis. The sequence goes on along the minus strand of OY284470.1, from coordinate 47,698,390 downwards.
TTAATAGAATTAATCCTATCTTCGAAAATTGCGTCGTGTATCATCACACTATATATTTATTAATTTTTGTATATATTAAATTTAGATATAAATTCGCGTGTTTAAATAAGGCTAAAATGTGTACTAAGAGGTTAAAAATATGAGATACATTAAAATTAGTCCTATTATAATAGAAAAAATTTTATATAATATTTTTTATAAAATATATCCTTTTTACGTAATGTTAAAAAAAGGGTAGGTGTTTTGTGAATAATCTCATCAACAATCGTCTAACAAGATTAATTATTTTATTGAAACACCTTTTTTTGTCGTTTACCATGAAATTGGATAAGTTATATATCAATATATTGTAGAATATAGTATACGTTTGGTAGCATATTGGAAAGGATTTTAAATATGTATGTATATATATACAACTAAAATGTAAATTCAAATCATATATATCGAAAATGATATTTTAATGGAAATAAAATTATCAGTGATTCGTTATTAAATTTACATTTCTGAATACTATTTATAAATCAGTGTGCCTCATTCGCACAAATTGGAAATTACAAAATTCGAAAAATAGGTAATATAGTGTCTTAGACAGGCAAGACACAGAACGGAGAGGATTTATAGTATATATACACATCATGAAGGTATATATAAAAGAATTTCATCTTTAATTATCTAAAATTTATTTTTTGTTTGCAAAGTGATTGTATTTGAAATGAAAAACAAAAAAAAAAAACAATTAAAGTATTTACGTATATACAATATTACTCATTTTTTAATACCTTGTTATTCAAATTGTGATCGTCGTCGACTCCCGATATTATATTATATCGCTTATATATGTCTTCAAATAAATAAATAGTCAAAGATCATATTGACAATTAAAATTGTTAATTTAAAATTCGATTTTATAATAGGTAAATTAAAATTTATATAGTTTATTGACACAACCCAACAAATTTGAATATCTATAATTAAAATAAGTCACAAGGTATTTTACGTATATTTATATTATATATTATATGCAGTATATATATATATATATATATATATATATAGATATATATATATTAATGTTTTATTGCTTTTATATATTGGAAAACTCATACAATATTATTTGAAAATAACTTCAAAGATGTTGATCAGCTTTCACTCATTTTGCATATATAACGAAACGTTTTACTTTAATTTTAATTTCAGACGGTTTACAATCAAAAACTGATGATAAGAACTCCATAATAAAATATAATTCTAATTATAATGACATTTATAAATTATCAATTGAACGGCCAGACGAGTTTTGGGGTGCTATTGGTGAACGCATGGTACAATGGGACACACCATTTGAAAGAGTTTTAAATGATACAAAGTCACCATTTACCAAATGGTATGAAGGTGGTTATATCAATGCTTGTTTTAATGCCGTTGACCGACATGTGAATGCAGGTTTAGGAAATAAAGTTGCAATTATTCATGACAGTCCCATGACAAACTCAATTCGTAAAGTTACCTATCAAGAATTATATGATTCGGTAAGTATTTGTAATAAAAAAAAAGTTATAGCATGACAATCTGATTGCATGGGATTAATACCTATATAAATAAATAACTACACGTTCTTTTATGCATGTCCCGTAACTCCTGGAATAGAATACTTTAAGATGATAATAAATATATCTGTACTCTAATATACTACTGAATAGTTACGGGACTGCCGTTTTGCTAATATTATATAATAATATCGTAATACATAAAACTTGCAATTACTACACAACATATTATATTTATGGTTTAACAAGGTTGATAAATTTCCTTTTTTGGCATCATGCACACTTAATATACAATATTATTTCAGGTGGCTTGTCTAGCTGGCGGCCTTGATAAATTGGGTGTAAAAAAAGGTGATAGAGTTGTAATTTATATGCCACTCATCCCAGAAGCGGTAATGTCAATGTTAGCTGTAGTACGTATTGGAGCGATTCATTCAGTTGTATTTGGAGGTAAAACTATTTTATTTTTAATCATGTTTTATTTGTAACAAACAAAATAATACGTATTGTTACTATACATACGTATATTGTTCATTCATTTTTGTAAATCAAAGGACAAATTGAACGTATTTTAAATTCTTATTAGCATTTTAAATTTTTTATTATTATTGTAATTTGACCTTTAAGTTCATCAGCTATTATATAATTCCAATGTTTTCTCTACACACAATTTATAATCGCAATCAATATTATAAACACAGCAAATTATGTATGAATGTTTATAGTTTATGACGATAATAATGATGATGATAATGCTCATGAGGCATATATAATGTATATTCTATTTTCCTTCTTTTGTACATTTATACCATTTATGTATAGGATTTGCTGCTAGTGAATTATGTACACGAATTGAACATGCTGAACCGAAAGTAATAATAGCGGCCAATTGTGGATTAGAACCGCATAAAATTATTATGTAAATGACATATTTACATATTTTCTACAAACATATTGATGACATACATTTTTTTTTACCATGTTTTAGGTACATTGATATACTTCATGATGCACTTGCAATATCCAAATATCAACCAATTTGTAGTATAATCTATCAAAGACATAGTATTTTATCATCTCAAATTGATCCGAAATCTGATATACTATGGGAAACTATTTTAAAGGTAAATGATCCAATACAACCGGTACCTGTTGAATCTAGTCATCCATTATATATTTTATACACATCGGGAACAACGGATAAACCAAAAGGTGTGCAAAGACCAACTGGAGGTCATTTGGTTAACTTAATGTATACAATGACAACAATTTATGACATGAAGCCGGATGACGTTTGGTGGGCAGCATCCGATTTGGGTTGGGTCGTGGGTCATTCATATATATGTTATGGGCCTTTATTATTTGGCGCAACGATGATTATGTATGAAGGTAAACCAGATCGAACTCCCGACCCTGGACAATATTTTCGGTAATTTGTAAACAAAATAAAACATGGAAATATCAATTTTTTTATTTCGGTTTATAATAAATTATCCCTTTCTAAATATGCATATGACCGTAAAACGAATAATCGACGGCAATAGTATTATTGAACAGCATAAAGTATCAGCAATATTTTCCGTTCCAACCGCTTTTAGAGTTATACGGCGTACCGATCCGGAATTAAAATATGGATCAAAACATTGTATAAATACATTGCAGAAAATATTCATAGCCGGTGAACATTGTGACTGGGAAACAAAAAATTGGATAGAAAAACATTTTAAAGTACCCGTCTTAAATCACTGGTGGCAAACTGAAACTGGGTCTGCAATTACAGCTACATGTTTGGGATTTAATCAAACTTTACAAATACCAAAATTAACTACTGGTCTGCCGTATGTCGGTTATGATGGTAAATATTATTCGCTTTTATTATCTTAAGATGCTGTATACATTTCTTATTCGCGAAAAATTACAAAACAAATAGGTTTATAAGAATCTCTTATTCTAATATTATAAATGTTTTAGTAAAAATTGTTCGGCCTGATGGAACTCCGGCATTAGCAAATGAACTTGGTAGAATCGTTATAAAACTCCCACTACCACCGGGAAATATGTCAACATTATTTAAAAATGATGAATTGTTTGAAAAAACGTATTTTCAAAAATACCCGGTAATAATATCCTTATTTTATTCACAATGTATATCTTATTAACCATATCTTCCATTTTACGATTATTTCAAAACGACGAGAAGGGTCATTATGATACTATGGATGCAGGTTATAAAGATGAAAATGGCTACATTTTTGTGACGGCCCGTGATGATGATGTCATAAATGTTGCTGGACACCGTATATCCACAGCTAGTTTAGAAGATGCTGCTTTGCGACATCCGGATGTTGTTGATGCAGCTGTATTTGGAGTACCCGAATCAACAAAAGGTGAAGTGCCCTGTTGTCTATACGTTACTCGTAATAACACTTTAAAGTCAGCACAAAAATTAAATATTGAAATCATTAAGATTATAAGAGATATTATTGGCCCTATAGCTGCATTTCGTTTAGTTGGTCAAGTAGCTGCTTTACCACGAACTCGATCAGGTATATATAATTTTTGTTGTCCCCAACATAGGTAATATTTAAATATTTAAATATTTATATATATATATAATCATTAATTGTAAATCAGGAAAAACCATACGTAAGTCGATGGCTGATTTGGCAAGAAATAAACCAATTATATTACCTGCTACAATTGAGGACCCAACTGTATTTAAAGATATTCGACGTGCACTCAATGAATTAGGTTATGCATTAACGGCGCCAGAACCTCAACTAACGATACGTACATAACTGATATGATGCAAATAAAACATTGCGTTACCGCTCTTATTATTAATTAAAAATGATCAGTAGTAAATTTCTATGTCTAAAGAAATGAAACAATATTAACATTTTTCAGCATTCAGCATAATTCAACCGAATTCAGCATATGAGTTGTATTACGAAATAATCAATAACTTTAAAATTACATTAATATGAATGGCACTGGCATTAGCATTAAATCAAAATTATAGAATAATTTTATTAAAATTATATGTAAACATAATTTGTTACTAACTACTGATTTTTAGTAAATATAACTTTATAATAATATAAATTCAATTTTAATTCTAACACTGTGATCGAAATCGTTATTTTTAAGTAGTAGACAGAGGCCAATTCGATTTATAATTAAAAAGAAGATTAATCCATAAGAAATAACACCAGAAACGTTTAGCCCAATAGTTCATATTTTACTTTAAAGATTTCTGCCTTTTTGTTGTAGTTGTTGATCTTCTTAAGTTCTCGACACTTTTGCGTTTAAATATTTGTATTTTACCACATTCTCTTTCATAATCCGCATTATCTTTATCGGAGTCAGCTACCGAGAGATTATCTTTATTGGTTGAATCATCCATAGGTTCAACGCTAAAACCTTTAATGTATGGTTTAACAAGTGCTAAGACCAATTTTTCATGTTGAATATTTGACGAATCTAAGCTTAACCGCACTGTAACTGGATCAAATGAATGGAATACAATATTTTTATATTGTTGTGTATGTTCCTGTAATATTGGAAACATGTTTTATATTTCCATTGCTATTGCAAATATATCTAATAATGTTAGTATATCAGCATTACATCAAATATCGAAATTTTTAAAGCAAAACTATTACGTATATAAACGATGATAAATGATATACATTATGAATAACAAAAAAATACTAAGGGCAACTAATTATTTATTATTTATAAGATATGTCATTTATTTTAGGTAACCATTTAGGTTTTGATGAATGCACTGGAATTGGCATTTTTTAGATAACCATTGCTTTATGAAATGTGATTAGTAAGTCAACATTTTATATTATATATTATTTAATAAAATATAGAAAACAATGTAATTTACTTACCTGTTCATTGTAAATAAATTGAATATGCGATTTCGTCACGGTGTTTTTTTTATCATTTAAATAGATTGTACCTTCTAATCCAAATTTTGGTATTAGAATTTGTAATGCATTTTTACGTACAAACAAAACGTACCTATATATTTATTAAATATTTGTTATATATCAATAATAGATAAAATCAATATAAATAAAATAGTTATAATTAAAAAAAAATTACCCTTCTTCTTCTTGTGTACGTCCACGAAAAAATAAATGGGTGTTTAATGCAACCGATGCGCGTCCGGCATATTGTGCCATACGATTACGATAATTTAAATTATTACATAATGCTGATGTTTTACATTTATCCAAAAGATCTGGATATATTTGATCGGCACCTACGCAAAAAGCCAATAAACGATGAACGATAATATCAGCATAACGGCGAATTGGTGACGTAAAATGCGTATAAATTGGTGCAGCTAAGCCGTAATGAAAATATTCGGTTTGTTGTAATGTTCCACTTATAAAATATATAGCTTGCATCATGCAACGTGTTGCCAAAATTCGTAACATAGTATTAAAATAGACATTATCATGTTTTATGCATGCATCCAAAGAATGGGCTAATTTTTCTCCACTTGTTGTATCTATATGAAACCCTAAGAATTGATAGCATAAACCCCATTTAAAATTCAACCAAAATGTTGGGCTATTTACGATCAGATTCATACCTTGATTTTCCCCGGCTTTAATTAACGGTTCAAAATTAACTTGTGGTGGTTCTGGGTGACGACGTAGCATTGCACATTCTGGAAATTCAGCGTATATTTTTTCAGCTACTGAAATGTTGGCTAATAACATGAATTCTTCTACCATAGAATTAGTTTCAAGTATTTTTTTGGCTTGTACATCAATCGGTTCATTAGTTTCATCGTCAATATTAAAACGAATTTCTGGTGAAGATAATACCAGTGCACCATTCAACATTCGTCTTCTTTTTAAACACTTTGCTAACCGGTTCAAATTTCGTAAAGATGCAGCTAATTCCCCGGTCTGTTGCACATCATCGATTAATAATTGCGCCTCTTCATATGTCATGGCCCGTTTCGATTCAATAACACTTTTATGAAACAATACATTAACTATATTTGCATCTGAATCTAGTTCCCAAATACACGAAAATGCAAATCGTTCTACATTACCACGTAACGAGCATAAGTTTGAACTTAATAATTCGGGTACCATATCAATACGTTTATCAACCAAGTATACAGTTGTTGCACGTAAAGATGCTTCTAAATCTAATGGTGTACCAGGGCGTATAAAATAGCTAACATCTGCGATGTGCACACCGACTTCATAGTTTCCGTTTTGTAATAGACGACAATGTAAGGCATCATCAATATCAGTACAACCTGGAGGATCAACTGAACAGATATTCAACTTTCGCAAATCAACACGCTTAGCATAATCCTTTAATTGCATTATTAAACATAAAAAATTAATAATTGGAAAATGTTAACAGATTTTTATTTAACTGACCTCAGCTGTTATAATCCATGGTAATTTGGGTAAACAACCTGTAACTTCTTCAGAAAATGTGCTATGGGGTACATCATGCTCAAGTAAAAGAACTTCATTTTCTGTATCTTTGTTGCCTACTGGGCCAAGTGCCCTTACGAAATGTCCCTGTGGATATCTGTTGCATTTTTTGTATCCAAACCAACATGAATTAAACCTTTTATATTTTAAAAATAATAATATATTTCAAGTTGTACCTGGAATGACGCGGCCATTGATCAATAGCGACAATGATACGCTGACTTTGCAATTGTTGTGCTTGTCGTGTCTCAATGCGTATTTTTGGTATCTTCCGTTCAGCTGGTATAAAAATATGACGTGTTTGTCCAGTAATGGGATTTGGTTGTAAAATACCACAATATTGTCTCCATTTACGGCGTATTATACCAACAATCATACCCGTAGGTAACTGTTCTTTTCGTGATCCTCCGTGTACAACATTGTCTTGTTTTGAATTCGATGTGTTTGCCGTTGTTTGTCTCATAGTATTGCTTTTCATCATTAATTCCTCTTCTGGTACATCACCAGGATCTTCCAATACATCATATAACACAATCTCACTTGGTGATTTCCATTCATTTTTCGGTAATAACTTAACTGCAACAGTGTCACCATCAACAGCACGATTAAGCCCCTCACGGCCCTGTATTAGGATCTAATTTTTATAATTAATATCCGTACCATAAAAGATAATTATAAAATATTTTTAAACCAAATTTTAAAATACTTACACATTTATCATACGTTGCAACATTAACGGATCCTTCTAGATAATTTTCTCGTGAAGATAAAAATGATCCTTGTAAAATAATACCGCTTTTAATACCCTCATGTATTTCTGTGGGTGTCCAATGAGCCGGATACAATGCATTTTTATTACTTTCCAAACTATAATCTTTATATTTCAATTTATCCAAAAGTATTGCATGTTTTTCATGTAACGATTCAATATAGTAACGAACTACAACCGATGTTTATATAATCGTAAACAGTAAAAAATTTGATGTATCTTTTTGATATAGTTATATTTTTTTAATGTTATATATACCTGTACAAGATACGACTCCCATAAGTTTAGCTTTATCTTGATTTGTTAAATCATCTGTTATCAAAATTATCTGAATCGACGGTATATGTTCAGCATACCATTTTGATGCTACCCGAATGGCACGATCATTGCGATCATTACTGGTTTCGCCAGGCAAACGTTCAACATATGTACTTCTGTACAAATAAAAACAAATGAAGATATTAAGTTATCATAATTAAACAACTCTTCAATACCAGTAACAGCACCTACTTATGATTTTCATTAACAAATACATAAAAACTTCGATTTTTGTCGTTCAATAACTCTTTTAAACGTTTGTATACAACAGCACTCTTATGTTTTACCTCATCCAACACTGTTTGTAGTATAATTATATCATTTAAAACATTCTCCTCTAATATATCGATTTGATTCAATATTATATTAGTATCCAGTATTAAATAATGATTACATTTAAAATTAATGTTCTGTGTAGGTCGAGTTGACAATGCCATACCCGTTCCACAGTCTACGATTTTTGATAATTGTCGTTCAATATCAGACATATGGCAAATATTACACAAATTTGAACCACACCACAAATCATCACGTAAATAATGTTCACGTACTATCTATATAAAAAAAGAATGAAAATAATTCCCGGAATAATTACCTAACCTAAAATTCACATAAATACAAAATACCTTTAGAATATTACCACGTTTGGTTTTACGTAAAAAAATTTTATTTTTTAACATTATTTTGCTTTATTTAATTTTATTAAATTTTGTAAGTTATTAATATAAAATTTATTATTGTAATGCGTTTTTTAATATTTCATGTACACTCGCTTCGCTTTTAAATTTGTTCTGTTTTCTTTTCTCATTTCAGCCTTTTCTGTTCTGTATCTGATCATTCTGATCTGTCTGTACTCGGTGTCTGTACTTCTACTTATATTAAGTTCAAATTCAATGCAATAATATATAAACTGGTGCATGGTGTAATAATAAAACCTATATGAAATGTTCTACTGCTATTACTATGTCTAGACGATGTAATAATTATACCCTGTAATTATTATAGTGGGCCTTTTCGTTTATTCCTCTTGTGACATGCACTTGTGCGCTCTCAAACATACGAGCGCGATATAACATTTACATGTGCTAGCTCTGTGTTCGAATATTATAAAATAGTCTTGTGTTTAATTTTGTTTACAAATGGCGTTTTATATGTGAAAATGTTATAGTGACGATAAAGCAACAACAATCTCACACAGGGCGATGGTGCTCCTACAAAATAGATAGGGCAAAATAGTGTCAACACAAGTGCTAAGTAGAGGTATTTTCGAACATGTGTCATATAACACAAGTAACACAAGTGCAATAAAAAAACGTATTTGTGTCACTTGTGCGTTTGTGTTAACACAAGTGGAATAAACGAAAATGCCCAGTGAGTAATTATTATTGTGTGTGCTTCTACACGATGAAACGTTTTGACAGTTGCTTTTGTTGGTACATTTGATATATTGCAAAAAATAATATTAAAAATGAATAAAATTTTGTTTGTTTGTTTTATAAATTTGACCAAATAAGAACAATAAAATAATTAAAATGATAAAAATTAAAAAAAAAACATGGTTTTTCAAAATGTTAATAACATTATCTTAAAAAAAATGCTTGTTGAAATAATGAAGTTAAATGCAAAGAACAAAATTTAACAATTTCTTTTATTTGCTAACTTCATTCCTATAATTATTATACCTCTGAAGCATGGTATAAAGACTATAGGTATGCTCGATATTTGTTGATGTTCGCCATTTTTCCCTTTTCTGACGTCACTCTGGGTTTTTGTTTTATTGTGCTTATGTTTATTATGGTTTATTACTCATTGAAAAATTTTTTTTTTCACTCAGAGTGACGTCATACAAAATTGTATATCAGCTGTCAAGCACACCTATAGTCTTTATACCATGTCTCTGAAGTATAATTATTACACGGAATAATAATGACTGATTTTTGCGTCTACACGGTATAATAATTACACAATATAATAATCATAGGATGATTATTACACCGTGTAGACATAGTATATAGCAATAGCATTTTGTGTTCGATTTTCCACCATAAAATAAAAACAGACGCCATCATTTATCTCAGTTTTTTTGTTTGTTTTTCTTTTTGTTTTTGTCTGATTGGTAAAATTAGAGGTTGTCCCGCCGCGATAATTTTATTTAAATTAATTAAAAAACAAAGGAAAAACAGAAAAATTTAATAATATTAGAACAGGGTGTGAACTAATAAATATAAGTGATTCAATAAATTCTATATGAATAAAACCTAAATTTTGTAGAATAATATTAATTTTATTTCTGTTATAATGCGAACTTTTAATATTCTTGTATACGCATATATTTCCCGGCTATATTTGGATTTCCAAATCCATATAAAAATTATCAAAGAATTTATTTTAATATATTCAAAGCAAATCAGAAGCAAATCCAATAGGTTTTGATTTGGTTTCACGATATTTTATCCGCAAAATACGTATAATTGTTATCCAATAAATGTCTGGAAAACTAACAAAAATATCGATGTGCCGTAGTGATACAAAATGTTCATAGACAACTAAATGTTCATAAATACACCTGTAAAATTTTAAAATGAATGTTTAAAATAAGGGTTCCTTGGATGATCTTGGGAAAAGGACACTTTTTGTAAGGCAAAGAGGATACTGAAGATAAGATCTTTCGAATGTTGAGTGAATGTACTATCCATCCATAAAAAAAATTAACGGAATGGAATCGAATTAGTTATCCTATATAAATAAAAATTGGTGGGTTGTAGTGAGTATTTCGTACTCGATAATGATAAACGAATAATTCGATAATATCGAGTACATAAAAGTAGTGTATTGACATCACTACATATTTATATAAATGATTTTATAATATGTATGCACTTTCGGTGCAACTGTGCAATGAAACACAATCCACATTGTGCAATAGAATTATTATAAATAAAAAAAACTTGTTTTTATGTGTAGGAGAAAGAACCTCAAATGAATGGAATTTATATATAATCCCGTAACCCAAAGTACCAGAAAAATGTAGAAGTATTAGAAAATAACGAAATTAATGGCAGGTAATGTATTAATTTAGTTTATTTGAATAATAATATATCAATTACACTGGTAATTCACTTGGAAAAATTCGCAAAAGCAACAAAAAAACCGATGATAGCGATCTTCTAAAAGAAAAAAGAAAAGAAAAAACCAAAATAATAAATATCGGTCATTTAAAAATTTGAAAAATTGCAAATAGTTTTTGAACCATTTCATTTTGGGTTATCATTCGGACTAATATGTAGCCTAAAATGAAACATGAAGATAACATTTGAAGATAAAAAAACAATCACAAAATATCTTATTCCTATTAATCTGAAAATTTTTCATATAAAAGGAAGAAAAAAATTCAGGAACATTCCATATCCATTTTTCAGAATAAAACTTCGTATAGAAATGAATGATATATTTTATTCCTATTGATGGTGTGCGAAGCGCAAAATGAGCAAGTTATTAAAAACTTGCCAAGTTTACCAAAAATAAAATCTTTTTAATTGAGAAGTAAACAATTCATTTTCTGCGGTTGTTAATTGGACATTTATATTAAACATTATTTGGAATATTAATATAAATACTGATTAATGAAAATTTAAAACAATATAGTGCCTTGTTAAGAATTTAAATCATGGGTTAGTTAACGTGTAATATGTGAATGTGAATAAACTTTGTGTATATGCAAAATCACATTAACAACAGTTATTTAGTATTTTCAATGCAATATCGCGGTATGTGCAAAACCATATGCAATTAATGAAGAATGCATCTGTACTATTGTGTGACTATAATCCTTGTTCTATTTGGGTAATTGGTATGCTGTATGCTTCCGTTCATATATGCGTCTATAATACATATAACAATTTGTTAGTGCCCGTATTCCATATATAGTACGTTATATTCGACTATAACATTAACATTATCAATAAAAAAAAACATTTAAATATCAATTGTTTATACATGATCATTATACTAATATTATGTGTAATAAATGTGAAATGTTACTGCAAGTAGATTTATCAAGTATACATATTAGATATATAGGTATAATTTGTGGAATAAATTTCTAATATTAGTAATTTGAGTAATTTCTAATAGTTTTATAAATTAAAATCATATAATTAATAGTAAAGAAGGTTGTTATAAAGTTATAAATACAACAAAAGCGGAAAATCCTTTTTAATTAGCTTTTAATAAAAAGATAACACACGAATCTCATATAAAAATACATACAAACAATGTACGATTCTATTGCAAAACAAGCCATCCATATGGAATAATTGTATTTGCGGTTTAACTCTTTAAAAATAAAGGTATAAAGAGAAAAAAGCGAACCTGAAATTCTAGTTTATTTTGATTTGTGCATTTTATTGATTGTAAGTAATTTATATTTAGTTTTTCGTTTCACCGTTTCGTGTATTTTTTTTTTGATTTCATAATCCAATCTTATAGATTAATTTGATTATTAAAAATTCTTCTACTAAATCTTTTTTCCAATATTTAAAATCGGTTTGCGACCTAGTTAAAATTAAAACTGAACACATACAATAACTTATTAGATTAAGAAATATGATCATCTGCAAGTATACACTGCCGGTGACTTATGTTAGTTAATTACAAGACACGCAGTATAGCGATGCCGCAGCAAATAATATAGCATCGTATTGTACATCAAATCAAAACACATTTTGTTCATTTCGTTTTTACGATCTGAAATATACAATTTGTGATCGCATACTACTTTCATAAAACTAAAAAAAATACAAATGGACTTTCCTTTCACTTCATAATTGTTATCGAGTTAATATTTACATGTGTGTTAACCATAAATACCATAATCAATATAGCAAATGCATATATTATTTTATAAATTGCTGAGTTGATAATTATAATCTATATGTGAATATAAAGTGACCATATAAATATAGATCATATATTGTATTGTTTAAATTACCTGGTATAAAAAACTAAACGAATCAGATATCGGAATTTGTGTGCAGAAACAATTGCCCTTCACTACAATTAATTATTTTTTAAATTTGATTTTTATTATTCTATACTTACAGAAATGAATACAATAATTGAAAATAAAATTATTTAACAATGGAAAAAGTATCAATAGATGATTACAAACATGCTGCAACTCCTTACCAAAGAGTTTCTGATACAGTTCAACATTGTAACAGGTAGGTAAATACAAAAATTTTTTAATTAACATATCTTTCTTGATTTTAAAAGAATTTCACTGATATCACTATAAGGTACATACATTATTAACGACCATATACGACCAAATTTAATTTACAAAAATCGTAAAATTCCTTACTTTACCAACAAATACATCCAGATTTCATATTTGATTGCGGTCAAACCAATATATTAAAATAATAGAATATCGAATATTTTCACTATATTAAGCCAAAAAAAGGGAATTTATCATCTATATAGAAATCAAAAAAATTGGTATAACTTATCACTGTGAATGAAGCCACTTGAGTGAATTGATCTGTGAATAGTAGTCATAAAAGAGCTTCCTATGAATATAAATAAGGGAATTATCATTATTTTGTGTTTAGGTCGGCTGAACATAATATAACGTTTAAAAATTAAGAACAACACATATATTTTAAAACTAGTACGTATTTCTTTACTCAATATTATATAACTAATGTTCATAACGATAATTTTATTATTATTATTATAGATCAGTTCCAGAAACGGGGTATATTAGATTAGGTACCATTCGCTATGGTATTCAATTAACAAACCCTAAGAAAGCATCCATATCGCATTGTTCATCATTGAATGATTCAATATCAATGAATAATTGTCATGTCATCAAATATTGCGAACCGCGAATTCCACTAGCATTTCCTACTACAGAGAAATCTACAAGTTCATCTGAACTGATTGTACGAACTTCAAATAATAATTTTGACGATATTAGTATAACCGGTAGTTCTGGCAGCAATAGTAATAAAAGTATTACACCTAATAGGTGTTGCTGTATAGGATCAGCTAATTTTGTATTGCCTTGGAATAAAAACAATAGTATATCTTCACCGTCACAACATCCATCACTATCACGAACAAGATTACCATCCACAGTATCTAGTATTGATATTGGTGGTAAGTATTCGTACTAAGAACATTAAACGTTTAAGTGTGTCTTATGAAAATCCACTTAAACACAGAGGACATTGTATCATATAATTCTATATACGGTTCTTTTTTTGCTGATTTAGCTTTAAAATTAATTTCCATTTCACGCTATAATTTGTCTGGGCATAAACAATTAAAGTGAATTATTATTTCAACATTTCAATATTATATGGACGTTACATACTTAAGGGAGGTCATTATTGTCTCTCGGCGATACAATCATATAGATTTATATACGGGGATCCTATTCTGTGTCATAGTAATGAAAACAAAATCATACATCAGCTGTGCCCAAATACTGATTTGTTTCTCCACTTATTACACATATATTGAAAAAATTATATGATGATCCATTTTATTCCAGGGAATACATTTTCTGTTCTTTATTCTGGAATCTGGTTATCATTTTTGATATATACACGAAATACGTTTCAGTTTCATTCTTTAGTAATTTTTGAAAAAAATTACTACTTATCGTGCCTATACATTCATCTATACTCAATATTATTTAAAATTAAACATCGTGAGAAATAGAATTATTAAAAAAAAAGTATGTTTTATAGCAATTTGCTTTTAAATGAATTTAGATAGATAGTGTGAAAATTCCCAGTCATCTATTTTTCTTAATATACATCATCATAAATCTGGTACACTATATATACTTGCATGTAAATTTAATGTATATATTTTATTTTATTTATGAATCGCGTCTTTTTAAAAGTAAACAGAATGTAAGTATGCGTTAGGTTCAGTTTAGTTTCACAATTTTGAATATATTAATATAACTTTACAGTGATACTGATGGTGTGTTATAATATTGTTTATAATGTGTTTCAAAAATGTTACACTGTAAGGGAAAGAATAACCAATACTCGATTGAGAAAGAGATTTTTGCTTAAAGAATGTTCATAGTACAGTTTACAGTATTGTATTTTTATTTAAATTCACACATTGGTTCAGTTATTCCTATAAATGAATACCTCAAAATATAGACATTTGTGGATATATGGAAAGTTATAAATCTATTATCTAAGGAGCGAAATATCTTGTTGCAATTTGTATGCACAAATTTTATTGGTCAACATAAATTCTTTTTATTTAATTATTTAATAATTATATAGACCGAACGTATACAATTTTCGTGTGCATTTTCATTCTAACAAGTTTTTTTTTATATTTTTTTTTTGAATCAGCGCCGATAATTCATTTCATAAATCCATTGTTAGAATAAGTGTACGATAATTTTTAAACATATTTTGTATAGAATACGGAATTCTGTGTTTAACTTGAAAAATTATTAATGGAATCTCCAAAATTGAAAAATCATAAAATCTGTATATTCAGAGGCGTATATGTGGTTACATCGCAGTTATACATTTTTAAGTTTCACTCGCAATATTATTATATTTTGTGATTTGTATGTCGAACTGATGTGTATGATCTAAGTATATATATACATATATTTATATATATGTATATGTAATTTTCTGTATAATTATGGTTTTGAAAAATGTTAATTTGATTGTGTTGTTCGGAAAAACAGACGACATAGAAGTAAAAATAAAACATATTTAACATATAGATTTCGGAAAAGTATAAAAAAAACTATAAATTTTTTTTATTCACTTCGTCGTTTTTCACTATACGTGTGATGCCTCTTTATTGTGTTAATTTAATAAATTTTTTAATGCATGTAATTACATCAGCTATTAAAAAAGAAAATAGGAATGCAAAGAAGATGATAATAAAAAACAGAAAATTGATTTTTTGTGTGTGCGTGTGTGGTGTTCATTTTTGGAAAATCTCTCGCATTTTCAATATCTTTTTAATATATTTTTATTATTTCTATATAAATTTTTAATTAGTTTTTTGTTTTCAGCCAAGAATAGAAGATTAACCTCGTTGACGTCGTCTTCAACAACAACTTTATCGTTTACTGCATCGTCATATTCAACGACAACATCATTTTCCTGTTTAAGTACATCTGCATGTTTTTATCCCGTATCAGCTTTAAGTTCATTGTCATCCGAGACAGCAAAGACAACAACTATAGTGTCAACACCAATCGGTATTTCGAAAACTACTTCCGGGTTGATTCATTATTGTTCATCAAAAGTAACAGCAACAACCCTTTTAAAAGAAAATTGCGATGTATCAGTATCACCAAGCTTAATTTGCTGTTATTCTGCTAATTTCAATAATTCCAACATTTACTATTCCTCCTCCTCATACACGAACAAAAATAGCCAGTGTAATAACATAACAACGGCACCAATTGGACCACCAATACAAAAAAGCATTGCTAATCAGAATCTACATCATCCAATCCGGATAATAACACATCAACATTTATCAGATCTATCAACAATCAAGAATTGTGATGTCATTAAAAGATCAAAGAAAAAAAATAAATTTAATTTAATCAGTAAAGAAGAAGATCTAGTGTGCAATAAAGAACCATCATCATCAAAATCTATTGGGACACTGCAGAAAAAATGTAATAATCATTTAACCATTATTCAACAAACGACGGATAAAAACCGTTCATCATCCAAAAAAGTAGCGTATTTAGAGAATAACGAAAAGCAATGTCCATTTGAAAAATTGACGCATAGCTTGGTAGAAGACGAAATTCCATTATCATATACACAAAACATATTACCATATAAAAGTAACAAAGATAGTATTAGTTATATTGATGATTCTATTAATATTACTGGAATAATCGCCACTTCTAACAATACTGATACTACTACGGTTATTACTGCTACTACTACTACTACTACTGCTGCTGCTGCTGTTGCTGTTGCTACTACTACTGCTACTTCTACTAGTATTGTTGCAATTGAAGTTAAGTGTAACAAAGATACATCAGACTTTGATAACGGGATTCTAAAAGATACCATTTATGATTGTGGAAATGAAAAACGAAATAATTACGGAAATTATCACGGTATACACTTAATGTTAAATAACGAAACCGATAAAGAGTATAATAATAAATTAAATTTTTCAAATAATACGCAATCGATAAATTATGTGTATTCAAATGAAAAACATATATTAATTGATTCATTATCTGCACATCCATCAATATTACCAACATCATATTCTGTTCGTAATGATCGTGCTGAAAACAGTAATAATTTATTTAAACCAGAATACAATAAAAAATTAAATACCGAAAAACAACACACAAATAATTATACATCGGAAAAGAAACTAGCAATAGATGAAGAAGAATATATATTAGAATATAAGGCAATTCCAGTTATACAATATAGAGATACATTAACGAAAACTACAACTACAATTACACACAGTACTATTAATAGTAATAAATATTCTCATAAAAATGATAAAATTATTGAAAAATTATCATCGGTAAACTCCATTAATTGCAATAATAATAACGAAATCCATAACAATTTTATACATCATTCACAAGCCGAAATAGATACAGAATCAATTTTAAATTCAACATCTAGTTCAATATCAACTATTATTTTACAAGAATTGAACGCATCAATTCCAAAAACCTCAACTTTAACTATACCATCAACTTCAACAACAACATCTTTGAAAACTTTAAATTGTTTTAAACGTGTTCAGTGGCATCCGCACCAGCCTTACAATCATTTATCACTTGAATGTAATGTATGTAATAAATTTTTTATGAGTTACGTATGTAAGTTTTATTTTATGAGTTTATGAAATATTCATATATATAATATCGGGAAGATTAAAATATAAAATACAGCTCAATACATTTTTTTTCGTTATAGAATAGAATCGATAGAATCGCGTTTTAGAACTGTGATTTTGGGTTTTTATGTGATTATGCAAATTATTCTCATATGTATTGCTTTCTTAATTTTGTGACAAACTATTAATAATTATATTCCCAATCGCTTTCACAATCGAAATCAATCATGTTATCTATTAATATGGTATTGTGTAATATACAAAATAATATATAATGTGCATTCGCTCCCACTCAGATTTTAAATTGTAGATTAGTGATTAAATGCAACTTGTGGGGCTTTACCATGTATAGAGATTACGATAAATCTATATTCATGGTATTGTTTTTTTAAAAGTCTTATGTTATTAATATTACTATCCGGCACATTTAAACAAATTTTCAAAATTTCAGATAAATATGGAAAAAAGAAAAAATACACTGGATCGATGGCAAGTATTACGCTTTGGTAAACGTTCTACGTCAAATCCAGATGAAAAAAAATCCGCTATAGAAAAAAATGATGGTGGGGATTCATCAAAACGTAGTTCGGAACGTTTGCGTGAAATTACTGAATTATTAATTGGTTCTCGTCAACCAGCTGTTATTAGTATACCATCTACACAACAACAAACACCACCACCAATACCACCACCAAGAAAACCACGTCATTCAAATAGTCTAGAAAAATCGTTAAATGATACATATGTAATGAATGTAGATAATATCGATCAAATTGCAACAAAACCAAAAACCAATTTTACACCTATAGTGTGTGATGATGTTGTTAGAACATGTTCAACAACCTCATCCGTAACACCGTATGCCACAACCAAACATTCATCATCAAAAGTAAACGAACAAAATTTACATATTGATAATTTGGATCGATTACCACCGCTGGCACAAAAAGAAGATGATTTATATATAACAACATCTAATGATAAAATACTACCAACGTCTAGAGAAACATCGCCAACATCGATCACAACGTACAAGCTACCCGTCATATCGCCGATGATTTCGATTCTTAATCGTTCTTCTGAATCTCGTAATATAATTGGTTCCCATGCACAACGGTCGATTCCATTTCGTAGTGCATCATTTTCACAAATTGATTATTCATCGGGTAAATATATAAGAAATGCTTTGGGTATAATTAAAACTAATTTAAATGAGCCCAGTTCAATGTCTAGTACTATTACTACCACTAATACTAATTCTAATACTAAAGTACAACAACCACTAGTCATGGAAAATACAAATTTAACCTTACCTCGAACAAAATCAAATAGTCGCAGTACAAGTCCGATAATTAATAATATTTGTCCACACATATTTTCAAATGAAAAGTCGGTAAATGATTTAGTAATAAGTAATTGTGAAAATATTTCAATTTTGACCGTTGATAATGACAGTGGTGAATTTTATAAACACTATATGAATGATAAAAAAATGTCTGAAGGTATTAAGCATTGCAGTTACGATAATTTCAATGATTGCAATGAACACGTAAAAACGTTTGTAAACGTACCAACCAATACGATTATCATTGAACAAGAATCCGACCCAAATTCATCATCATTACCCTTATTACCTGATGAATACAATGAAGATTTAACATCAATTGAAAAGGATAATACTGAATTCTTAGGTGTTGAGGAAAAGTCAGAAGAAGTTTCCGGTATCGGTGTTATACCGACATTGATAAGTGATGAAACAAAATTGTGCGTACAACAAGCATCTGTAATGTTGTTAGAATCTATTTCGGATGAAGAATTAACGTTAATTACACAGGTGTCTGACCAATTACCCACTACAAAAGGTTCGCCATTAAAATCAGTGGATGAATATTTACAAACAGCTACAACATGTTTGATACCCGTTCCCGTTGATGAATGTACCGCTGAATGGGGTTCAACCAATACATCTGAGCAATGGATAAATGCATTAGAAATTGATAGCTCAAAAATAATCGGAGAACTAAATATTGATATTTGTCCCGAATTTCAATCAAACAATCAATCGTTTGAGACATCATGTTCAGATAACAAAGATTGTAATGGAAATATCAATAATAATATAATAATAAGTGAACATGAACGTGAAAATGAAAAAGCATCCATAATTAAAACTCTTATTGATTCAAATATAAACGTTGATTTTATTGAATGTATACCAAAAATATCGGTAGTATCGGGTAGTGGTTCCAGTAGATCTGGTAGTAGCAGTGACACCAGTAATTGTGATAAATGTAATACAAGAGGCAATTTAATAAGTGATAATAATAATAGTAGCTGCATTGAATACTCTAGAAATCCGGATGAAAGAAACAGAAATCTAAATGTAATAACAGATTCACAAGGTAATACAAATTTAAATGTAAAATACAATAATGAACATGTCGAAGTACGTAAACGACATGAAAACCAAACAAGTAAATATCGTACCCCACAACGTACCAAAAATGATAGTAATGCAACATTATCTAATTGTTCTTCTAATTATAAACATGCTAACTTATCGAATAGTTGTGATGAACGACGTCGTATGGATAAGTCGAAACGAAGAAAGGGTATATATATACAATGGCCAACAATCGATAGAGATAAAAACCTAGATGAAGTACAATGGGAATCAGTACAAGAAGTTATTGAACCTACTAGTAGATCACCAAAACATACAACCAATAATGTACCAGAAGATCTATTATCAACATTAGAATATCAAAATATATCAAGTCCGTTATTACAAACTTCATCAGAAAATATTAGTGCACTAACAAAATCTGATTTTGCAAACCCAAATATTGTTGAGCCAGATCGATATGATGAAAATCCACCAATACTAAATAATTTATATATCGCAAATAAATCATCTTCAATTGATGAATGTCAAACACCCAATTCAGAAGTGTTATTTTCTCCATCAACACCTAACTCAGAATATAATCAACCTATTTGGCCTCGAATTCCATCACGACGTCCAAGTTTAACATATCAAAGCTCGGACGAAAAAGATGATTTTAATTTATCCAAAACAACAAAAATTCCATCGGATAATATACCAACACATAAATTACTCTATTTACGTTCTGATTCCATGTCAGATAATGACAGTGATCGTTCGTTACCACCTCCTACACCTACAAAGCCGAAACAACGGTTGTCGTCGGCAACATTTTCAACGAGACCAGATACAGGAACAACGTTACAACAATCGCCAATAAATGCGTCATTAGCAACTCGGGATGGTTGTAGTCATTCACCGGCTCCATTATGTGAATCTGATTTGAAACGTTATTCGAAAAGGCCATTACGTGGTCCATACGGACAAATGCTTGAAGCCGAAATGAAAAAACCCGCAAAATTAAATTATGATGGAATTTTAGAAGAATTCAATAGAAGCGAATGGTACGTAATTTGTTTATAGTCAGTTCCTTATTTTGTTCTATTTTGATTAATCTTTATTTATTTATTCATTAATTTACGATTTGTTAATCAACCGAAATATGTATTAATATTTTCTTCATTTCATTCCAAAATGATTGATGAATTTACTTTTTTACTAATTTTTTTTCGTTCGTAAACGTTTCAGTCCGAATTCATTAGATCTATGTAATCGCGACAAGCGAAAAGATAGCAGTTTACATTCATTGGCAGATGATTCATTATTGCAACAATCACACCATCAATCCACACCATATATAGCATCTTCAAAATCAATTCGTGTTCGAAAAAATAACGCTCATTTGCCTGTACCATGTCACATACGAGCCTCATCAACACCAATTCAAAATACTTGTAGCGATAGTAATAATGATTCAAATATTGATGCTTGTAATACATTACAATCACAAAATGAGTTAAAAGTGAAACATAAACGATGTCTAACTGTTATTGATAATGTAGTAATACCAACAAATACAAAAAAATATTCATTTGAAAATAATGAGCTTAATAATAATAGATCACCGAAGCAAGCCATCTCTGAAGTGTTAAATGATAATAAAATATCAACTTCTAATAACCGTGGTTCAGCATCGCATCATAGCGACGTCAAGCTAATAAAACAAAATTTAGATAGAATGCATTTGCAAACACCAACTTCAACGGAAAGTAATTTTATTTTAACCACCCCACAGGTGTTTGATACTGTTGGTGGTGATAGTAATATTAAAGCAACGCCCGAACTCTTAGCGACACTATTAAAAGGATCGAGTGAAAAAATTGCTGCCGAACAACACAGTTTGAATAAAAGTAATTTTTCAACGTTACCAATGAATGTATTGAAATTTGTGGTAAGTGCTAAACTTAATTTTTTGTACAATATCTATGCAATATAAAACCTACTTATGTACAGTCTGCAATTATGTATTCTGTATTCTAGATTTCTTTTACCTTGTTCGTCAAGTTCTTTAAGTCGATGGGCCTAGAAACCACACTCAAACAATGTGTCTTGAAAAATTCATGAAGTGAATTTTTTTCAGGAGACACCTTGTTCATTATATTCACCAATGTATAAAGTTCAGATAAAGCATTTCTCTATATTCGGTTTCATAAAAAAAAGCACAGCCACATTAACAGTGTGAATTATACATAAATACAAACTCCATTTTCCATTTTCCATTTTCCTATTTTAAATCGTATCGGAAAAGCACATAAATGCAAAATTCTTATGCAATATGCATATATACAAAGTAAAGACACTGGTGATTTACTGTTTGATTATGTGGTTGCACACAGCAAATCGAATCATTTAGTAATGTAGTATGAAGGTACTATAGGAATGAGGAACTGTTATTAGTGTGTAGTTGTATATATATATATATATAGATATATGTAACCATTGGAAAATGTATAAATAAATTGGTGTATTATAAATTATAGTATTTAGATTCAGTAAGTAGTAGAAAAAATTAAGTGATCTGTTAAACACATAACGTAATACAGTAATACCATATGCATGTATCGGATTTTGCTTTTGAATTTGTTTACAACCGTATTTTTATAAAAAAATTTTATTATAAAAGATATTAAATTTTATAATTTTCATTTCCAAAACTTATGTTTAAATAAAATGTATAATGTAATGGTTTAATACTTTTAAAACCAAAACATATAATATAACATTCTAGTTTATTTTTTATGTCGTTAAATGTATATTTTCTATTATATATACACATATAAATGAAACATATACCACTGCAAATTTTTTTTTTCCATTTGTTGCGTTTTTCCTATATGTGCCTAACATTTATATATATTAAAACTACGAGAAAATTGCTTGGAAAATTTTTAAATGTGTTAAATATTTCCAAACATCGATCTACATACTATACATATACAAAAATTTACGGCTGCGTTATCTATTGTGTGATGATTTAAAACATATACGCAAAACATTCCCTTAAGGTGATTTTAGTGGTGTATATCATCTCTGGTGCCAGCATCGGTAGCATACAATAAGTTACTTTATGCAATTATATGCAATAAGTTACTTTATGATATCATAACTTACTTTATGGTATTATGGTATCGGAAGATCAATCAGAATTTTACCAATCACGCACGAAGAATACGTTATTCGAATAAGTTTAATATTATTATATTATATGCGGTGTATTATGATAAAATTGTGATATTTTTGGAACAGACAGGTATTTTAATTTTCCTGTTATCGATCATGTTATAAAATAAAATAAAAGACTTAACTGATATAAAAAATGAATTTTTAATTTAATTTTTATATAATATAAACAAATAGAAAATCGCTGTGAAAAGGTAGACGATTTATGACGTGTATTTATTTAAATTTTTCCCATTCACTTGTGTACCCTAAATAATATGGCATACGGCGTTACCAATACTAAAAATAATAATTATTGTTATTAATCATAAATTTAGTAAATTTAAATTAAAAAGATGCACCAATCAAACCAAGACACTGTAGATATACAAAACAATAACAATGCCAAATTAAAAATTGATACTAATGAATCACTTGAGGGTGTATCAAAAATTAAATCATCAACTACATCAATAAATACAACAAAGTGTCAAAATGATTTCTCGCCTACAATGTTGCCGACCAATGTAAAAACAAATAATACTATTACGACAACATTGTTACCATACTCTGATTCTGAAGATGATCAAAAACATCGTCAAATAGGCTTGAAGCAAAAAATGGAAATCAATTGTAGGATATTTAATGATGACGATGTAAGTATTTGTAGTGGTTATAATAATGCTTTAATTTGGACCTAGCACAAAATACTGAACATAAATCGTTTTATTTTGTGTAGGTATAGGCAAATTTTGATAATTGGTAATTGTTAAGAATAAATCGAAAAATATAACGTACAAAATGAATGCTAAATAATTATGTTGCCAGAAAAATAGCATGAAGCTAAAGCTATCTCCAATACAATTTTCGGATTTAAGGAAGTTTGTAATGTTATCTTCCTAACAAACATATGTAATAATTCTCTTGACCCAGATTCTAAAGTTATTTAAATAAAAATAAAAAACATGAATTATTGAAATCATTATTGATACTGAAATAGAGATTATTTAATAATAATAATAATTATTAAATGATTCGCCTCGTGTTGGGTATTGTAAATGGATTGGAAGAACCTATATAAAGAAAACGTTGGCCATGAATGGTGTTTTGACTATGAATATCGATTATGTAATTTAAGATGTATTTGATAATTTATTTAATTATGAAGGTAGTAATTTTGATTCTGTTGAGATACATTGATAAGATTCATGTAAACGAAAATATCTAATTTGTTCACCGATATGGTATGAAGGTACAAAATGAGTATATTATTAGAAAACTTACAATTAAAGACAATTACAAACCGTTTTTTCGATTAGTGTATCCATAATTAAATATATGCACAAAATCGTAATTAATTGTACTCAATAATGTTTATGACTTCTAAAATAATTCTTGCATGGTGATTGGGGTTTTATAGAATTTTATAGTTTTATAGAATATTGCTAATATGAACTGATTCCGAACTGAACATTTTATATATGTTTAGATTGAATTATATCAAATAGCAAATGTTTTAATATGATATATATTTAATTGAAATGTATTACCTATGCCCCATATACGTACGTTTTGTTCCCGAAGACCAAGATAATGTAATTATTTTATCAAAGGGCATAGTTTCTAAAGAGAACGAGTGTATGCCGATTATTTGCACATACTTTGGTTATGGGATGGTAGTACGATATTAGAACATATAAATAAAAATATTGGCAAGATCATCACATATATGAATTTTGAAATTTAGGTCAAAGATTTTCATATTGAAATATGTTTTCTTTTAGTGGACCATTTTCAATTTTTGCATGTTTACTGAATAATACTTTATATATAATTAAATAGATATATATATATATATATAGATATATACAGAATCAATACATGTATAAATTTTTATATGAGAATGTTTAAAAATGAACAACAAATGCTGCCGGGCGAACACGTAGAACTACAAGTTGATGAGTGAATCATCTCTAATCGGCTCCAGATGAAATTTTCCGAAATATAATGTGTGCGACACTAATATATTTTATTTTTGAAAATGTTAAGTCGATCGGATGCCTTGAATTTCTATGGCAAGAAGTCAAAGGCATCGGACCAGAAAACAAATCTCAATATAATACTTTTTCAGTTTAACGATGGCATAATTATAAGAATTTGTTCATTTTACTTAATTAATACCAGTGTAATTATCCTTTAATATGAAATCCCGGACCCATTTTCTAAATTGTAAGAAAAAAGCTAGTATATTTTTATTAATCGTCCTTTTAAATTTGTTTTTCTTTGGTTAATAGGATACCCGAACACATGTAGTCATTGAACTATTTAATACCGAAAAATCTTATGTAGAATCACTGGAAACCGTCGTTTCGGTATGTATATCAATATTTTAATAAGTAAAATAAAAAATCTAACTGCAAAAGGGTGATGCTATTTAAATATATATGTATATTCGTTCCAGAAATATTTAAATCCATTGAAATCACCAGAAAGTGCAGGAATTGTTGATGCACAAACCGTTGATGAAATTTTTTTTATGGTACCAGATATATTATCGGTGCATGCACGTTTTCTCGAAGAATTGCGACGAAGATTGGATGCATGGGAACCACAACAAAAAGTTGGTGATGCCTTCGTTGAAGTGGTATTGTTGCTAAAGAGATTTGAAATTATACATTTTTATAAAATATAATCTGGATTTATAACATTTGTATCTTTCAACACCTATATAGTTTTCAAAACCGAGTGTACTGGAAACGTATACCTCCTTTGTAAATAATTGGAATAAAGCCAAAAATGCAATACGCTCAACAAGTTCATCACGTCCTGCATTTGCTAGATTTTTACACACAATGGAGCGTGAACATAAAGGAAAATTATCACTAGATAATTTACTAATAAAACCGGTACAAAAATTTCCAAAGTAATAATATAAAGCATTCAAACAAATGACTCTCACTTCATAGGCGTGGTTAGATTCTAGTGCTAATGGGATGCATTTTTTTTTTTGCAGTTATGAGTTAATTTTTTCAAGACTGATTAAAAATACTGATAATCAACATCCAGATCAAAAACCATTACAAGATGCAATAAAATTAGTTCACGAAATTTTGTTACATTTAAATTGTATTGAAAAGGAAGCATTTGAAAGCAGTCAGCGTGAAGCTATATTACGGGAACTGGAGGTATGCTAATCAACATTTTTTTACATATGAATATTATATTATTAAATATATATTATATTATTTTAATACTTATTTGATATGAAACAGGGCATTATTGAAGGTATAACCGATTTAGTTACTAATCAAAGAATATTTATACTATTTGATTTAGTATCAATGCCATCGGGACAAGCTGGTCGTAAAGAACGTGGTTTATTTTTATTTAGTGATATTTTAGTAATAACAAGTATAAAGAGACGAAGTGGAACTATAAGAAAACCAAACACCACGTAAGTTAAAAGAAAAACAAAACACATTTATAGTTAATATACTATATAATTAGTAAATAACTATTTAAAAAAATTTGAATGCCGATTTTGGTGAAAAATCATAATTCCAATTTAAAAAAAATATTTAACATACAGTGAGCGAAAATCAATTAAAGGCACTACGTTTTTTTACAAAATATATGTAATTAAATGTAAATTATTTTACTGTATACAAAAAAAAGTTAAAATCGGGTATTTATTATCTATTTTCTTTTAGAACATGTCTAGGAAGTGTTTCGTTAACATTAGACACAAATAAATATAAATTTTTGATGAAAATATCATTGGAAGATTTAGAAATTATTAAGGGTAAATATTTTGTTTAAAAGATTCACGTTTTGTACATTATTTAATAATATATATTTATATGAATGCATGTATCATGTAAAGCTTAATGTAGCATTTAAATTCAGGGAATATATTGTGAATTGTATCTATTTGGCGCGTTTTGTTTAATTTTTTGATATTTCATTTAAAATTAATAAACATAAATATTTATTATAAT
Source organism: Dilophus febrilis (assembly GCA_958336335.1). NCBI lineage: Eukaryota > Metazoa > Arthropoda > Insecta > Diptera > Bibionidae > Dilophus > Dilophus febrilis. The sequence goes on along the minus strand of OY284470.1, from coordinate 47,670,764 downwards.
TATTATATATCAACGAAAAAAAAACAACATTAAAATAATATGAAATGATATCTCAACAGGGTTATAAAAAATTCATATATAACATATAATACTTTATTTGTAATCTTTTCATTTCGGTTTATTCTAAAGCTGTATTATTATTATTATGTATCGAAATTCACATGACCCATTTTTTAAATATGGTTATCGGATAATAATTTATTACATTTTTTATTATAATAAGTAATATATATTGATACATATACAATTTTTATATTTAAATGATGACTAAATTGAACATTATCATATGTCTTCATGAGCTATTAAGTGATTGAAAACGACCCATTAAACCTTTAACTTTACTATCAAATGTACCACAATTTAATAATCCAAAAATTTCGTATTTCTTCAGGTGTTCATTAATTTCAATTGAATGTAGTTGCAAAATGGATTTAACTTTTGATTTTGAATACATTTCAGATGATATTAATGGTTGAGTAACTGGTTGAATTGTACCGTTTGAATATTTTAAATACGGTGCAACTGTTAACGTAAACAGCATTTCTTTATATGCGTTGGTCGTATTTGATATTTCACATGCGAAGCAAAATAACGAATTTAATTAATAATGATATTAAGGGTGATGACCACTTATTACAATACCTAGTGTTCCATGTTTTAGAAATTCAACTTGTAAGTCCAGTAGTGTTGGGATGCCACCTTGGTATTCTAATTTCTCTAATATTAAACGTAATGTTTCATGATAATAATAAAGCAATTCATCCTTATGTTGTTGAAGTACATAGAATGTAACAGACGTTGTAAAAAAGTACATTAAATCGACAATTGGTGAACCCACAAAGGGATTTTGAAAATCAATCTAAAATTAAAAAAATTGATTTGAAAATAAAAATTAAGATCTAGAAATTACAAACATTATTGTATTCTACATACAAATATTGCATCGATCAATTCACCACCATCGTATTTAAATAAAATATTATTTGTCCAAAAGTCACCATGATTTAAAACTTTAAAATCTTGAAAATTTGATGAATAATCTTCACTCGCTCGTTGAAATATTTTTGCCGAAAGACTTTTTAATTTATCTTGGATACTACCATCAATTTCCATGTCATTTCCATTATCAATAATTGCTTGAAAACTTTCGGTAAAAAATTTGTGAGCTGCTGTATTATCAGCATGAAATGTTCCTTTTGTAAATCGATTAAAATCGTTACGAATCTGAAAAAAAAATTACTGACTGTGAGAATTACACTTAAAATATATTTTAATCATATCTTAAACTTTGGGTCAAACGTTTGAATACCCTCATTTGTAATCAATAAAATTAATTTTATCACCCATTAGTAATTAATATGGCATCACTCATTTAATCAATTATTTTATCTCGCATGTAAATACCAACTACTTCAACTTACTTTACTAAGTGCTATTGCACTTGATGCATGAAAAAAGGCCAATTTTTCTAATGCCATTTTACTTTGTTCAAAGTCTAAACCATTTTTTGCATTTTCAGGTGCATAACCACGATTTGTCATATCTTCCAAAATTAAAACATCTGTAGGCGTTTCAGTAGCATATATTAAACTATTTTTATTTGAAAGAAATGTTGTTTACATATTGTTATTATATCACCGTGCACAGTTAAAATAAAATGCATATCCTTACTCAGGGGCAAATTCAAATTTACCACCAGCTAATTTTAATATATCAATCATATATGGTAATATTTTTTGATACATCAATACTTCCTTTTCAAATATATCACATTTTTTATAATCTTCAGATATAATACCTTTTGTTGGTTTCAATTTGATAACCGTCGATAGTGAACTTTCATGTGATTCTTGAGATGAATATCTACATGTATATAAAAAATATGATTATTTTATCATTAGTGTTTATTAGATTTTTTTATTACCTTACTAATATTCGATTTAAAGATGAACGAGAAACAATGTCAGTTCCAGCAGCGCTAGCTGGTTCAATATTATACGTTTTAACTTTAACACTATTTTCACCATATTGACTTTCAATTAGATTTTTTAAAAATAACGAATTTATAAACTTTGTATTTTCATTGGTGGTCATCGTTTTTATAGTTTAGTTTACAGACTCTTCTTAATATTTACAGTATTATGGAACAGTATTCATAGGATAAAGTATGACTGAAAAGACGACCCAATTTGGATGATATTTGATAAAATACTGATTTTTCTTTGTCAAATACTTTCCGCTTGTGAATGAATACTTTTGCATATTTTTTCATTATATAGGCCGTCATATAATAAATTTGTGTTATCTTTGCGACGCCATGGCATTATATATATTTATATACCTCGGATATGTTATTGGGTCTATACACAATAGAATAATAATTACGACGTTAAACCACCTCTCTGTACAAGTGTACGTTATTATTCTGGATCTTATCTGGATTAGTGAGATAGCTCAAATATTTTTGTATACATTGTAACATATATTCTTACATTGAGGTATATTTTAACAGGAATTTTATGTGATGTATACAAAATAAAGTAATAATAGCGTCCAATAACATATTTCTGTTGTTGGTTTCATAATCTGTGGTTTTTAGTGTCAGCAATTAGCAATTAGTTCGAACCAACGAACCCAAAATTTGTTAGAATTTTTTGGTTGTAATTTTTATTAATTACACCACATAGTGCATAACAAAATAAAGTAAGATGCACCAATAATTATGACTATTTGGATAACAAACACTGTCAATTGAAATTAATTTGTTTCGAAATTGATCCCTTTAGTTCAGCACATGAAAAAGAACCATTTGAACAGTATTTGTTTTCATCAGTAGTTGTTTATATCATTAATTATTCATCAGAAGTACACATTATAAAAATACTCTTTATTTATAATTGCCAGTTGGTTGCAATATTTTTTTCATATGAGATCGCCTTAAATGTCTATAAATTATCGATATTATTGTTTATCAATCATAATATAGATAGTATCACACCGTTTGTCAATATATTTAAAATACCACTTATCATTTCATATTACTTTATACGATATAAAAATATAATATAATAATAGTATACATATACAAATAAATATATGCAATATTTATTATAGAACTTTTTTCATAGAAATGCTATGTGTTATCGCAGTCATGTAAATATATAAAATATACATTGATTATTTGTTTAGCATGTAATTAAATTCTCTAAAAACTTCTTTTACATATCAAATGAGGTTATAGAACAAGTTCTATAGTTAAAATCGATAAATGTTAAAAATTATCAATTTAACCATACTTTTTCTATGGACACCCCATAATATTATTTTAAATTCGTAAAATTCAGCTTATTTTACTTAAGATTCGGTCTCAAAATCAATACCATTTCATGAAAATTTCACCCTTAAAAATTGAATGGATGGTGTGAATACGAGAATTGTGAATGATTAACCACAAATCAATTAATTCATTATTGCTTTATTTCATTTTAATGGTATGAACAAAAATACTATTATTAATTTTTGTATACCTAACTCATAAAAGCGCAAAATATTATTACGTTTTTCATGATTTTCATGTTTTAAGTTATGAAACAAATATGATCAATGATTACCGACTGAAGACTTATGTAATGATATTAGAAAAATATATAACAAAATCCAAACATGCTTATTGCAATACTTCAATTTGTTTCCAATAATTAGATAAAATTGTGTTACTCGAGTTTTTATTAAAGATTTAGATCATAAGAATTTAGTTATTGGTTTGTATAATTTTAAAACATATATATAAATATATCGTTTTATAGCAAAAGATGAAAACATTCAGAAAATGATGAAAGATATCGAGAATTTAAATGAAGATGGGATTAAATTACAGCAAATTGTTGAAATAGTTTCCAGCTTAAAGTAATATTTTTTTAAATTCGAATAACATAAAAAATTGATAACCTATATATTTTCTATCATAGATGTCCACATCAACTACTTGAAGACAATATAAGAGATCTACAAAGGGACAATCAAAAACAATTATCGGATCGACAATCTAACGATTGTCAATTATGTTTAATGGACCTTACAATTCGTACATCGTGAGTATAATCAATTCTTAGAATAAACACGAATAAATCATAATTGACAGAACTATTATTTTTTAGAAATGGTGGACAGAGTATGACTGTAGCATTTTCTAAATCAGATAAACGTACACATTTTGAACACATATTTACAGAAGTAAAAAAAAAATTAGGTAAATTTAATAATCGAAAATTATAATTTCATCACAAAACTAAAAACACTAATTTTCATTTATTTAATAAAATAATAACTAATGTATGTTTTATTTGTTTTTTTAAAGTTAAATCGTTAGAAAGACATCCTGTACCTGAGTTTCTTACATCCATACCGATTCGTAAGACGAGAGCTGGTTTACAATTTACATGTGCTGCACCAACTTTGGGTAGTCAAAAGGACGTATGGGTTTGTAATAGTGATGGGTACGTCGGTCAAGTATGCGTTCTCAGTTTATCACCGGAGCCAACCGTAACAAGTTGTAACGGTGTTTGCAATGCTAGAATATTATCGGTAGCATCAGTTCCTGCAAGTATTGAAAGGTATTGTGTATACTAAAATTGTCACATATTTGAACAATAACTGATTGTATATGAATCAGATTATATATATTATTTCGTTAACACGTTAGTAGTCCAAACTCTAGTCGCTGTGCAAGTATATATATCGAAAATCAATCCATTAAAACGTCTTCAGATAGAATGGATAAGAAGTCTGCTGAGATGAAATCATCAGTATCAGATGCACCAAAAAATATACAAATTGACTCTAATAGTAGTAGTGAGGATTCAGAGACGGAAAATATCATTGTTAGATCGGTGAGCCCATCATCCATGCAACAATACCATCATCAACACCAACAGTCGCCACTACATCAACATCATGAATCGAATTCGGATGATTCAAGTGATAATCAACAATCAACGATGTGGTTGGGTACAGAAGATGGTTGTATTCATGTTTATAATTGTACAGATAATATAAGAATTAAAAAAAATAAAATCAAAATTCAACACGTCAGTGCTGTTTATTCCATTTTGTATGAATCTATTTTATTATATAGAATTAATTATGTTTTATCCTAAGTAAACAGTTATATTTGCATTTAATTTCAGATACTTAGATAATAGAGTTTTTGTATCATTAGCAAATGGAGATTTATTTGTATATTTAAGAGATCAAAGTAAGTTTATGAATAAGATGTTAAATGGGTTATATAAAATTACAATATTGCTGATTATATTATGTTCCTGTGCAATTCAATTTTACTATTCACACATATTTTTTATCTATTTACGTTTATTTTATGATTTCATTTTATTTTACTTGATGTACCGCCAGATGGATGGAATACTACATTACCATTAAATATCCCAATTGGTTCTGTTACCAGTCCAATTACAAAATTAATTAACGTTCACGGAAATTTATGGTGTGCTATACAGGGGATTATCAAAATTTTAAATACATCTACTTTGCAGGTACATAATTTGTAAATCCTTTAACCCAGTTATATGTTATTAGTTATTTCATGGTTCCGTTTCATGATTTTTAAGAAATGATTAATTATAATATGATGGTTTGCCTTTACCAAATTAGGTGGAAAATAATATACAAATTGCATCAGATTGTAAATCAATAACAAATATGGTTGTTTGTACAAATTATGTTTGGATTTCGGTACAAAATTCACCTTTAATTAAATGTTATCACTCGTTCAAGTATGTTTTTTATTAAAAAATATAGTTTTTAACTTTAAATATTATTTTTAATGGCAAATATTAAATATAAAAAACATATATGAAGTCATGGTCTAGTTTTTGAAGTAAATTTGGCACCATCTGTTAATAAAATGCTATCGAATTGTGATGATATTATAAGACAACATAAAGCAGCTTGCTTACGTGTTACATCTTTATTGGCATGCAAAGATTTAATTTGGGCGGGAACTAGTGCTGGAGTTATATTAACAATATCCGCCATGCAATCAACTCGTGGAAGTATTGAATCACCAAATGTTACGGGAATATCACACGGGCACACCGGACATGTACGATTTTTAACTTGTGTAGAAAATGAACGAAATAGTGGTAACTGTGGTAGTGGTAAACGCGATTCTACTAATACTGGTATTGTAAATGTTTCACAAAAAAAGACTACAAATTCAAGTAATTGGTGAGGCAAATAGGTTATTTCTTATATTTATAAATTGTATACATGATTATATAATTTAATTTCGGCATATTTAGGAATTCATTATATTCATCCACATTAAATAAACTTGAAACAACAAATATTTTAATTATATCTGGTGGTGATGGATATGAAGATTTTCGTAATTCTGGTACTAATCCAATAAGTGAAATTGCTGGAAGAGAGGATAGTACAAATCATCTATTGCTATGGGAAGGATAATTATTTATTCCGTATATACATTAATATTAGTATTTAATCGTATAAATTCAAAATGAATATTGAAAAGAAAGGAAAACGGTAATTTGAAAAACCAAATGGTAAGTTTCAAAAGGGAGAAAACAAAAGACTACATTTTATCCCTTATCTAATTAGTGCCTGCAGATTGCAGATTGTGGGCTCATGGCTTATCCGGTCTGTTTCCATACTTCCTATGACATTATTGATAAGTGGAATTATTGCATTTTAAATACTAAACCCCATTTTTCCGTTTTTTTACAGATATTTTTGTATTATATTTATTATATAAAGCAGAGAATGGAAAATAAGTAAATTTTTGAAAATCATTGTATTGAAAATTATATTTAATATTTGAAAAAATGATTTAGTGCACAATGTAATTTATTTTTAAAGAAGTATTGTAATATAAATGGAAAAAATTATTATGAAAATTTCAAAACCATTAGAACGGATAACTAAAATTTCGGAGGATTATAGAAGATGACGGAGAAATACACATATTACAAATAAAGATGATCAATTTAATAATTATTTTAATGTTGCTATTTGTTCATAAAACTTATAAATTGATTATCGAAAGTCTTTCTACAGCATTTATGATAATGCCTTAACGATTAGTAATAAATAATCTAACTTAATACTGTATAAAATATAAGCATCATCATATGATAATATTTGTTAGTAATCCTATTTTTGTAATGTATAAAATTGAAAACTAAAACAAAATATACTTCAAAATGAAAATTGATTTACAAATAATATACAAAATAAAGAAATTAAACATATCCTAAATAAGGGTTATAAAACGTAACCAAAGTCTCTCATGAATTATTAAAGGATTTGACGAAATTTATTCAGAAATTGAGAAATTGAGTTTGGGTATACATACAACATTAAATCCATTATAAGAAAAATGTGTAGGAAAACGTTTCGACGGTACTACAATTTTGTGTTTATAAAATATCAGTAACTTAACTAAATACTGTTATGTTTTGATGCCCGTACAACATTATTTGCTTATTCATTACCTCGTTAATTTTCATCTACGCACGGTTTAACAACAAAAAAATGTATAAACAATATATTAAAAAATTACGCTACCAAATTATCAAATTACCGCAAGTATTTTATTTGCCATGTGATAAAGTGACTATTTAGTAATTGAGAATTTGCTGTTACATACTAAAATTAAATATACCTAAGTTTTCATAATATATAATTACAAACATTACATTTTTTTAATTATTAATAAATACCAAAAATCAGCGTTTATTTTATTTGAAGTTCATTTTCATAAAATTAGTGCAAAATTGCAAAGAATATCATTTACTCTGTCGTATGCTTTTATCATTATTTTATTTAAGAATATGCAATTGAAGGTCAATTTAATTTTTCAATAATTGTAATTAAACTTTTTTGCTGTGCTGTTATATATGGTAGTAAGTATTACTTTACTAAATCATTTTATTTTTACAATTTTCAAATTTAATTGTTAACTTTCTTTGAAGTGATACAGACGTAAAACGCGATTGAACTATTAATTATAACATTTTTATTTTTATTAATATATGATTATATTTAAAAAAGATGGTAAGTATTTTAGAACCATCTATTATACGGCTTCTATAATATAAATAATTTGCTTTCTTCAAATTCAGATTTCAAAACACGTAATAATTGCTTGCTTACTATTAGCCACAACAATTGTTTTAAGCAAAGCGCAACTTACATTTGAAAATGATCCAAGTACAGTTGATGGGAGACCAACAGTAATATTAGATGCTAAAGAATATATGGTAAGTTTGTGTTTGATTAGAAAATTTCTTGTATTACTGTTATATAGTGGAGGGTATTTTTACTGATGCATGGTACGCATAAAACAAGGAAACTGCAGCTAGTTTTTGGGGACCAAAAGCCATCAAATTAAACCATTTCAAATTAGGTGGAATTGGTCCATTTGGATATGGTTCAATCGGTGGTATTAAAATGGGTAAAATTGGAAATCTAAAATACGGATCAATAAGTGGAATATCTGGTAATCAATTTCTTGGCTCCCCCAATACAAATACAATGTATGCGAGGGATGCTCCTTGGATGATGAATCACCTAAATGACTTTGGCGTTGAAACTCTTGAGCCACATAATCACCGTGAAAATGTACACCATTTACATGAAAGATTGAATGATGAAAGTATTCAACTAACAGAATCTCGACCACAATATTTCCTAAACCGAAACGAAAATTTGGATGAAATGCATCAACACCATCCACAAATAAGAACCCATACTTCGGATAATTTCATGGGAGCGGACTATAGAGAGAAACCAGAAACCATATTACCAATGCAAATACATAATGAAGAGAATATGTTTGGTCCTGTACGAAGGTTTAAATCACAAGAACCACAACAAATCATGCTTGGAACTGAACAAAACATGCATGATAATTCAATAACGTTTGTAGATCCTTTGGTTAGTTCAAATGTGACATTAAAAATGATCAAAATGAAAAAAAAAACAACCTGATAAATTCATCGAAGTTTTTCATTTATCTTTTTCTTTTTTCAGACTGAGAGATCACGCCAATCAATGGGTTCACATCTATTCAGTTCTCATCATACAATTAATAATAATAATGATGATGCCGCAGTTGATCACCATACTTCCTTTGGCCCGTTTGACCAAAGAAAGAGAGCAGATGCCAGATTAGATAATAACAATGTAGAAAATGAATCAAGTGCAGCAGCATATAATCCAAATGCTAGAACATTTTTCCATAAACATAATGATAAAGATGGAAAGAAAGGAAATAAATATTATAATACGGTAAATTATTATTATACGAACGATGACTACGGACATGGTGGATATGGTCACGAAAACTATGGTCATGAGGAATACGGTGGATATGGGCACGAAGCCTATGATCACGGTCAATATAAGCATGAAGTGTATGACCGTGAAGGATATGGTCATGGTGGTTATGAGCATGAGGGTTCTGACTATGGATATAAAGGGTATGGTCATGAAGGAGGATATGATCATGCATATGGTGGACATAACAGTTTTAGAAATTCGGATGCACATTCTAAGAGTATTGTTGGTAAATATAATAGTAATCAATCGCATACACCACTTAAAGGTCATTATAAATCTTCTCATGGTTCAGCTGGCTATCATCATGGTTCCTCTTCTCATCAGGGAACATCATCACATTCTGGTGGGCATAAGGTAAAAACATATTTTATACATTTCAATAAATTAATAATTCTTCTTGAAAAACTTTTGCACACCAGAGTAAATACAATCCATTTCATTTGCATTTCAATATTTTATGCCTTTACTATTGAACAGTAAAATTTTGTATTTATCATACCTCACTTTCTATACTTCTGTCGATTATAATAGTTTGCATTCAATTTAAATTATTGTTACGTTACATTAAAAAAATATATGCCACATTTAAAATTTAAATGATGAATCAGATTTTACTTATCAGCTTTTACTACCGCGTAAGTTTACATAATTATTATTTGTAACTTAATTTTGTTATTTTGTAGGTACCAACACATTACAACAATCATCATTAAGAACATCCGCCAACAACGAACTAGAATCTGCATTGAATTCAAATTTTAATAGTATGCAAAGATTAAATTATCATAAAATGGTGATTCCAGAATCTAGAAAACTGCTTGTGAAAAATGCGAAAATGTCAACAATATATCCAGAAAATGATAGGTATAGCATTACATTAAATTGCCTAAATTTAAAGAATAATTATTTAAATCGTATAAAACGTCAAAATGTAAACAAAATCAAAATTAGCGAGGCTACCAAACCGCCGACTTATATTTACGTAAATACATGTTCATATTCGGATGATTCTAAAAGTAATATGCATATTTCTCCGGGGTCCAATCATTTTCTAAGACCTGCTTCAACAAAACATATTCAAAATAATCAAAAGTATGAAACAATTTACGATAAAAATTATGAAGATAATGATAATAATGACGCAGCAGATGGTTTACAAATGTATTATTCAAATGATGATAATACTGCTCGGTCTAATACCAATCGACATTTGTTAAATTATGAAAGTTCTGCGCCAATACAATATACAATTAAAACTGAAAACATTCAGCGACAAAAACATTCTAAATGTAATAATAATAATAATAAATATCAATTGCCTTTATCTTCTATAACCCTAGGGAAAAATCATAATGTTCTAAGTTCATTAAAGCGCCCTATAATGTATGATTCACATTTTCAAATGCATCCAAAACATATACCAGAACTCGCTAATAATTTGCAACCCTTTACAATGAGTGAAAACCCACATATTAAATATAATTACAATTTTTCATCACAAACATTTTCAATCTCTTCATCAACAATATCACCGTTGGTATTAACCACTACTACTACTACTTCCATATCGCCAGCTACTGAAGAAGAATTAACAACATTCGCTAAACCAATAATATCGAGTTTAAATAATATTTATACTCAGCAAAAATTTGTGTTATCAATCGATGAACTTATTCAATTAAAACGAATATTTTCAACCAATAATTCGAACGAAAATCGTTCTTGTAATAGGTGCGATTTTTCGAATTCCTCAAATTCCTCAAATGTTGTTGGATCGAAAAATAAGGCCTTCATGAAACCGGAAGGAGTAACTGCTTCCAATGAAATAAAAATGTACAATAATACAGTTAATGTACAAAATATTATGACCAAATTAATTAGTTGTTTTCAAGTTTGTGTTAATTCAATTTTAATGAAATATGATAAGTTAAAATCTAGTTATTATACTGATAATACTGAGAGCAGTGGTAGACCAACAATACATTTAGATAAATCGAATAAACCATTAATAAACCAAAATTTTAATGATCATGAAGTTATTGAAAAACCAATGAAATATTCTTTATTATCATCATTGTCTGTCTCTTCGCCTTTACCACCATCACCTATTAATAACTCTCTGGATGGAGTATCTTCATTTGTTGGTGAAATTTTTTTAACAACTACACCTAAATCTAAACCATTAACATTACCGCTGTCGGCCATCGTTAAAAATGAAGATATAAAGAGATATATTGATAAATTATTTTTTAAATATGTGTCATTGATGGATGAAAAGGAATTAAAATCTTCTTCAACATCTACTTGTTCTTCATCAACAACAATGCAATCAACATTAAATGTGGATGATAAAAAATTTCTAAAAAAGTTGTTAAATATTTTGGAAGAAATACATGAAAAAGAAAATTTGAGGAGATATTCCACATTGAGTAGTAGGAAATGTTTTAATCCAAAAAATAATTTAAGAAAATCTTTAAAGAATAAAAAAAAACTTTTTTAAAATAAAGTATGTTTGGTGAAATATTAGATATATACATAAAACATGATTATATATATATATATATACTACTAATATTTTTGAATTATAATTATTTATAGATTACAATCATATAGTTCGGTTCAATCATTTTTAAAACCATATACATTCTCATCAATACACCCCTTTATTGAAGAGTCATCATTATTACGAACATCAAATTTAAATGATGCAACACTTATTGTGTTTCTTACCCCATTCATGGGCATATGGGATGAAAAGCATGGACTTTTTGGTAAATATCATATATCAAATGAGCATTACTTCTATTCACAACCGTGGAAATCATCAGCATCATCATATTATTATTAAATTATTCTAAAATTACCAAAATCTCATCCAGATTCATATGGTGGTTAACTTAAGTTATTTTACAATGCATTAAAAGATAATTTTGTTGAAAATCAAATGATTGTGTAAATCCTATTTTGTTATTAACTTTATGCGAACTCAGCAATTATATACAATAGATTTGGAACTTTATTAACATTTGTTTATGACAAAAAAAGGTTCTGGATATGCGGTTCTGGTTTTACACTAAAACAGTTTGATGGCCTTGGGTGGGAGATTTTTAACTCTTATTTTTCTAAAGTTTTTAACTATCAACATCCTATTTGTTAAATATATCGGGAGGACTATTTTTTATTCTGTTTATATTTTAGTTTTTGAACTAGGTTTTTAGTTATCAATACGTGGATGTGGATGTGGATGTCCCAAATTATTAGTCAAATGATTATGTAAGTTACAAAAGTTTTATTAAATATTAGTTATGTCACAATATGCTTTGGGAGTAAAATTTTATTGAATACATATTCAATCAATCAACATTTATTCAAATTTCCATTGGTATAGTAATCATAAATACGGGGAATCTAAATTACATTATATCTGTAACTCTATTGATTAATTAATAATGTAATAGGAATTAAAAATAATGTAAAATCAACCAATTCAAATAAATTGTGTAATCAAATATGTGAGAATATGCTAGAAAAAGTATTCTATATAATGTTTACTTTTATATTTAGAGAGGGTAACAATATATGTGAAAAATTACTTGCGGGACATTTTAATCTGATACAAATCCTTAGGGTTTAGATATATCGTTCGGTTATTAACATTTAAAGGTAACATTTAATAAGAATTATCATAAAATATTCGGAGTACTTTTAAAATTTATTTATATTGGATCTTTTTTTATGTAATTTAGTTTTATTATTAAAAATGTAATAAATGACTTATTGGTCAACATAAACTTTATTTTTTTATTTTATATATATATATATATATATATATATATATGTATATTTATCACTTTTAATTATGATTGTAATAAAATACATAAATGTGGTGTACATTGCTCTTGTGATTGCACCTCGCAATCTAGAAGTTTTTATTTCTAGCAAAAACATTTTTATCGATAAAAACCGAACAATAAAATTGAATTTCCGGTAATTTATAACGAAAAAATATGCCTTTCATTTATATTTTAACAACATTACGTCAAATTATTAATAGCGGTGAAGCTCACCGCTTTGCTTTTAGATTAGAACAATTTAACAATAAATTATTTATAATATAATTATAAGGATAAGGTTAGAAGGATATGTTTATGTTGAATCAGTTATATTTTGTTGATGTGGTGTAACATAATCATAATTATTTATACATCGTTTTATTTTATCGTTTAAATATTCCGTAATTTTCATTTTGTTCTATATCTTGCATTTTGTTTAGGCAACCGAGTAGTATAACGAAAAACAAAGTAAAACTACCAGTTAACGTAACATGGTATATATAAGTATTATATCTGAATTATTTTTTTATCATGGTCGTCTCATCATATACGTTTTACTCGATTTCATGTACCACAAAGCAACAAAATATATATATAAACTATATATACAAATATAAAATGACATAACACTAAATATTTGGTGAAGGTATGTATATGTAGAATGAATGAATAATTCAACGCAGCATCATATTTTACATTGAACGTGCTTTAAAATTGAGATGATACAAGATACAATACACAGCCATATAGATAGATAGAATATTTGTAATTTGTATCATTGTATGAACTTTAATGATGGTGAGTGGATGCCTATATAAAAAAAAATGAAATGTGTATACGAGTGTGAATGTATATTTTTATATTTGATTTTATATATGATTGGGTATATGAATGTGAATGCATCATTTTCAATAATTATACAGTGTTCTTTATTTTTATTCGATATATCGCATATCACAAGAAGTTAAGTTAGCTTTAGTATATGCTCAACATTGGTTGAGATAAAGTATTGTGTGTGTTTTTACTTTTATTTTTCGATATTCAAAAAACAGAAAATTAATCATATAAACAAATGAAGAGTAATGAAATTTCATAAAACTCGTTGTTGTGCGATTTTTTATTAATTTCAATATTTAAAAATAAAAATGTTCGAAGTTTTTTAAGAAATGATCTGTAAATTTATGTAAAAATACGTGAAATTATATACCATATTATTTTAAATTTTAATTACAGAATAAAATTTTAAACGATAAAATATAACGATGTATAAATAATTATATTACAACAGATCATCACAATATAACTGATTGAACATAAACATATATCCTTTTAACCTCATACGGATATATATTATATATTGTTAAATTGTGCTCATCTAATAGCAAAGTGGTGAGATACACCGATATTAATAATTCGACGTAATGGTGTTAAAATATAAATGAAAGGTATATTTTTTTCGTTACAAATGCCCGGAAATTCAATTTTAATGTGAAAAATTGCCGGTGCAAATCACGGCCGGTAAATCTCTATTATATATCTTAATTATATATTTGTATGATTTGCTGCTTATTTGAATTATTTGTGTTTTTCATTTCATTGAGTGTTGTATTTTCTATACAACAACGTTATTATGTATATTTTATATGGGAAAATATATTGTATTGTGAGTTATTGCGAGATTTTTTATTCATTATGATGATGCTGAAAATAATAAGAGGTTTTAATTTACATATACAGATTGAGAAAAAAATGTTATGTAAATTAAAATAAAAAAGAAAGAAAACATGTTCATGCGAACTTTATTTTTACAGAATTTTTATTTCTATTTTTTTAATAAGTTTCTATTACTGAATGTCTTAATTAGGATATTTTTCGAATAAACAAACCCCTTTGACGAAAGAAAAATCATTTCACTCGATTCGATAAGTGTTTAATATAAAAATTAATTTTTAAGAAACGAACACAAAAATATAGAAATATTTTGATAAACGTAAATGGGTTTTTTGTATATAATTTTTTAATAATAAAAATAATTTGTGGAAATAATTTGTAATTTTACTAATTATTGTGCGGTTTATTGTAAAACTTAAATATTCACATATATATATTTCATAGACGGAAAATTTAATATATGGTGTACGTGACTATGTTCAATGTTAAATATTCACGGTATTTTTGATATTTAGGCGATCGTAAAATGAATTTGATTTTACAAAGGTGATATTTGCAGAGAAATTATTGTTTTAGTGAAAAATATTCGTATATGTTTGTTGTATTACTACAAATATAGCCAATTCGCAATGATAATTTGTGATTTGGATGGTGTTATGTTTTATATTATATATTATATGGTTGTGCTAATAATAATACAGTTGACATTAATTAATTACGGTTAAATAATAAAAATAGCGTTTTTATTTATCATTTTATTATCGTGAATTAAAAAATATTAGAGTGATTTTAATATTGAAATAACATAATTTGTTATCACAATAACTTAAACAAAAAATGTTCTTCAATTAATAAAAAGCGAATTTGAATTTTATCTTCGACGATTCTATATTTAATCCTAATTATTATTGTTATGCGAATGTAATATATATATTTATATGATTGTGATGCAATGCATAAATTAAAATAAAAAATAAATAATGTTATGTAAAATGTTTTAATTTTAAATCTGTGCCAATGAACTCTATAGTGAAAAAGTGTATACAGAAATATAAAAAAAGATAAAGTGGGTGTATATTTATTATTATTGTCAGTAGTCGCGTAATTTGTATACACTCGTTCGGCAACAGATTTCATAAAATTTATGAGTATAATGTCAAATTTGTGCTTTATCGAGCAAATCAAGGTGTATTTATTAAAATTTTTTCGAACAAGACTTGTATCAAAATACTTCAATTACGAATACCTTGTGTGCGTTCTAAATGACTAAAAATGTTAATGAGCTGGCAATATTTATTGGTGTAACAAAATGTAAATTTTTGTTACACCTAAATGGGAACACCAATTATAACACTATTCGTGTGAGGAGTTCATGCCGCCGTGTATTTGGCTCCAGTGGAGGGCCCTGGCGGCGCTGGGCGCCCTCCTTTTGGTAATTACAATTGGGCCATATACAATCGCAGCAATGCCATCGTCTTTATCGGTATCGTCATCAACATCACTTCCGCCATCGTCGCAAAATTTAGCTTCAACATTTAATAGGATCACTGATACAAATATTAATAGTACAAATAAACAGATACTTTATTTTCAAAAAATGTCAACATTACGAATGGCGTTTGCACCAATTCAAAACGAATCATCCTCCTTGGCAATTCGAAATATTTCAATTGTTACAAATCAAACGCAATTTAAGAAAAATGATAATGATTTAAATGGATTTTTGGATGTACTTAATGATTTAATATATTATAATAATAACAATAATAAAAATAATAATAATAATACTAATAATAATAATAATAATAATAATAATAATAATAATAATAATAATAATAATAATAATAATAATAATGATAATAATAATAATAATAAGAATAATAATAATAATAATAATAATAATAATAATAATAATAATAATAATAATAATAATAATAATAATAATAATAATAATAATAATAATAATAATAATAATAATAATAATAATAATAATAATAATAATAATAATAATAATAAAAAAAATAATAATAATAATAATAACAATGATGATGATAGTGTTAATCATAATAGAAAAACACCATTAAATTATTCTGTCATTAGTAAAACAAAGGGCAATAATAAAATAACCATCTTACGCCGTAGAAGACGAAAGAAAGTTAATATGATTGGCACAATTAATCGAATCACAAAAACTACTACTACAATTATTTACAACATTAATAGCGGTACAATATTATTAACGACCATACCACCGCCTATAAGATTTTCTAAAGATTACCAATCATTAAATGAATATTCACCAATTTTTTCTACGTCGACAACGCCAATTGTCCAGTATAATTCATCAACAACACCCTTTACTTCATCTATATTATTCCAATCATTGCCTAGATCAACAACCTTATTACCACAAAGTATTTATAATAATAATAATAATAATAATAATAATAATAATAATAATAATAATAATAATAATAATAATAATAATAATAATAATAATAATAATAATAATAATAATAATAATAATAATAATACCAATAACAATTTGAAAAATATTAATATCATTCATAACAATGTAACACATCATATTAAACGAAAACGTAACTCAAATTTGGATCGTAATGAACGTTCTGCAAACTTATCACATATTACCGGTTCAACAAGAAAAATACAATTATTGATAAAAAATCGTTTACTACAAATACTGCCGGATGGTACAGTTAACGGTACACAAGATGATGGAAGTGATTATAGTAAGTGTATTTAACATTTTTGATCTTTATTACATGATTTTAGTACTATCCCGAACTGCATTCTAAATTACATACATAATAAAATTTTAACATATCATACATTCCTCTACGTGTCTATTTATATATGCGTTTTTGTCATTATTTTATTCGCAATGATTTTAAACATTTTATAAATATCTTCTATTTTGTTGAGATTATTATAATAATAAATAAAAAATAATAAAATGCATAGATTATAATAAATAAACAATTAATTAGTAATATTAAAAATTGTTAACTGCATAATATCTCATATCTATACGTATATAGAAAATTATTATTTTTTTACGATGTGACATAAGATATAACAACATATTAATTTAAAAATGTTTAAAATTAATAATAAACAGATAATAAAAACTATGTACATATTTGAAATTACAAATTAAAAATCTATTCATATATTTTTTAAAAAACAATTTAAATCATATACTTATATATGTATTGAAAAATTATTATCTTACAACAGAGGGTATATATAATTATATAAATACGGCTATATGTTTCTACAATAGTTAGTTATAAAATTCAATATTGAACAGTGATAGATTGGAATACGAAAATAAAACACAAAACATATTTTGGTACAAAACATATATGTCTTAAGTAGGATTCGAACCGACGACCCCAAAATTTCGTTAGAATTTTAGGTTGGCATTTTTATTACAGAGCCGTATATAATTGGAATAGGTATAAAATAATATTCAATCGTTGATTGCCTAACATATATTAACACCCTGTCCAACAAGTTGATTATTAAGATTGGTGTGGTTTACGTGACGTTGTTCATGTGTGAAACATATTTAAATAATACATATACGTTCATTTATCAATTGATATTTGAGATATGATATTGTCTTATCTTATATGTATGTCATTTTTATTAGTATGTATATTGTACAATTGTACATACATGCAAATCATAATTTCAAAAATTAATTAAATATAGATTTTATACGCGTGTAAGTCAATTACTAGAGTATCATCAAAGATTCAATGATATAAAGTCAAAAATGTAAAACATTGATAAAATTGGAATTCTTTTTCTTTTTAATGATATAAATATGTGTAGTAGATTACGAACAACAAAATGTCAAAAGTCTGGTCTGTACGTGATTCAGTGATTCTTCATTTTCTTCAATTCTTATTCTATCTTTAGAATTCATTTTTTTTGTATGCGACGGTACGGCAGAACTGAGAAACGAAATTTAATAAAACGAACAGCTGATATACATTTCTAACTTTTGTATATGTAAAGAATTCTGTCCGTTTATTAACTTTTTTTCTTCTGAATGTATGTAGATTATATGTTAGATTTGCTAAATCATTTACACAAATATCATTTGTGCAATGTACCTAATATAAATTCAATTCTATACATTATATACGACTATACGAGTGCTTGAATTACGTTAATATATACATACATAAATATGTTCTTAAAAAGTAAAACAAATTGCATTGGTTCTCTTTTCCATTAGTATGAAATAATATTATTGTGAATCTATATGGTATATATCATGACTAAACATCGTACGTATTACTTTAAAATGGCTTTAACAAAATTAATTTTGAAGTTTAAATAATTTCTTATATATATATGTATATATATATATATATATTTCACAATGAAATACTGACTATATATGTTGTTCGACCAGCGAAAAACTACATAGAAGGGTAGAAATGGAAAATGTTACCCACTCAGCCGCTGTATTCAATAAAGATTTTGCTCCGCCAGATTATCATTTGTTCTGATCAATATACGGTTAGTTTTTTTCTGAAAAACAGTTCAACATTTCGAAAAATTTCAAAAATGACGGATGCACTTTCAAGATAAATACGATATTATAATATTTCTATAATATATCATATACGCACACATAATGCATACATAGATTAGTGTATGCACTTTTAAAACATCACAATCAACATGAACCACCAGGAAGAATAATGTAAGAATAACTTATTGATACATATACATGTTTTCATGCAGATATTAATTTATAAAATATATAAATATATTATCATTTATATATATTTAAAGATATGTGCAGATTTTGTTGACGATGCAAAAAAAAATTTTGAGATATAAATAACGTAAAATAGTTACATTTTTGTAACTTGATTAAATTGCAATCATAATTATTTTCTACATATATGTGTATACTTTTGTTTAATAGAAACTATTTTATACAATATTATAATTATTATTAACGCATTTATTTATTTATTATTAATATTATTGCCTGCATGCATATAAAAACTAATGCTCATATCTTTATAGTTATATATACCGGCACCTAATTCAACAATACGCTATAAATTATTACTTTAATGTGTAATCAAGCAATATGATGTAGCGATATTTATTTAGATAAATAAAATAGTAATATATATATTAAATTTGCTCGATCAATATAGGATTAATTTTCAATGTCATTAACCTTTTTTTTTAATTAATTTATATTATTATATAATCGTTTGATTAAAAATTAAATGTTGTGTATGTTATAAAATGTGTTTACATCTGAAATTACTATATATACCATATGTTTTAACATAATGTTACATTGTATCAGTAGATAAGTAATGCATATTGTATACATTATCAATATACATTGACATAAATATATATAGTTATTTTTTGCTATAATATTTAATTTTGTAATATACGTATTCAAAGTAATATCAATTAGATTATTAAATGTTTTTTGTTTTATTTCTAACAAAACGCTCTAAAAATGTATATTTAACAATTATAACAAATTATTACAATTTCAAATAGTTTAATAAAATTATTCAATGAACACATATTTACATTTATGTTTATAGTACATGCAAATAAAATCAAAATATGGTATATCAAAATGCAGCCCGGGTTAGTATAGCAAAACTTTGGGAAATCTTTGTCGGGCCATAACTCAAAAACTAAGGGCTAAAACGTTCTGAAACCTATTTATTCGGATTCAGCATCCCTTAAAGCATAAGTATACAGGTTTTCAGCCCGAAAACTCAAACTTAAAGTTTTCGATGAAAAATCCATTTTTTCATAAGGGGTTAGTATAGCAAAACTTTGGGAAATCTTTGTCGGGCCATAACTCAAAAACTAAGGACTAAAACGTTCTGAAACCTATTTATTCGGATTCAGCATCCCTTAAAGCATAAGTATACAAGTTTTCAGCCCGATAGCTCAAACTTAAAGTTTTCGGTGAAAAATCCATTTTTTCATAAGGGGGTACCCTTTTAAAACTTTGGGAAATCTTTGTCGGGCCATAACTCAAAACCTAAGGGCTAAAACGTTCTGAAACCTATTTATTCGGATTCAGCATCCCTTAAAGCATAAGTATACAAGTTTTCAGCCCGTATTTTATTTTGACATATATGATATACCAAAATATTGCTTGGCAATTTTACAAACAAATTTATGACTAAAGATGCTTTTACGTTATAATTATGTTATATAATAATATATTTTTAAGGAACGTTTATATCTATATATATTTATTATGAGTTATTAATCGCTGATATATTTCGATGCGTAAAAAACGAATAATAAACAGCACAAACCTCACATATTGTGGCTATATTAATATACTTACGCAAATTGTAAATTATAATTCACGTGATACAACAAAACATTTAATTTTTTTTCTATATCATTGATAATTATTTTTTTTTAGCATATTTTCATTATCGTTATCTTTACAAAACTACATGCATCGCAATGATTTAAAAAAAAGTACATATAGTTATAATTAACCATATGACTCAAAATAATCTCGTAATTATTCTTTAAAGAAGTGTATAAGTAGTGTATAAGTATTGTGTGCACTGTGTATTAAGTATTTAATATACATGTATATAAATTCTTCATTCAATAAAAAGATATGAAGATCAAATATGTCATTATAAATAATTATTTGATAATATTTGACATACATTTAATCTGTGAAAATAATATAATTTGGGTTTAAATGTCAATGAACGATATGAGAAGAAATTATAATAAAGGAACGTAATTTCAAGGTGTAAATTCCAAATATTAAATGAAAGCAAATTTGAAAAATAATGTCACTAAAATAAATTATAATAAAAATATATTTGTTTGTTATAATTCAAATTAATTCTCAGATATAATTTAATTTATTTAGCGCAATATAAAAAAAGGTGTGAAAAAATTGATTATTTCTTAATGTTTAAATAGTTATTATACAGAGATTCGTGTTAAACCATAATTATCTGACCGTATATAATGGCACACAGAACGAACAACTTTCGAAAGAGTTTTAATCAGGAGGCATTCCACAGTTAGATAAAATTTATTTAAATAAATGACATGGAATTATAATAATATAACATACAGATATTTTTTTTTTAATTTTTAACTATCGTCGTTGCTTCTTGAATCTCTTTTCTTACGAATCTTCTTGAACATTAAAAATATGTATACAATTTAAAAGTGTTATCACATATGTGATAATAAAGATCTAACAGATGTTTTTAACAGATAAAAAAAATGTCTACACGAATTAATTTATTTGATTATTTATTTGACTATACTAAATCTCAATGTTGGTTTTTTAGCGCTTCATATATTATATGTATTTTTATTGTATACTTGTATGTATATGCTATACGATCTCACACTTGGATTTTATAATATAATTCGATTCTGAGACGTTCAATATATACTTTATATAAATACTTTTATGAGCATTCTAATATGATTGAATTTATATAAAACTTTAAGTTACGTTACGTTAATATAAAAATTTTTGCTAGGATATCATATAAAATCAGGAAAGTCCAAATGAAATGTATATCGAATTGTGAGTGTATGTGCAAAAATTCTTTTAAAATATCATTTAGTTATAATAACTGAATAGACACTCGAAATAGCAAATAAATCACTCAGGTATCAGTATATGAGTATATGAAATATATGAATGATAGATTATATGAATGATAGATTTATTATTTGTTTATGTTTAATCGTAAAGATGGTTATAAGAATTTAATTTCATATTTAAATTTATTTATTTATTATTATTGATTTGATTTATTATATATAATATAATAAAATGTACGTATATGTAAGTAGATATAATTTTTTTAATCAATGTTTACATAACCATTTATATATTTCTGAAATGCGGTAATGAATGATTTATTTATTATATAATTATATTTGATCAAGAATTTTGAAGCCACACTGTTTCTACATGCATTTTTAAATATAATAATGTTTTACAACAAAATATCTATACAGTAGATAAGAGATTATTATCAATATATATATATACTAAATGATATAAATAATGTTTAGAATTTTTTTTAAATGTCGTTTGATTAGCTTTTTATTTACATCATTTTCATTTGGAGTTAGGTGCTCTATTATGCCACCCCATATCCCGATCCATTATCATTATATACGATTTTATTAAATAATATAAATTCGTAAAAGAATACAAAACATGAAAGAACTCAATTGCAAATATATTTTATACTGATAATATAGATACTTAAAATTGATATGAGTTAAATTAAAGATTACAAAAATTGTTTATATTTTATCTATAGGAAAGGCCAAGTGATATATATATATATATATATAACTTCCTTATTAATAATTCTTTAAATATACTAATATGAATCTTTGCGTATTTGAAGAGGTATATATATGCCACAGTAGCAACCAACAAAAATACAACAACAGATAGAATTCTATTGAATTAATGATACATTATTTAAGATACTCAATGTTTTGCTATAATTTAAGATCTTTTAACGTGATAGTCTAAGGTCGTGCATGAAAAGCAGGTCAAAGTACTGAGGAAGCATATACAAGAAATCATAATCCTATATTGATATATATTTTAATCTACCGTTAAACGTTTATTATCTATACAATTCCTAATCGGTTGAAATATTTTATATGATTCACTAAACCAATATTATACAATTTTCAAATAACAAGAATATGTGAATGTCTCTTTTATATGTAAAGTTTTATACTCGTATTTATTTAAACCGAAAGAAAAAACTATATTATTTTTCATGTTTTTTAATATATATTTTACAATCAATAAAATGTATTTAAATTAAGTGGTTTTGTGATATTACCATATAGAAATCTTTTATGTTTTACATCATTTAAATGAAGTTAAAATGCCAACAAAACAATGAAATCAATTTAAACATTAAATTGAAAATAAATATATATCCATTTGAATTGAACGCACGCATATAAAATATTCTTGATTATAATATTATATTGATTTGCATAAAAAAAATATATAATATAGCTTAATTTAAAGTGAAACATTTTAATCACAATATTATCGCCTTTTTACAAAATAATTATATAATATTTATGTTCAACTTTTCTATACGAATTAGCAATTTTTATCGACAATCGGGAAAACAAATTTCTATTATCTTTTGCTCGCTGGCTGGCTAAAGATATTTACTTGAAATTTTGAATGTTGAGGTTTCATAAAACATAGAAACAATATGTTTAATAATTTCGTCAATGGTTTTTTTCTGATCTCGTCCCATCCACGATCTCGCACACAAATCCAAGAAATGATAACAGATATCTTACCTTTGATCTCGTTCGGTTTCTAACGGTCTGATTAAAACTGTATGCAGAGTCATTAAACATGGCAACACTTTAATGTCGGGAATTTTCTTCTGATTCTGATGCTTCCATCCAATCCCATAGCGGTAGATGATTAATTAATTTTTAAATTGAATAATTAATATGAGGAATTGATTGGTGATAAAAGTAACCCCGTTTCCTCTCTGTACATAAGTACGCGCTTCCTGTTTTAAGTGTTCGTCTGGTGGTGTTTTATATACACATGTAAAAAACTCATCAAATATATATAAGATAAGTATATAGTATATAAATAAAAGTACTAAATTTATTTAACAAAAACTAAAATGTATTAACTATTCCAAACATCAATTGCATATATACAAATACATATAGTGAATATACACAATAAATGGGGTGAAATGTTAATATACACACAATTGATATAATATGCAAATAATTTTAAATTAAATTTATGACATAAACGAGGACATACCATATAACAATGACAAACATTTTACAATACAATTCATACAAAATTATCACATTCATTTTTCAATTATTTTTATTATACGAAAAACGACGAAACCAATTCAAATGTAAAGCATATATTTAAACACATATGGATACAAATTATTCACAAACATATATAAATATATGTTATTCACGGTGAATTGGTATACTATAAAAGAAATTTTAATCTTTTAAATATCTCTCTCGCTAATTTATAACAATAAATGCATTGAATCATATAATATTTATTATATTGATATTAAATTTCTGGATTGTTTATTTCGTATATGTTTATTTGACAATTCATCATTAAATGATAGCCAATGTATATACATATATACGATATCGGTTTAAATTAACTTATAAAGCTGAAGTATAATCTCAAAACTTTCTTTCAATCGTGATTTTTTTATGAATCCCTTTATTTTTGAAAATATGCAATAACAATGGTTTTTCATACATGTCATAATCATATGACGAATGTATTATAAACATTTCTATATATTGTGTTATACAGTGTGTCACAGCTAAGTTTATCCATCCAATATCTTCGAAACCAGTGGAGTTGTCACTAATATGATGTTAGAGGACTTCCACTTGATTCGAAGATATTGGCTGGATGTACTTAGCTGGGATATCCTGTATAGTATATACGAATTAAACAAAATTTAATTGTGTATTTTATATAAGAAATAAGAAATTTAGGGTGACAAGTCAATTGTATTATGATACAGATAAATGTGCATTTGAGTGAGCGATTATTTATATATATGTTCCAGTATTTTTTATAAGAATATGTATCTCTATATACATACATTCTTAATTCAATCAATGCATTGTTTTTTTATGTTAATGCATTATGATTTGTAATAAAATACTTCTTGTGAAGAATCCGAAATGTGAAATTTTTTGTTTATGTGGTTTTAAACATACATTATAGTATTTTATTATATATAATGTTATGACAATTACATATATTAAGTGTATTGATAAATAGCTATATCTTTAGATACGACAATATTTTACACTTTATACACACTTGAATAGATTTCATTTGGAATTATTACATATCTTATAAACCATTGTTGAGAAAAAATCGTTAAATAATTTCAGTTAAAGAAATATTCTTATGTTTTTTAATCGTTGAACTAAAAATATATACACTAAAATAAATAAAATATTAAATAAATAAACCAATGTATAATAATAATAATATATACATATACGTTTAAGGAAACGAAATTAATGAATAAAATTGAATAAAAATTTGTGTATGGTATTTATTTGTTTTTCAACACTTTTACTTATTATTATACTTAAATAATATATTATATATGTGTATATGTATTCAAATTTAAATCTGTAACATATATCAACTTGATTTATGACTAAAATTACATTTATATTGTACACACAGAATCTCGACGTGAAGAAACTATTTAAAAATTATAGTTTTTGTATTGTTAAATAGTTTAAAATATTCATATATATATATATATATATAAAGTTATAATGATACATATTACATACTATCATATTTGATGGATTATGCATTAAAAGGATTTTTTTCTTCTTTTTATAACCAATAGGAGGGTGAGCGGGCGCCACTTAAATACATTTTTTCTAAAATATTCCATATGTTTATTTCTGTTGTTCTATTGGATGATGATCTCTGTTAAAAATGTTTATTTCTAAGTAATATTTATAGTGTACATTGATGATAAAATATATGTATGTTATCATCAAATAATATTTCGATAGTAATTATGCAATTTAGAAAATATACAGATGAAGAAATCTATATATATATATATATATATATATCTATATACTATATAGAGAACTTTAATATATGCATTTGAATATAAGCAATTATTTTTCCAAAAAATATTTGTTGTTTCGTGTTATGTTCAAAAACCCATAGATCATGTAAATTTAAAATGCCAAAATACCAAATAAAAAGAACTTTATTAAAATATTGGTCGTAATTATTAATATTGGTATATTATTCACTAAATAATTGTAATATTTTTATATTATAAGTGTTTAATTTAAATGTGTCTGTAACTCAGCCAACACAAATATTGTAACGTGTGCATTTAAGTGATATGATAGTAACGAATAAGATTAAAAAAAAGTTTCACATTAATTAAAAATAAGTTAATATGTTAATTGTATTATATATATACTGAAAATGTCTTATGGTAAATTAAATCACATTCATCAATAACAAGAACAATCTTATGGATTTTATAATATGCCATGTTGAATTGAATGGCATTTGGAATACATGTAAGTAAAACTACAACACGAGCACGTATATTAAACAGTTAAAAAAATTGAATAATATATGTAGATTCAAATTTCCATTTTTAATTAATTTACATCAATGATGTAAATCAATTTTAATTTATTATTATCATTATTATATAAACAACCACTGGTATTGGTACATTACATATATACATATATACTACGAATGAAAGAAAGTTTTTTTTTAAATTAGAAAATCAAAGAAAATTAATATTTGAATGAATTGTGCTGGATGTTACCGTGCAGTATTTTTTATAAGTATTGATTCGTACAAAATATACTTATGTATATAATAAAAATCTACCGGTTTTGTTTCTTCTGAATTCATATATATAATATATATATATATATATATAGGTATTAGGTATATATTTTATATTCACGAGACACGAGTTCAGATTGTTTCATCGGAATTATTTTCGTTTAATATCAATCAAAATATTCAATATTTGTATGTCGTTGATTCTCATTTAGATTACATCGTAATCATTTCAAGAATATAGAAAAAATTTATTCTTTCTATATATAATCATTATTGCTTCTATATAAAAGTTTAGTTATTTAATTGGCAATTGTATATATTATTATACTTATATATACATCTAGTATAGAACCAATCGTTTATTATGTAAATCATATTTATAAGAATTACATAGCATTCCAAAATATTCAAAGTAATTTATGTATTATAGTATAGTTTAATTACACTGCTTTATATTATTATATGATATATGTTAGCTATGGTAAATCCATAACCATGAAGGGTATACAACAAATATATGACTATAAAGTTTAGCTTTACAAATCCAATTGTAAATGATAAATTAACCATCAAATTTGATGCAATGCTAACAAATAATAATAACAAATAAATAAATACTTATTTATAATGAATATAATACTAAATTTTAAAGCTTTATTAGTATGATAATTTAGCGTATTTATACCCTAAAGTAAATAATAAAAACTATAGTCCTTCCTGATGATAAAAATATATATGATTTTATATTTGATCGATACGATAACGACGTTTAAGCACATATATCTGTATATAATTATATATATATATATATATATATATATATATGTTTACATAAAATATTAAAACAATAATTTTTTATATATTGAATACGTATATTGAAAGATGTAGGTTTGGATGGACGGCGACAACGCGGTCGGTAAATATCAATAAGATTTTAAATGACCCACATTTATCTAAAATATATATATATGAATTCAAATATAAACTAACATATTAAATAATATGAAAAATCAAATATATATATTTTAATATTAAATATAAGATTTATCAACACTCAGCAACATAATAATATGGAAAGATTTTCATTAAAGAAGCTATGAATATATATATTCTACATCGAAAGATTATTTTGTTTCAGTTTTTCAATGTCGGTCTGTCTGGATAGATATGTATATATATGTATGGATGTCCAGACTTATCTCGAGAACCACCAGTTCGATTTTAAAAATTATTTTATCAGTCGACAGCTACATTCAATGCCGAGAGCTCAGTTGATTTGGGGTTTGTCCGGTCGGGAAGTATTTCGGTGTCAAATCTGGACGAAATGTCGGCAAGGTCGCTTTGATAAAATCATTTGTTGGCGTCTTTTTGGTTAGCTTGCATGGTTTGCCCGGGAAGTTAATTTTCTATTTATAATAGAAATTCGGGGTGTTTAGAATAAATCTTTATGTATAGAGTGCGAAAATATATTTAACAAAACAATTTGTGGATTTTTTTATTGTCACATATATGGTATAAATATGGCATTATCAGTCTTATTTTTGTAAAATCTTTAACTTATTAAATTATATTATATATGGATTACATTGCAGCTCATATATATATATAGTAGATGTGTTATACACATACATGTTGATTTTTGAATGATATTGATATATATATAGCTTTTCGAGTACATTTTTATAAAAAAATAAAAATATCTATAATAACTTATGTGTTGGTTATATTTTTATATATAGGTACATAGTAATAGTATATAATATATATAAGTAAAGTGAGTGTTAATATGATGTTATAAATCAATAAACACTTTCTTTCGTATTTCCATACATTTTTATGCACTATGTGTGTGTAGTTTTATTTTATTTTTTAAACATCATAATGGGAAATACTAGGGAAACTTAAATAATTAAAAAACTAACAATTATACAGGTTTTTTTTTTTTTTTTTGTTCGTTACTACGGCAGAATCGGTTTAGCGCCCGTAAAACCTCGGAATTCTATTGCCGTGAGCCCGTAACGAAATCACTTAATCAGGTGATGATCCTTAGATGCATTGAATACACTTAAGTGATTTTGGGTGGTAAATTTATTATAATATGTGGATTAATTTATGAAATTTTGAAAATAAAGCAAACATATGAGTTAAAAAAACTTTTACTAAAACATAATAAGAAAAAATCACTCATATGTTTTCAAACAATTGTCCAAGTTGCACTTTAGGTGGATTACACCATAGAAAATTTCTTTCAAGGAATTGGACAATTTGTTTACTAGAATATTTATAATAACGTATTTTTTCGACATATATAGTTTTTCATTATACATAAATCACAAAAACTATATTCTACAGTTTAAGTAATTTTCAATATATTTAGCAATCATGTTTGTTTGTGTTCGCATTGACAAATAAAATCGTAATACAATCACTTTACAAACATATGTATAGTGTATGCATAATAAAAGATTTAGATAATTGTTATTACGCTTAATATTTAGTTTAAAACCAATGTTGTTAGACTATTTTTTTTTATACAATATATATTTCTTAAAACTGTTTGAAAACTACTAGTTATCATAAATTGAAAGTTTGTTTAGATTATAATAATATCAATAATAAACAAACTTATAATAGAAAGAATATATTATTTATCATAGTAATTAAAGACCTGAATTCATAAGAAAATATGATTCAAGAATAAAGTATTAATCGGTCAATGCTGAACAAAATATGCAATGGTTCTGTATACGTTTTCTTTTATATAGATGATCTACATAATTTAACAGATAAACTGTAATAATAAATTACAAAATAATTTTCCCTGCACATGACAACTATATATAGACATATTTTCTTTTATGGAAATTATTAAATATGTTAATTTATATTCGAATTAAATAAAAAAATTAAATATTTTAATGTTATATATATTTTGTTTGAAAAAAATGATGGCATTAAACAAATATATGTTTGTTTCCTTTTAATCCAATATTCTTGTATAAAGATATGAATTCATTCACATTATAAAAATTTTTTTTAATAGATGTATATACAATATTAAAATGCACAAACAGTCATATTTTATGTAAATAATAAACGCATATACACATAATTAGATCGCGCTCCACATGATATTAATATTTCTAACATCTCCTCTCATATATAGTATAGTATATATTAATACGATTTATGATGTTTATTATTTATATAAGTATATACAATATACAATATGTATAAAATGAAATAAAAAAAAAAAGATAAAATTTGACACCGACAATTAAAAAAAAAACAAAATAGAAAAATGTACAACGAGGTAGTTACAAATTGTATATATACAAACACTTTAATAAATATTTAAATATTCGTAAAGTGAAAATGTTATACAATTTTTTGTATATATTATGAAAATAATGTGATAATTTTAAAATTATAAACAATCGTCATATATAGAAAAAAAAAGTAAGCAGCATTCTACGAAAGGGAATGCATATAACCAATATAACATATAGTTTATACGATAAATGAACGTATATATTGAATTAGCCGATATATATATAAGCTAACATTGATAATATATGCTGTCGAAGATACATAATACACATTCAAATCTTCAGTTGACTATCAACATCAACATCGAAAAAAAACCATAAAATATATTTATAAAACAGAAACTTATTATAACGTTTATATAATTAAATCCTTATACAGCTCTAAAAAGAGTTGACATGCAATATTACAATGTTTGCCCTTTTGCCGTTAATTGCAATTTTGTGTGT
Organism: Dilophus febrilis; assembly: GCA_958336335.1. Taxonomy (NCBI): domain Eukaryota; kingdom Metazoa; phylum Arthropoda; class Insecta; order Diptera; family Bibionidae; genus Dilophus; species Dilophus febrilis. The sequence goes on along the minus strand of OY284470.1, from coordinate 47,639,622 downwards.
CAGTGGAAGAGGTGAATAATTTAAAAAGGTACTTGGATTGTTTAAAGAACAGTTAGGTACATCAAGGCAATGCCTGAATGGTGTCTTCGTATATGATAATACACCGATGCTCATTCAATTAAAGAATTATTCAATCTTAAAAATATCTTTAATCAAACCAAATACTCGAATGTTGCAGAACGACCTGTAAAAAAGCCTAGAACTTTCAGGCATCATGCGATTCCTATTAAATTAAAAAAATAATATTATTTATTATTGTTTCTTAGAAATGTGTATTTTAATTTTTTCTTAAAAAATATCTTATTTGATATTCTGTAACTTGCATTCAAAAAATTGAACAGTTTCTTTTAAAAGGCAGAGATGTCTATACCAATATGAATAAAGGACAGTGGATATGTTTTACATTCATAATTATTATCGTCAACTATATAGCTCTGTATATATATATAGTAGTTTATGGAGTAACTTAATAAGTTGACAATAAATGGATTAAAAAAAAAACGCAAATAATTAAAAATGTTATAAAAACGTAACAAGAATATTATAAAATTTACAAAGAAGAATCAAAAATTATTTAAAGCAAATAAGATAAATTAAATTGTTTATACATATAAGGTTTTCATTCGTAATTATATGTACATATATAGTATATATTAAATATATAGCATGACAACAAGTCAATTTACAGGTGTTCTTTAAAGAATCTCTTAAATGTATATACTTTGATCGCCTATCCTATACACAAATATTTAAAATATATTTTTATATACCTTTCCTTTTTTCAAGCATTCAAGTCATATTATATGTTTTGATTTATATAGATGTATAAGTATATATAGAAATATATACGTTTGTTATATATATGCGATTATATATGCAGATGCGCTTCATATTCTCATTGTAGAACTTTAATAATGCAGCCAATGCAACATAATGTAAAAGTGTATTGCATATATTTAGAACCATAAAAAAATAATGTTTTAATATTTTCGTATAATTTAGTTATTATAAGTGAATTGTTAGTTGGTGTATTATAGGTAGAGTGCCACTTGCGGTTGGTTGTACGGCTAATTATCGACACCGTAAAAACCCCAAATTAAGAAACTAACAACAGAAGGCTGTTGTTTGACGCTAAAACCGAATTGTTGGTTGTAAAGCGAAAAATTAATTAACTAAAGGTGGATTGTTAATTGCTCGAACTTTACTATTGAAAGTTATATATATGCATTATAAAATAAAATCCTTTTAATATAAATATACTGTTTTATGCGTAATTTAACTCGTGTTTTAGCCTATATACTATATATATATATATAGATAAAAAGTTGATAAAAAAGTGATCTGACATTAATTTAATTTTTAACATGCTTTTAAAATATTATTATAAATTATATTTCTATAAGATTATTTATTTTTTTCCATTGGGTTCGCTACTTATATATTTATTGTTGATATTAAATGTGTATTTATGCCGCGTTGTTTTATATTAGTACTTTTATAATATATTTAGGATTAGGGTATATAAAAATAAAAAAAAATAAAAAATTGTTTCTTGTTTAAGAAATTTTGGTTGTACGATATTTGGTTTTGGCCATTTTTCAACACAATTTTATGATCTCATGTCTCTTTTTATATTGTTTAATTTCAATTCACAAAAGGTTCACTTTTAATTTTATTGCTATATGTCTTATAAAAACAAATACGGTTAATTATACCTTATAGATGTGTCGTATAACGTTTTGTATATTTACAAGTATAAAATATATCACTCAATAGAATAATAATAATACCATATATAATAATAAGAATAATAAAGGTATATATTTTAATCTGATATTAAGTACCTATACTAAATAAGTAACAAAAAAAGATTAAATTGACACTTCAAAAAGATTAAGTATATAATCAGTATAATACAAATTTAAAGATATATAAAAAAGTAATTTGTACATTTTTATCGTATGGAACAGTGCCGAATATTTGTTGGTAAACATTTCTATTGAATGTCTTGCATTGCACGATGTAAACTGATTTAGCCAATAATTTCTAATTCAAAACTTTATATTGTCATGTCATGTTAATAAATAAATCAGAGTAATAATATTTGAATACTTAGACGATGTACAAAATTCGTTATATTTTAATATTAACTTAAACTGGGTTATCTTAAAAACTCAAACGTAAAGACTCCTATACTCCTTTTTAAGGTTATACAGTTATACAGTTATACGACGAGTTAGATTTCATCGTCCACGCTACAGTATAATATAAAAATAAATATATGATTTCATTATAATGACTCAAACGATATTTGAAATTAAATATAATATAAAACATCCTATTTAGAACATATTTATTAAGTATTATTATTTTATGTGCAGTATTAATAGTTTTTGGTAACTAATTGTAAAAGTAATTATCGGTTATAGTGTATGTAACATTAAAAAAAAACGCTTGAATAAATATGTACGTGTGCCTTTAAAATAAACAGATGTACTCAGACCATAAAAATATGTATCTTGTGCCCGATTGGGCTAGGTATAGAGAAATTGTTAAAATGAAAATATTCAAAATTTAAAGAATTTGTAGTATAATAGAACGTATAATTGCTGTAAATATGTCCTTTATTAAAATTTTTTTTAAATTGCTATAAATGAACATAATCCTCTCCTCTGATTTGCTTGTATTTTTTGTAAAATATATTAATAATTTATTACCTACATTCCAAATAACAACAATAAAATATCGCGTTTAACAAAGTAGTGTTAATTCAATACACAAATAGAATATGAAAAAATAAAATGTATGAAGATTTGTATATTTTTAATATACTTGCACTAATTATATAGACTCCCAAACAACTCAAACAGCGTTTAAATGGAGAAGATCATAAAAATTAGTCTTCCTACCTATAAGTATTATAATCTATAACATTTATACATATATGTATTCAGTCTATTTCAAATGTATAAAATATTACACCGTTATGCATGTAAATTTTCCAAAATTAAATGGCACGCATTCACATTCAGATTCAGAACACAAGTAATATTTCGATGATATATCCAGAACTTATATGTCCAAAGTCACAAATTTATACAAAGGGTTAAGAATTAAACTGTAAGTATTATTTATGATCGATAATTTAAAATCTATATGTTTACAATATAAATGAATACTTAAAAATTTAAACTAAAAGATTATTAAAATATTGTAAATTATAAGAAAATATAAATCCACAATAGGAATAATAGCCCAACTATATAATTTATTATTGAGTATAAAAACTGGTTAACGACGTCGCACATGCAAATTAATAAATACAAAAAATTTTAAATAACAAGTATAGATAATAAAAAAAAATCGTAAAAATGTGTTACATGAAATTTTGTTAATTTTATTTAATGGGATATTTAAATTTTCGCTGATACTATGCGTATGATACATGTATATTAAAATTTACTTATATATACGATTTAATACTATTTATTTAATCCACCAGTATTGGTGGTATTAGGTGATATGGTATATATATATATATGTATGTATGTATTTCATCTTAGTGTCGTAATTTTTGTTAGTTTATATAGATAATGTAAATATGAAATACATTTTTAAATAAAGATTAATTGATTCAATTTAATTTACTAAATTATTTTTTAAATCTATTTTCTATGAATGAAATATACGCACATAAACTACTATATTATATGGGATAGATATTCATATTACTATAGATGATCGCTGCTATATTGGATATTGAATGTACGCATATATTTTCGATAAATGAACTAAGAGTTGATGACCCTTGTACAATTGAAATAAACGAATAGTATAGAAACGGTTACAGATACGTGTTGAATTATATAATGAATTATGATTACATTCTTTATCTGAACCGTTTTGTTATTATTATACCTGATGATATATATCAAAAGCTGATATTTAACAAAAAATATAATAAAAAAGGAACAAGTAATATTACAATTCATTAGTTTTTTTTTTTATATTTATAGCCATACTTCAAAGAGGAACCGTTGATGTCGGTCAAATAAAAATCCAAAGTGTAGCTACTTGTTTATTTTTATGCATGGATGCCTGTGGAAATGCTTATGGTGCTGTAAGTAAAATATATTTGTCATATATATATATACATATACATATACATATAATCCATTGTTAATTTCGATTTTTTGGAAGAGTTTTTTTTTTGGATAAGGAAACCTAATGGAGTGAAATATTCTATAGAAATCAATTTATTGTAGTGTCATTTACCAGGACCAGAGGACTTGTTATCAAAATGTAGCCTTTTAATAATATATCAAACAACGTTTATATTTTATTTATATATTTAAATAACTATTTATGAAGATACAACACGATATTTGCTTAAAATATTCCTATTAAATTATATGTAATATTTTTAGTTACAACTGAACCATATTACAAAAATATTAATTGTTTAATGTCAATTAGTAACTGAACTGAATTACCAATAACTGAATTTTGTCACTAATAAGTATCAAAAAGTACCCAAATATACCCAAATAGGTTTAATGTTTTAATGACGGTACCACCAAACCGTCAATACACTTTTACAATATACATCCTATATACGTTAAAAATACGATAATGAACATTTTATCCAAAAGATTAATAAGATATGACGAGGAAATCTTTCCATTGTATTGTATGCATTTTAATGATATTATGTTTTTGTGATAAATGTTATAAATTATTGGAATGATTACAGTTTTAGAACCTTTTATGTGTATAACCATTTCTATACGAATATAATATATTATATAACTATGTATGTCTAAAAATCATAATATACACAGAGATACAGTTTTATAATAATATACCAACAATGAGGGTATGGTATATACAACCACAAAATAATACATGAACATGTTAATGCATTATCCAGTGAAAATAAAAATATTAAAAACGCTTTTATATATGTAGGTTTTAAATAATACTTATCTAATCAAAATGAGTCTACGAAAATATTTGCGTTTCTATGTAAATCTCCGTATAGTTTATTTACAACCCCTTTCTGTCCCAACCTTAGTTCTGTTTCTGTTAATACAATCAGGTGTTCGTTTTATATCATCTCAGTATTAATTTAAAATTACCCTGTGAAGAAAATCGATTGGTTTTATATACAAATAAAAAAGAAAGTTTTGTTGTATACATTTTTTGGCAAAATACTATTTATATTTTTTTATTAATAACTTCAAGAACAAAAAATACATAATACATGAAATAATAATTTGAGCACGAAAATATATGTATGGAAGAAGAATTTCGCCCACACATTGCCGTCGCATTTTTCAAACAACTTGTATGTACAATTATACGGCATCCGTGTCCCACAGCCATATCGTATATAAGTCACACACGCACTAAATCTAACATAAGTGTATTTTAATTCTAACAACATACCCACTAAAATATAGTATATTAAAATAAAAATATAACATTTATATGCTCGTATATTCGTAAATAAATTATATTTATTATACGTGATCGAATTATATTATATAATTTTTTTAAAAATACATTCAACTTGACATTGCTGTACAGTGTACATAATGTTCCAAATTAATCACAATTTTATTGTTACATATAAATATTTTCCAATTTTAATTCATATATCATTTTTACGTACTTACCTCATATTAAATCAAATTGCATATGTATATATTATATTAAAAAGTACATCTTACATTTCTTTAAATTAATCTGCATATATAAATATTTATATTGGAGAATATTTTTTATATAATTATATATAGTATTTGCTGAATAATATATGTGGATTATAATGATCATTACACTCTGTGGTGTAAATGATAAAAATGCCAACCTAAAATTCTAACGCAATTTTGGGGTCGTGGGTTCGAATCCTATACTGAAGATATAAAATATGTTTTGTGTTATCGGTTATTTTTGGAATCCGAATTTTAACACAGAGTTGCATTTTCACCTTGTGGTTGTTCGTATGGCTAATTACCGACACTGTAAAAACCACAAATAAGAAACTATTAACAGAAGGCTGTGGTTGTTGGGCGCTAAAGTCCAACGAATTGTTGGTTGTAAAGCAAAAAATGTATTTATTTTTTATAATGATCATTAATGGATGATAAAAATAAGATGTCCTGGAAGTCCCGATTATAAAATTAAGCTATTAAATTAAAAACTAAATACTACAATAACATTAAATACTGGCTAAATGCTGAAATTGCAAAACGTTACTATTCAACTATATACATAATTTTGATATAGAATATTAGGTACAATTTTTGTAAAATCCATATAGATAATTCAGTCTTTATTAATTATAAATGAATGTTTTGGATTTATTAACAATATGGAAGTGTTTTTTAATTATATACGACAATCGCACTTGTAGCCGTCGATCGGTTAATGAACATTCGATATACCTTTTATATTACAATATAATACTATACGCATATATTTTGTGGTTGCAATCAAACTTGTCAATCAATTCATATATATACCATGTGTAACTTACTTAATTTACACTTATGTATGAAATAATAAATAATTGTTAGATACTAATGATACTAATAAAAGGAAAAATATCAATCGTAAATGTATAGTAATAATACACTAAAAATGACTTTAAAAGACAGCATCCATGTTCATTAGTGGTCAAAATAAATCTTACGGACATTGCGCCCGTATAAGATTTATTTTGCATATCATATATATTTCCAATAGCTGATTATACTATATATATATATATATATATTCTCATTTATTTGAGGTTTTTGGTTTAGATTGGTATAATTAATATTAATCGTTTTCTTTTTTTTTTAATTCTGCCATATTGAAATCCATCATAAATAAATATCGTTATTAAAATCAATGTTTATATATATAATAAATAATTTGTAATTAATATTTTTTTGAATACATATATAATTAATATATATATATGATTTAATGAAATATGACATTATAAAATTATTAAATATATTTTTATTTTTATATGCACTTTTAACACATATGGTTTTTTTTAACTACATATGTGTAAAACATATCAAGTACGTAATTCGCCGGCAGATATAAAAATATTTTACTAACAGACATATTTAGTAACAGTCAAACCCAGTAATGTGTACATTAGATTCGGATTCCTTATGCTCAAAAACCCCTATAGATACGGCTTTAGACAGTAATAGGATGAGAAATATCTCATACAAGCCATAAAATTTAAAATCATCTGAGCCATTCATGAGACGAAACTCTTCAAACAAAATTTGGCTGAATCTAAATCCACCATAATCATATGGTCCCTTACCGATATTTAAAATAAAAATGTTCTATATGTGCCGAAAAATTATTATTTATTATAAAAGCATATAGACAAAGCTTTATAAAATTATCCAATTATGTAATAAAGATGTATATAAAGAGGGCCTAAACGGGAAATTAATATTATGCGGCAAAATGTCATTGTCCAATACTTCAATTTAGAAAGAACACCAAAAACACATCGCGGTATAATCTTTTGAATGGAAAAATATATCTCTATATCTTTACAATCTTCTTATAATAATAATAATAATAATGTAGAAATTCTTATATATTTAACTATCAAATATAGTAACCGAATATATATTTAATATATTTTATATATTTAACTATCAAATAGTAACCAAATATATAAGAAGGATACTCATAAAGAATAAAAAAAACTCAACATCAAATACTCAATACAAATAAAAAAAACCCTGCCAGGTAAACACCTGTAATAGCAAGCATGTACTGGCTTAAATTTATCACCAATCAACTCCCAATAAAAATACATGCCACACTAATCTTCAATCTCAAATTCATTTCCATTGAAATCCATTGGACATGGAGCGCCATTGGATTTGTATGGGGGCACCTGGATGGGATGGTATTAAAAAAAATTTACGAGAACGCAATTTTTTGTATTTGGTACAAAACCACCGTAGGCTAAATTAGCCTACCTATAGCTCAAACTTAAAGTTTTCGGTGAAAAATCCATTTTTTCATAAGGGTACTACCCTTGCAAAACTTTGGGAAATCTTTGTCGGGCCATAACTCAAAAACTAAGGGCTAAAACGTTCTGAAACCTATTTATTCGGATTTAGCATCCCTTAAAGCATAAGTATGCAAGTTTTCAGCCCGATAGCTCAAACTTAAAGTTTTCGGTGAAAAATCCATTTTTTCATAAGGGGTTAGTATAGCAAAACTTTGGGAAATCTTTGTCAGGCCATAACTCAAAAACTAAGGGATAAAACGTTCTGAAACCTATTTATTCGGATTCAGCACCCCTTAAAGCATAAGTATACAAGTTTTCAGCCCGATAGCTCAAACTTAAAGGTTTCGGTGAAAAATCCATTTTTTCATAGCAAAACTTTGGGAAATCTTTGTTGGGCCATAACTCAAAAACTAAGGGCTAAAACGTTCTGAAACCTATTTATTCGGATTTAGCATCCCTTAAAGCATAAGTATACAAGTTTTCAGCCCGATAGCTCAAACTTAAAGTTTTCGGTGAAAAATCCATTTTTTCATAAGGGGGTACCCTTTCAAAACTTTGGGAAATCTTTGTCGGGCCATAACTCAAAAACTAAGGGCTAAAACGTTCTGAAACCTATTTATTCGGATTTAGCATCCCTTAAAGCATAAGTATGCAAGTTTTCAGCCCGATAGCTCAAACTTAAAGTTTTCGGTGAAAAATCCATTTTTTCATAGCAAAACTTTGGGAAATCTTTGTCGGGCCATAACTCAAAAACTAAGGGCTAAAACGTTCTGAAACCTATTTATTCGGATTTAGCATCCCTTAAAGCATAAGTATACAAGTTTTCAGCCCGATAGCTCAAACTTAAAGTTTTCGGTGAAAAATCCATTTTTTCATAAGGGGGTACCCTTTCAAAACTTTGGGAAATCTTTGTCGGGCCATAACTCAAAAACTAAGGGCTAAAACGTTCTGAAACCTATTTATTCGGGTTTGGCATCCCTTAAAGCATAAGTATGCAAGTTTTCAGCCCGATAGCTCAAACTTAAAGTTTTCGGTGAAAAATCCATTTTTTCATAGCAAAACTTTGGGAAATCTTTGTCGGGCCATAACTCAAAAACTAAGGGCTAAAACGTTCTGAAACCTATTTATTCGGATTCAGCATCCCTTAAAGCATAAGTATGCAAGTTTTCAGCCCGATAGCTCAAACTTAAAGTTTTCGGTGAAAAATCCATTTTTTCATAAGGGGTTAGTATAGCAAAACTTTGGGAAATCTTTGTCGGGCCATAACTCAAAAACTAAGGGCTAAAACGTTCTGAAACCCATTTATTCGGATTCAGCATCCCTCAAAGCATAAGTATACAAGTTTTCAGCCCGATAGCTCAAACTTAAAGGTTTCGGTGAAAAATCCACTTTTTCATAAGGGGGTAAATTCCCTTTAAACTTTGGGAAATCTTTGTCGGGCCATAACTCAAAAACTAAGGGCTAAAACGTTCTGAAACCTATTTATACGGATTAAGCATCCCTTAAAGCATAAGTATGCAAGTTTTCAGCCCGATAGCTCAAACTTTAAGGTTTCGGTGAAAAATCCATTTTTTCATAAGGGGGTACCCTTTCAAAACTTTGGGAAATCTTTGTCGGGCCATAACTCAAAAACTAAGGGCTAAAACGTTCTGAAACCTATTTATTCGGATTCAGCATCCCTTAAAGCATAGGTATGCAAGTTTTCAGCCCGATAGCTCAAACTTAAAGTTTTCGGTGAAAAATCCATTTTTTCATAGCAAAACTTTGGGAAATCTTTGTCGGGCCATAACTCAAAAACTAAGGGCTAAAACGTTCTGAAACCTATTTATTCGGATTCAGCATCCCTTAAAGCATAAGTATACAAGTTTTCAGCCCGATAGCTCAAACTTAAAGGTTTCGGTGAAAAATCCATTTTTTCATAAGGGATTAGTATAGCAAAACTTTGGGAAATCTTTGTCGGGCCGTAACTCAAACACTAAGGGCTAAAACGTTCTGAAACCTATTTATTCGGATTCAGCATCCCTTAAAGCATAGGTATACAAGTTTTCAGCCCGATAGCTCAAACTTAAAGTTTTCAGTGAAAAATCCATATTTTCATAAGGGGGTACCCTTTCAAAACTTTGGGAAACCTGTGTCGGGCCATAATTCAAAAACTAAGGGCTAAAACGTTCTGAAACCTATTTATTCGGATTCAGCATCCCTTAAAGCATAAGTATACAAGTTTTCAGCCCGATAGCTCAAACTTAAAGGTTTCGGTGAAAAATCCATTTTTTCATAGCAAAACTTTGGAAAATCTTTGTCGGGCCATAACTCAAAAACTAAGGGATAAAACGTTCTGAAACCTATTTATTCGGATTCAGCATCCCTTAAAGCATAAGTATACAAGTTTTCAGCCCGATAGCTCAAACTTAAAGTTTTCGCTGAAAAATCCATATTTTCATAAGGGGGTACCCTTTCATAACTTTGGGAAATCTTTGTCGGGCCATAACTCAAAAACTAAGAGATAAAACGCTCTGAAACCTATTTATTCGGATTCCGCATCCCTTAAAGCATAAGAATACAAGTTTTCAGCCCGATAGCTCAAACTTTAAGGTTTCGGTGAAAAATCCATTTTTTCATAGCAAAACTTTGGGAAATCTTTGTCGGGCCATAACTCAAAAACTAAGGGATAAAACGTTCTGAAACCTATTTATTCGGGTTCAGCATCCTTCAAAGCATAACTATACAAGTTTTCAGCCCGATAGCTCAAACTTAAAGTTTTCGGTGAAAAATCCATTTTTTCATAAGGGGTACCCTTTGCAAAACTTTGGGAAATCTTTGTCGGGCCATAACTCTATGTATCTAAATGAACTAATAGATCTCTTCTATATGTATTCATATATAAAATAAAAAATAAATTGAAAATTATCCCAAATAAATAGAAAACAAACAAAGAAAAGTATAATACATGAAACCTATATTCATTATGGATAAAAGAATTTTAAAGCATTTAAAATCTATTAAATAAGAATATAAACAACAATTAACTGTCTATGCTTTATTGATTTCATTTATCTAGAAATTCCTTACATGAGTACCACTTTATTTTGTTGTCTAATTTTTATAGTAAACCTTTTTATTTTTTATTCTAATATCCATTCTATAAAATAAAAAATCAATCGTAAATTCCTTTTATATGACATAGTAATGCTTAATTAATTCTTAAAAATATAGATTATTGTTTACAAATGACCTAACCAGAAGTATATGTCATAGGGACAACTTGTGGGGTATGTTTCAGGCGCTATCACATGTGAATATGTGAATATTATAGCAATATTTAGGTGAATGTATTCATTTTATTTACTGTCAGATACATAGAATAAATATATATACTTTCGTACATAGAAACGCAAACGAACTTAGGTCAGGATTCTTATTGGTTCAACATGTATATAAAAATTATGTTTTTTGCTCGTTGATTTCGCGATATAATTATGAAAGGTTGAGCTATTATCTTATCAAACACATCGATTCATTAAAAGAAAAAATCTGAAAAGAAGAATCAGTGTAATTGTAATTTTTGTAATCTTTGTGTAATTTGTATATACTACCATACCATTATCTATATATTTATTAAAAAATGCTAATTTTCGCACAATGTTGTTAAACATTCCAAACAGATCAATGTCTTATTATTAAATATTAAAGAATGCTCAAGTAAAGTGTATATATTAGTATAGTGAAATATATAGTATAGTATACTATGTATATAGATATATTGGCTATAAATTAAAATCTACATAATTATTTATACATGTTAAGTCTCACAACTATTTTTTCTTTCAATTATATCAACTATTTTTGATTGTTTCGAGTACACAGTCTTTCAGCTATAAAAATAGTTGAATGCATTGATTTCACTCAGCTATTCTGAATAATTTCCAGTTGAACGCTGCGACTACCAAAAATAATTGAAAATTCTAATTGAACGAAATAAAAATGTTGGATTTTGGCAATTATTTATATTTCAATTATACAAGATTTCTATTAGTTGTATTGTATTGCCATAGTATATTTAAAAATGAAATTATTGTTCTAATTTATATCGAATTGGTAAAATACATATAGTTAATATCTATCATGGTCATAGATCTAGTATTTTATCTATATATGCATATACATATACAGTGCTTAATAATCTTGATGGAATGGTTTGGTTTTTCAATATTTAATATACAACATATAATTTTGTTGTCGATTTAAAGTTAGTTATTGGTATATTTTATATTTTTTTGTTGGAAGATTTATGAAAAAAAAAAATTAAAATTGATTAACTTATTTTAGCTTTTCGTTTACAGAAGGAGTTCACCTACGATTGCATATTTAATGAAACCATGCAAGATAATTATAATATCTATGCATCTTCAGAACATTCAAATACACAAAAGATTTTTTATTTGGCATTCAATAAATCGGGACAACCGCGAAAAACACATTTAGCATCGAATAAAGATTTAGGAAAACTAGCAATGTATGCACGTTCATTGACGTTAACTGTACCAGAAGAACGATCTGAATTACTAATTGGAAAGTTATTTGGAATCAACCGCATCAAGCATGGATTAAAGCAATTATGTGATTCGAATAAAGCGCTAGTTGAATTACAAGCGAAAAAAATTAAAATAAAAGGAAAATGTATTTCTGGTGGTAATGCAACTATGTCATCATCACCGCCCGGTAGTGCAAATAAAAAACTAAATAAAAATGGAAAAATTAAAAAGAATGGTTCAAAATGTAATGGAAATTTAAATGAAAACTGCATGAAAAAGAAAAATAAACAATTGAAAAAGGGATTAAATTCAAGTACCAATGAGGGTATAATTGGTAATATTATGGTTAATAAAAAATTAAAACGATTAGGCGGTGGTACTCATAGAAAAATGCACAGAAAAACCAAATTAAAAGATTTTGTTGCAACACCAACGAAAAAGTCATTTAACATATCAGCAACAACTACCTCAACTTTGCCATCTTCATCTGTTCGCCGGCCAATAATTGTTAATAATTTTGTTTCAACTGCCTCATCATCACCCCAATTCTCATCATCATCATCATCATCATCGTCGTCTGATGTACAAATGTCCGATTCGGAACCATCGTCCACAATAATAGTAACTACAACCACCGACCATTTAACAACTGTAAACGATGATGAACAACCGTCAATGATATCATCAACAGAAATTCAACAACATAACAACGTCAATCATCACCATGATGTCACTGAAGGGGATGCATTTCTTGGGACCTTATCAGAACATACAGCATTCGCCAGTGATAACGATCATGTTGATGACGATGAAGATGATGAATTTCATTTACAATGAAAGAAATTATGTATGTGTATTTAACTGTCGCACTTCTTTTGAATTTGACAAATGACAAATACAATTTGTGGCAAAACTATTATATGGTTTACTTATTTACATGTATATTTATTGATAATATTATTCAATTATTATTTATGGTAAGATAGTAAGAAACGAGACTTCTGTTGTGATTAACCATTTTTATTTGTGAATAGCGATATTAGGATACCGATATTAGCAATATTATTGATAAACATTTGCAAAAATAAATCACATATATAGAACTCTTATAAAAATTAAGATTCTGTAGAAAAATAAAGAAGGAATCTCAGGTTTTCCACTTCTTCGTGGGATATTATAATGATATACTATTATGTTGTAAACAGTTCTAAATTGTTTTTAAAATCATTTAATTATTTTATTTATACACACATTTTTCGCGCCCATATTTTCTTGGAAACAAAAGTGATTTAATCATTATTTTCATATATTTTATAGTTTGTTTTTCCTAAAAACATTTAATTTAACGAAAAATTATGTTAGAAATTTCTTTTTTCTATACAAAAATGATAGTCCATATTTTATTTTATTTATTACGTTTGTTAATCATTCAATTTATTCAATTTACTAGTAGAATTTTTTCATTAACAATTAAAGGTGGATTAACATTTGATATATCTTACTAAATATTGCTATTGAGTTCCAATCACATATTTATATATATTTATTGGTTCGAAATAAGAAATGCCCCAGTTGTTTTCTTGGACGCAAACATAATATAAAACTAAACCTCGCTAACATCTCAAAAAATTTTTTATTTTATAAAATAGTTTTAATTAAATGATGATACTTGATAAGAATATTGAAACATTAAAATTACAATAATAAAAGAAGACTGAATAGAATTTACAAAAAATTAAAAACTAATATTAAAATATAAAAACTGGAATTGGAAATAGACACAGCAGATATGACGTGAGGAAAAAAGTGTATATGACCTCATATATGGTTTTTATAAGTATCGTAGGTTTATTAAAATGTATTGGTTGTAAAATCAATTATTTATTTAAGAAAACAATTAGGCATCTTTGTGAGGCATCGTATTTATTTGAATATATTAACATGTGTGCGGCTTAAATATTAACGCATTATTGTAAACATATTTAATTGTAAGCAAATCCAACGTCAATTAATTTTATTTTTGTTATTGATGGGGATGGTGTGTTATTAAATTCTATATATTATAGTATATTAGAATACAATTATTACATTTATATATTTTACGCATTCATGCATTCGCATATAACGAAGAATAACTAATAACAAATCCCATGTGGTTACAATTAAACACATTTATTTTTTTTTCAATATGATTAGAATATACTTATATTATATATATTTGTATACAATATAACAATATAAATATCCTGTGCAGGATCATTATTAGTATATATTTAATAAAGTTGTATACAAAAATTTACCAAAATTGCCTATTGAATAATAAATGTCGATAAATTACATATTTAAAATTAATATCAAAAATTAAAGAATAAAAAATTACTTATATTTGCTTAATATGCATATGTAATTATAACATTTTACATAAAATGATTTTATCAGAACGAAAAACTAACAAAAAAGCAAAAAATACTCAGTTATTAATAATAAAACGAAGTTTATAATGCAATTCAAGTATATATTTATTTTTTAAAACAAATATTTATTATTGTTTGAAATTATATTTATATCATATGTATAGCTTTAATAGGAAGTTTGAACTTTGTTTTAACATAATTTATTTAATAAGAATATACATGCGGAAGCTAATTATTATAATTTAAATAATAAATACAAAAAAATTGTATTATTATTGTTATATTAAAAAATTTTATTTTTATCTTAAATTTATCATTTCATTTAAAACAAAAAACAAATGTATAGAGTTTAGGAAATAATTCTAAGTCATAAATAGGAATTTAAATTTAATAAAAAATAACATATATAAATGTACGTTTTAAAAAAAAAAATCTGAAAATAAATGTATTTGTTTCGAATCAATTATATGCATAAGAAATATATTTCTTTAGAAATTACAAATTTTATTTTAATGGTTTTAAAAGAAAATATACCAATAATAAATACAGAAATGATCCACCACCACCTTAAATTATAAATAAATATAACGAAAACCACAAATCCAACCATTTATATATATATAAATCATACACTATAAATAAAATTAAAAGTGATTATTAAAAAATATTTATAAATAATGATAAATTCAAGAACTTATTTCGTTATTTAATGTTTGAAATTATATTTTATTTATAAGTAAAAATGGATACCTTTTTGTTACTTATAAATAATAATAATGAAGGCAAAGCGATATTAGTTTGCGAGGCATTATTTTCGGTTGGGAGGAGGTTACAAAAAACTAATAATACTAATAAATACTAATAAATTGTACTTGAAATTAATTAATTAATTATTATACATATAAAATTATTGCGATCTATATATATGTATTACAATTATTTACCAAAACAGCATATATTTTATAGCAATACCATCAAATGTTACAGAAGAAAAAAAATGCGGGTCAACTTAAGAAATGATATATTACAACATTTCAATCATATAAAATAAATGAAATTGTAGATGTTTATTAGAAATACGCGGTTTTCACATTTGTTGTAAAATAAAAACTTTTTATTTATTATTTTATATCTACTCCAATAGGTTTTATATAATTAATTATATGCAAACACAATGTATAGGTATAGTACTCTGGTTAATATGCAAGTTTCACCGATGGCTGCGAATGTGCACCATTAGATATGTAGAAAACTATATACAATTGTAAATTGATTAAATAAATAAAAAATGGAATAAGACAGCGAATTTAATATATATATATATTTTAAATTTATTATATTGTGCAAAATAAATGTAATTAGATTTTGACGTGCCAATTATCACGTAGACAGTTTTATAGGTTTTATAAATTCCAGTGTAAATATCACCATATTAATTGCTGGGTAATTATAAAAGCATATTAATTTTATTTGATGAATGAATGCACAATTTAAAAATGTACATTAAAATTGGTATATATTTTATTATATTTTAAATATTGTATTTAGTGTCCAATAAATATATTCTCTATATTCCTCAAATTGATCCGATGGATGCGGCGGCGATGCAATGGAAACAGATTAGATGTGTGTATGTAATATCAATAAAATTTCAGATGCCGTATTATATGAGGACAACCGTGGTCCGTGTGCGTATTCTCTTATAATTCATTAGGGGAAAATTCATATTTTCATAGATCAAACAAATAATTTCGTGCAAAAGGAGAACGATTTAAAGTTGAAAAGTTCGACTGTCCAATATCCTATTTTAATCCAATTTGTGGTATCTTTACCCAGATGTTTTCATCGAGTAATTTTGTTTGGTATACATATAGTGTTGATCCCCCAAGATACCTAGATTATAATCATACCGCAAACAGCGACCTATAATCATTCGTGTGGTAATAAATATCGCACATTTGAATTTATATGCAATCCAACAATTTCCTTAAACCAATGTACTTACAATAAAATCGTTAATTGTTCAGTTTTTTTATGTACTATATATGTTTCGCTCGTACATATATATATTCAATAGTACATAAAAAATACTTGTGAATTCATACATTAGTAAACACAATTTTTAATAGAGTGAATTATCACTCGGTTTTGTCGCTATAGCCTATAATGATTTGACAAAACAGTTTCAATATCAGAACGAAAATTTTAATACCAATTCAAGTATCCGACTATCCAAAATCCAATTTAATAAGTTATTTTTGTCATGTTTCAATAGATATTATAATAGGTTTGCACGACATATATACTTAACCTTTTTGTCTTCTAAAAATGTTCATTTTTCCTTATATTTAAATTTACTAACTTATCAACATTTATCTATTTATATTTCTTCCAAGATTTTATCTACAACAAACAAGCCAAAGTGAAATAAAAAATGGTTTTGAGCCGAAACCGCTTTGAAAATTGAAAATGAACAATATGAGCAATCGTGTGAGAAAATTTGACAACGAAACTTATGAATTATATATGAAAAAATGTTTTTAATTTAATTTTTTTTAGTTTATTTTAAACAATGGCAAACGTTATTACGTGTATATATCGGTGTCGTCCAAAACATATAAAACTATTGAATTTATCACGTACATATTCACAAATAAATTATAAAAAACCTCTTAATAGTTTTCGGTTAACATTTATGTGCTTAATAAGTGGTGGTTTAATTACATTTTCAATAGGCAAATTGAATAATTTGTACACCGTTTATGCATTTAATCCAAAAAAAGTCAAGGTGAGTTATTTGTTTATTTATAGAAAATAATAAAATAAAATATAATGGTGCGTCACCACGGCACTGTCTATTTATAATTATAAAATTTGTTGTCTATCGATTGCTATTTGCTAATGCTTTTTTTTGCAAATTTCTATTTATATTGATAATAAATTTAATTCTGAGGATCTGTAAATTATATTATAGTTGTACCACTGTCCACAATTCACTAAGAAAACCGGCAATTTTGTCCACATTTTTAAATAGGGCGTCTTCGCTTTCTACGTAACCATGTATCCCATTTCTACAATATAACAACAACAATATTGCAATGAAAATCGTATGAATTTATCTTTTGAATATGTGATGGATATTTAACTAAACCGTAATAGTTGCAATTTACCAATGGATATCGTAATAAAAGGTAAAAGGGAATACTTTGACCAATAAAAAAATATTACATTGCAATCAAAACACATCCCGTTTAGTTCTGTCAAATAAAAAACTGCCAGGCTAACATATGTAACAGCATACACGTACTGGTGACCAAGGGAATAAGGAGGTTATATATAAATTTATCACTAATCAACTGCTCATAAAATTTTAATATCAAATGATGTGCCACACTAATATATTCAAATTCATGCCCAAGAACACAATTGGATTTGTATGGAAGCTCCTGTATGGGATAAAATCAGAAACAATGTCCTAATATGTAATTTTTAGCATTTGGTACCAAATCCCTATGTTCAAAGTCTCAAGCAAATATCTTCAAATCTCATTGAGATATAGTAGAAACAAAACAATCGGAAAATTTGCAAGGGATAGGGCGATATATCCCATCTTCGAACTTAACCAGCTCTACATAAAGAAAAGCTAATGTTGAAAATTCCAGCCAAACCGCTCGACCCGGCCGGGAAATAGAGATGTGAGATTTTGTGAGAATTTTAGGTTTCAACTTTAAGTTTTAGCTATCGGGCTGAAAACTTGCATACTCATGCTTTAAGGGATGCTAAATCCGAATAAATAGGTTTCAGAACGTTTTAGCCCCTAGTTTTTGAGTTATGACCCGACAAAGATTTCCCAAAGTTTTGCTATACTAACCCCTTATGAAAAAATGGATTTTTCACCGAAAACTTTAAGTTTGAGCTATCGGGCTGAAAACTCGCATACTTTTGCTTTAAGGGATGCTAAATCCGAATAAATAGGTTTCAGAACGTTTTAGCCCTTAGTTTTTGAGTTATGGCCCGACAAAGATTTCCCAAAGTTTTGCTATACTAACCCCTTATAAAAAAATGGATTTTTCACCGAAACCTTTAAGTTTGAGCTATCGGGCTGAAAACTTGTATACTGATGCTTTAAGGGATGCTGAATCCGAATAAATAGGTTTCAGAGCGTTTTGGCCCTTAGTTTTTGAGTTATGGCCGACAAAGATTTTGCCCTTATGAAAAAATGGATTTTTCACCGAAACCTCTAAGTTTGAGCTATCGGTGCGAAAACTTGTATATTTATGCTTTAAGGGATGCTGAATCCGAATAAATAGGTTTCAGAACGTTTTAGACCTTAGTTTTTGAGTTATGGCCCGACAAAGATTTCCCAAAGTTTTGAAAGGGTACCCCCTTATGAAAAAATGGATTTTTCACCGAAAACTTTAAGTTTGAGCTATCGGGCTGAAAACTTGCATACCTAAGCTTTAAGGGATGCTAAATCCAAATAAATAGGTTTCAGAACGTTTTAGCCCTTAGTTTTTGAGTTATGGCCGACAAAGATTTTGCCCTTATGAAAAAATGGATTTTTCACCGAAACCTTTAAGTTTGAGCTATCGGGCTGAAAACTTGTATACTTATGCTTTAAGGGATGCTGAATCCGAATAAATAGGTTTCAGAACGTTTTAGACCTTAGTTTTTGAGTTATGGCCCTACAAAGATTTCCCAAAGTTTTGCTATACTAACCCCTTATGAAAAAATGGATTTTTCACCGAAACCTTTAAGTTTGAGCTATCGGGCTGAAAACTTGTATACTTATGCTTTGAGGGATGCTGAATCCGAATAAATAGGTTTCAGAACGTTTTAGCCCTTAGTTTTTGAGTTATGGCCGACAAAGATTTTGCCCTTATGAAAAAATGGATTTTTCACCGAAACCTTTAAGTTTGAGCTATCGGGCTGAAACCTTGTATACTTATGCTTTAAGGGATGCTGAATCCGAATAAATAGGTTTCAGAACGTTTTAGACCTTAGTTTTTGAGTTATGGCCCGACAAAGATTTCCCAAAGTTTTGAAAGGGTACCCCCTTATGAAAAAATGGATTTTTCACCGAAACCTTTAAGTTTGAGCTATCAGGCTGAAAACTTGTATACTTATGCTTTAAGGGATGCTGAATCCGAATAAATGATAAATTTATCAATTACATCACAGAGCACATATTGATCGCAAATTACGTGATAAGCAGATTTAAAACACTTTGATTGGAAAGCGTTTTCGGGTTGACCAATTTCTATTTCACGGCCTGTATGCACATTTACGAATTATACTCAAAATATAAGTACGTAATGTGTTTTTCATGTATATAAATGGATTGAATATATATTTATCAGAATAATTCCTTTTTAAATGGATTGTATATATACATATCTATATATACATTATTTTAAACTCAATTGTACAATCAGTGCACCCTTTCATTATTCATCGATATACATACAATAAATTCACGATCAATTTAATATTTAAAACTTTATATAAAATGAAATGCAGTGCGGTAAATTAAAGTCTTATACTGATACATAAATCACTGTTTTTTTTTTCTTTTTGTGCCTAAGATGGATTACAAATAATAATAATAAAATACAAGTTGGTTATAATTAATTTATATATCTAGAGTGTATAAGTTCTTGTTCTATATTTTATCGGCATATGCATTGATTTATGTGACATTTATGTATAATTTATCATCTCGTATGTTTTTATTTAAAATAGTGTAAAATCAGAGATCTTGTCTTTCACACCCTTTATGTATATAATATATTATATTCCTATTAACTTAAATATAGTGTCGGTGTATCTTTTTTAATCGTATCTCGTTCATAAATAAATACATTACGTATGAAGAGAATTACAAGAAATAAATCTTAAAAATAGAGTTGATTAAATATAAAAAAAAACGAAAACAGGTATATAATTAAAATAAAAGTTATTATAATAACACAATTACTACTATCATATACGCGTATACATGTATAGATAAATATATATTTATTTTTTTCTATCTATTTTAATGATACAAAATTTTATAAGAATAAAATATTAATGTGTAGATTACGGAATTCGTAATCTACACATTAACTTCTAAACAGTATATACATTATAATAATTAACATTTCTTTGTTATATTACTTTCAATTCAAATATGGTGTAATAAACAATTAATTATAAATTATATCAATTTTGAAAGCTAATATACATATATAATATTTACTTAACGAAAGCCTATATAAATATATATATATATACTTTTATAAATATACGGAAGTTAAAGATATATTATGAAACGAAATTAAAATCAATTTAATTAATATACTTTAGAACCGGGTAAAATAAAAACATTAAATAATATAAATATTGTGTGATAATATAATATATTAGATGCATTTTAATTTGTATATACTAGGTATATAAATAAGTAATTGGCGGGTTTTCGGCAAAGGCGTGCAAATTATAGGACGCGAACTACAAAACCGGTAATTACTTAATTATAAACATAGTACATATATTCTATAAAGATATTATTTTCATATATGTTATGTAAATTAATCAATCGGTCAATATTTGACAGCTGTTATTGTTCATTCTAATGGGTTTAGTATAGTATATAATATGTACATATTTTATGCATATTTATGTATTTTTGTGATCATAAAAGTTAATTAATTTATTTAAATACTAATTTCATTTATTGTTCTATGATGCATCCATAATTAGATTTATATCATTAAATATATTAGAGGGAAAACATATTTCAAATGTGAAAATTTTATATTTATTTCTTTTTTTTTGTGTTAATTATTATCTATGCTATGTGGGGTAACATAATTATATATTATATTTAGTATACAGGATGCCCCAGTTGATATATCACAAACGCATACCACGTAATCCGGGTACTATTTCCAACAAAAAATCGTTTGGATAGAGGAGTCTAACTTCCTTCATCCCTTACCGAGTTACAGAGGATTGAAAATTGACGTACATTGAAAATCATATACATTCAGATTAAGTTATATAACTTTTAAACTATTGAACCGACTATAATCGACAGCTATACTTATATAATGGGCAATTGAATTAATTTTAACTGCATTTATAGAGAAATTTTTACCATCTGTCTTCCGTTTTGAGTTATTTTCGAATGTAATCCATTCCCAAGAGTTATTTCACTTTAAAAAACTGTGTTGGTGTTTGTATTATATAAACTGGGGCACCCTGTACAATAAGTTTATATTGATGAGTAACATCAAAATAATACATAATACATATGGTAATCAAAACTAAAACATTTGATCGTAACATGAAATTTAAAATTATTACATATAATTCCAAAAGAAAGGCATCGACATAATAAACTTATAGCATTACGACATAGACTTATTGCATATATATATAATATTATTTAAATATTAAAAAAATTATGGAATCCAATAAACGGAATCCAGATTCAGAAAAGAAATAGTTAACAGCAATTTTTCATAACTGTCTAATTGAAAGTATATAGGCACTAATTGCGATTGGGTCCGATCCCTTAAGTTTAAATTCAAAAGATGTCTATGCTTATATCCTGTCCTATATAATTAAATTTATAATATTTTAAATTTTTAATCGCACCTTTTAAGATGGATTGATAACTATCATATATATTTTTCTTATAATAATAATAATCAATGGTTATCATAAATAAATCTAATTACACTAATCAGCCAAAAAAAAAAATTGTATGATATAAAATTATAAGAGGCTATACCGCTATATTATTTGCAATTGAAGAATACCCATAGGTATTGCATTCGATTCGCTATCTCTTCATTAATCGTAAATGTATATATGTTCGTCTATATAGCTATATGATTTCAAAAAATAAATATTAATCAATAAATCATAAAATATATCATCGTAAAAGCTATTATTATATATATGTATTTATTTATTCTATATATGGGGGCAACTCCTTGCTACGTATAGGTATTGTGAATATTTAAAATAAATGAATCAAAAGTGTCTGAAAACCGTGGTATTGTGTTCGCATTTTATAATGTCTTTATTTCACTTATTTTTTATAGTTATTTATTCGATTAATTTTGCAATCCATGTAAACAAACTTAACATCTTGATATCGGTAAAACCTATATATAGCATAACAAAAAAAAATTCATTCTTATATATGTAGGCAGTCATATAAAATATTTCCGTATATATACCAAAATGTGAAAATTGGAAAATATTTTTAAATACTTTATTTACTAAATTATAATCATTGGAGGTTTTGTGTACCGTCATATTTTATATATACATATAGATGTGTTACAATATTTAATAATCGGCCGACGTTGTCATGTTCATTGCCAGCGGCATAACAAAATGGTATATATTTATAACTTTTTATAAATGCAACACAATTTATTAATAAAAATAAAAGTAAAAGCAGCATCCATATATCCAATGAATATATATTTTGATCTCTAATATTTTTTTTTTAATTATCTTATAAAGGATCGATTAACAAATTTTCTGGATGTGTATGTGCTGTTAAAATAAATTACAATCATTCATCTTTTATTTTAATTTTTTTATACGTTTATATTCATGCAAAATATTTATTCTTTCATAGCTGTTAACAATATATAACTTATATATATGCATTAAAAATTTAAGACCATCATATAATATACATATTTTCAGTTGGATACCCTTGAATATATATATAATAGATTAAATGAATATTCTGATAAATAATATATATATATATGCATATCAATAAAAGCAGTTTTTAAATGTTTTTCAAATAATTTTATTCGATTATATTGTTTACCTTCATTATATATATCAGTCAATGAGTATAGAAATATAATAAAATGAATTGAAAAACCTATCTCAACGTTTTTTTTTTGAAAAGCATACGCCTATATATAACCTATATATGTACAATTAACAAGTTGGCAAATAAAAAATTAAAAGATAATCAAGACAAAAATTTGAAAACAATTCTTTTAAATGGACTTGCCAAAAAGGTAATAAACAAACTGATATTTTCTATCTATCAAATCACTGTATATATACTTGAAACTTTATTATAACAGAAGGAATAATAAGTATTTTAAGATTTACGATTCGTATAGCTCACTTACTGGAGCTCACTGCTGGACAACAAGAAAATAAACGTTGAATTTTATAATAAATAATAATTTGGAGCAATATATAGGGCAAACATAATAAACTAAAAACATATATTAATTACTTTACCAACGCTTGAAATTCAATTTATTAATTTCTTGATAAATTAATAAAAACAAATTATCTAAACGTTGGCAGAATATAATTAATGGATTTTTATTCTATTATGTTTGTCCTATTATATTTTATTATAGACACAATTTTATTATATCAATATCTTAGAAAAATGGTGTTATTACATATTTAATTGGGATATTGTTAAATATCGCATATGAGCTCTGTTTAAATCAAAAATGCAAAAATAGTGCGTGGTAAGATTCTCTTTGTACGAATTTGTTGTAAAAAAAATGCAACCTTTTGAAATTTAGAAATAACATTGCCAAAGAAATGATTAATTATTGAAAAACTAAACACGACCATATATTTTATCTTTTTTATCTGACTTCAAACTATGCCTATATATATATATATATATATATATATATATATATAAATATATTTATCCAACTATATACATAACATCAATATGTTTATCTAAAATATTTTATTCAGTAAAATAAGTTTTAAAACGATACATACAGTATATCTGATATATTGAGAAGAGAAGTTTATATAAGAACATAAATTCATAGAAATAGTCATCTTCTAATATGCATTAGGGTATTATAGTTGTATATATATCGTGTATTTTCTAAAATGTAAATGTTCGTATAAAATAAAAAAAAAACAAAAACGTATTGTTTTTTTTTTCTCTATTTAATTCTCACAATAAACATAATGATTAATATAAATGATAAATCAATAAATTTAATAATTTATTATTTTTGATTTCATTTTTTTAAATATATTATATATATATATTACATATACAAATGAATTAACATATTTTTATTTAAATAATCCTTAAGCGAGTTTAGTATTTATTATTTTATATATACTTTGTATAATTTACATTATTTTTAGTGGTATAGTGTGTTTTATCATTGGAAGTGATCTCTATAAATATGTATAAATAGTTTATTGATTTGTACTAATCATATTTCATTTTATAGCTATACAATAGCTATACATTAAATATATAAAGCTGTATGGTTGCATTTACATGTATATATATTACAATTTACAATCCCTTATAAAATTCCTTTTTATTTGGAAGAGATATCGCATCATCAACTGTTTATTATTATTATTATTATTATTAAATGTATACTTACGATTGATAAGTTCATTGTCCTGTTTTTATGTTAAATGCCGTAATAATATTGTGTAATGATTACCTGCAATAAAAACATATATATTTATTATTATTATTATATTATAAGTATTAAAATTATATCAATTTATAATATATATATATTATTATTCATAATGTAAGGAAACCTATTATTAATTGCGTATTTCGTTTCTAGTTATTCCAAAAAAATCGCAAAATTGTCATATTGTTATAGATGTTCGAGGGGAAATGTTATTAGAAACAAACAGTATACTATTTTGGAATAAAAAGGATATTTGTTTTGGTTCACCATCAATTGTAGAGTTTTGTAATCCTTTTATCCTTTTATCCTATATATATATATAATGTTAAGAAAAATTAATTCATATACGATATGACGAATATGTATCAGTCTTTAACGAAACTTGGTAAATGATATTATTTAGCATATGTTGGTGGATGTATAGCTATATATATATATATATGAATGATCTGTATATAGATGTGTAGCTAAATGTGAATTATATAGTATATATTTAAATTTATTTTCATAAGTTAGCTTATATATAAAAGAAAACCAAATAAAAATTATTTGTTTGTATAGCCTATATATTCATTAATGATTATATCTATCTAATCATATATAACCTATATATAAGATAAGAATCATATAATGTTTTTATAAAAAGAGAATGTTTATTAAATATATTAATTATAGAAAAATGTCTGCGGTATTCTGAAACAAAATCGAGCATTTTTATCTGCATTTTGCATTCAATTAAATAAAATGTTTATAAATTTTTGTTTTATAATTTGAAATATCATTAAGAATATATATAGAACAATAGGTATATGGACAATAAGCGTGAATTTAAATCAATCCATTTCATTTGTATAATTTTTGTATCTTCTCTTTTTTATCAATCATATACTTGCAATATATTTCATTCTATATCTTTAAAAAACTGTTTACGTTATACATAATATTTTACATATATGTTTATATATAATATCAATACATATTATAGGATATTATATATATATACGCACAACAACACATATATTGATTTCCTTTAAGGAATTCTATAAAATATATATATATATATATTAAAAAATTACAAGTTATTCCTGCAGCGTATAACGAATAAATAAGGGAAAATCATTAATCAATATATCTGCGTTGTCTAATCTTTTGTTAGATTTAGAAATATAAATATATCATTTAATACACTATATATACACTATTTTGTTATAAAAATCTATAGGTATTCATTTGAATACTTAAAATATTATATATGTATCACGTAAACAGTTTTTTAAAGATACAGAATGAAATATATACGATATGATTGAACAACTGTATACGAAAGTATTACAAGTATTATAAGAAGAAAACAAAAATTAAAAATGAAATGGAAAAATATGCAAAAATGTTTAATTGATATAAATTGTCAGGATATGTTAATTAAATATATTTAATTATTTATACAAAATATATATGTATATATGCATTTAATTATATATATGCGTGAGTATAATTGAATATAGGTATGTACAATATAACCAAATTAAGTGCTTTATTAAGTAAACGCATAGCAAAACTAGTTATCAGGAATGAATATAATAATATGTGTATGTTTTTTTGATATAATAAAATGAATAAAAATATTTATACAAAGTTTGGTGGCCGATTGCCGAAGAATTAATTTTATATCATACTATTGATTTGTCAATATAGGGCGTCTATTAAGAGGTATTTTACTGCTTATTAAAAATTCTATCAATAATTGTCCTGATATATACACTCTATATTCTAAGTATAGTTCATCACCTTTTTTGTTCCTTTGAAATATCGGTCAAATATAAAATGATATTTCATTACATTAATATGTATTTATAATTTCATAATATTTTCATAATATTTATATGAAATTAAAATATAATCCCTTTTCTTCTTACATATTATAAAGTTTGTCTGCAGTATATTTGGATTACGCATTATCTTAAAATCAAATCTATATCTATATATATGCATATATATAATACATATAATAAGAAATATTAAATTTATAATATTTTGAACTTTAAGTCGATACCTATTGGTTGATAAATTTTACCTGCCCTGCCACATCTCAAAATGAAATAATTATATTATAAATTTATCTGTATCAAATAATAAGTATGTATTATTATTATTGCAAAAAATCGTTAACTCGTTAATTATCCAATAAAGAATAAAAATGCATTTTATGCATAACTTAAGAATAGGTACTGGTTCTTAAGATGCATAAATATAATTATAAGGTTTTTATTATCTTTTATAGATCTTATTTAGAATTTTCTATATGTATATACCACCAGTTCCACCGATAAAAATTCGTACCATATATATATATATAAATCCACATTACATACATATATGAAAATAACTATTACTATATCTTGTTTTAGTCTATATCAGTTATATATATATGCAGATATTTTTTTTAAATTTTGCTCACCTACGTTCTATTATGTTTTGTCATATTTTAATTACATTTTGAATCCTTTTACCAATTATTTATTTAAATGATTTCTAATCGTGATATAAAACATTACTTCATATATGATATTGTTTCTAAATCTTGTACATAATAAAAAATATATAATCCATCATTAAATGATTTAGTGGTTAAGAGATGCCTTTATCGTTATATATAGTATATTGTATATAATATAATATGTTTTTTCTTTTCAATAATATATATGCCTATAAAGTCTTCATTATAAAAATCGGTAACATTATATTATATTATAAACAGTCAATATTATAAAGACCGTTTCTAATTAAATTTATCGATTTTCAAAATGTGTTAAACATATATCGTATGTAGGATTTTTATACGATTGTGTACTAAAATGAATGTGACCTATATTAAAGTAAAAGATTTATATAATAGCTTTAGAAAATGAATAAATTGTATAAGATAATTTCAGGACATATAATTATATTTTATATAATAGAACATGATCAGTATAAAAATAAAATATATATAATCTGTAATTCATTATATTTATACTATAAAAACCATGTTGAAGTGGGTGTATGTAATTTATATATTTTTGCATATATTAAGTATTTTATCCATAAGCAGTGGATATTATTTTCTACAAGGTTTACCAGGTGAAAATGTAAAAACTCAATAATGGACAATAGAATTAGTCAAATACATTTATATTAATTCTTTTTTTTTAAATCGGAATTTTAAAATACATTATGGAATATATAGGTTCGTCGTATAGATCAAAAGATATGTCTGTAAATTATATGCAAACGAAACTTATAGAATTTATTTCATATTTTATTTTTGGTTGTCGATTTTTTAATTTGTTGTATATATGTTTCTCACCTTTTAAAATATATCCTTGATGTTACCATAAATCTGCATTCATTATATGATTATGGTGAACACATATATTCTATTTGTTTTTTTTTTTGTTTCTTATATATATACAATCAGGTAAATTGTGTGCATTTTTATCTGCATTTTATTGTATTTATATACGACACACGCTTACATTATTCACAAATAAATTATTGTTAAATATTTATTGTGGAGATATATTTTATGAGATGCAACGTGAAAACAGAAGTACATGATTTTGTTTTGCAAATGAGAGATAAGAAAAAAAAAAACCCACGCACAAGAATTAAACAAAATATTTTACTTGGCTTATTGTTTTCACTTTAAAAGTTCGATATTGTTAATAATATAATAAATATGGTATTTGCATACGAATATATCACAGCAGTTAAACTTACTCTTAAAGGTGAAATGAAAATATATGTCAGGTATATTTTGTACTATAAATTCCTAGTTGACAGGCAACATATAACTGTGTGTTGTTGTTTTTTTTCAACCGTCGTTTAATAACGAATTTTTTTTATTTGTATTTGCAGGATGAAACTGAAAAGGCGATAAAATTAACATCGCGTGAACGTCGTTTTATAAAATTTGCATCAGTTGAATTTGATGGTCAATTATATATGACACCGCAAGATTTTTTAGATTCAGTGGTTGAGCAAGAGCCAAGACGTATGATTGATTTTTTTATAAAAAAATATTTATTAAACATTAACCTCATATATATTCATGTAAATGTTTTTATTAATTACCGTGTAGCACGCCTGAAACGTAGAACATTAAATGAAAATGATATAAATCAAATAAAGGATATAACCCCATCACTGAAAAAGGGATCATCTCAAATGTTTAGAAGTTTACGTGATAAGGGGATTATATCATATACAGAGTATTTATTTTTGTTATCAATCTTAACAAGTAAGTGTGCTTATCTTAATTTAGATATTGCTTTAACCCCCTGTATTGTTTTCACCGATTTTCACAGGATAATAATACCAAAAAATATGCCTATATATTTAATGAATCATATATACATCCAGAGCTATACAATATAAAAAGAACCCTATCTCGTTTATCTAAACATGTTTCCCATTTTTATTTATTTTTTTCAGAGCCACAATCAGGATTTCAAATTGCATTCAATATGTTTGATACGGATGGCAATCAGCGGGTTGATAAAAATGAGTTTCTTGTGGTAAATATAAACCAATTTAAATCATTCACCAAATTTTTATATTGAAATAATTAATCTAAAAAAAACGTTTAAACACTAAAGGAGTTGGATTAATTGGGTTTCCTTGAAAAAATGTGTTCACTTAGAGTTGCTCATTTAGATTTGGGATTTTTTTTTAACATAAGCATATCATTTATTTAGATACGGAGTATTCTTGGTGGATCTTTAAAACGCAATGATATGGATGAACACACTAGAAAAGCCGTGAGATTTTGATAACTTTACCTATTAAGTTTTTATGTTTTGTTTTAATTTTTTGTTTTTGCATATTTTGTGGTAATGGTTTTATCTAATACTATATATTACATGTTTATGTTACTAACCAAAACCTTAACTGGCCGTGGTTTACCATAGTGCGGTTTGCCTGTCAGTACAGTGCTTTTTTCTATATGTGTCGTTATATTCTAAACTATATAATCTTATAATATAGTAAAAATGTGATGAGATTTTGAAACAGTTTCATTTCATTTTTTTTTTTTAAACAGTTTCATTTGAAAAAGCTTTGCTAGAACATATGTAGCTAAGAAATTTTGGACCTATATACTATTCTCTATCTCTAACGCTCCTTGAACACCTAATTTGAAAACCTGTAAATTAACCATAATTTTCAAAATATTAATTTTTGTTTTATATAATATATAAATTTGTGATTTTCATTTTTATTTAATTTGTTGCTTGTTCTCTACCTATTCAAATTAGTCTGCATTCTATTTATTTTTTATTTTTTTATTTATTTTTATTTGACCAACATTCATATGCAAGTTGAATTAAAACAAAAGTATATAATTTTTTGTTTATTTTATTTTTTTCTTGAATTCAATTATAGCTCCTATCTTTACTTTCAACAAACGAACAAGCACATACATTAGTAAAACGAAGACAGTTGTTATCGTCACCTCCATTAACTCTTGTTAAACCAACGGCAAAAAACACAAGTATCGTAAGTTTTTAATGATGAAAAATGCAGAAATTATCCTATCAAAATATAATCATATATTTTTAAAATTCTTTTCATTATTAATTCTTAAATCGGAAAAATGATCCTCGCTTTTTTAATGGTGTATGTCTTTGCGTGTCCTAGAGAATATGATCGCGTGTAACTATATACTTTTAATCATATTGGATTTACCTTGTATTAAACTCTTAATCATTTATAATAAATATTATATATTGTATAATGTATAGTTATAGCAAAGTATCGTATATATGAAAGTAAAATAATTAGAAATCGTCTAACTACTTAAGATAACACATTATAACTCATTTAGAACCATCCTTTTAATCGTTAACATTTAACGAATAGGACATTGAAAACATTAAAAATATCCTGTTCATAAAAATTAACTCTTTATCTTTAATCAGTTTTAATGAACTGACAAATATTAAACTAAAGAATAGCTTTATATAGAAATCAATGTCTGTTTTTTGCCTACATTTTAGATGGAAACAATATTTAGTGGTGCCTGGAAAGATAAACGTGGTATTTCTGTTAATGATGTAATTTTTTCATTATTTATTAACAATTTTTCATAATGTATAGCAAATTCTTAATTAAACACATACGATTTAGGATAGTTATATAGACGATGAAGAAGGGTTACAACGCAAACACAAAGTTGATACAACTTTACAAGTGCATTTTTTTGGGAAAAGGGGCAACCAGGATTTGCATTATGAAGGATTCTATACATTTATGGACAATTTGCAAACAGAAGTATTAGAATTAGAATTCTACGAATTTTCAAAGGGGAATATGGCTATAACAGAAGTTGATTTTGCCAAAATATTATTGCGTTACACATATTTGGTATTTCTGTTTTCGTGCTTTTTTAATTGAAAAAGTATTATATAATCTAATCTTTGTTTTCGGTTTCTAATCGCTCTGTATAGGACACCGATGAATATGATATGTATTTAGATCGATTATTGGATCGTGTTAAAGATGAAACAGGTATATCATTTAAAGAATTTCGAGATTTTTGTCAATTTTTAAACAATTTAGAAGATTTTAGTATTGCTATGCGAATGTATACATTAGCTGATCATCCAATTTCAAAAGGTAAGTCATTTGATTTTGAAATATTATATTGCATCAGTATTGCACTTATTATACCCAAACAAATACGTCTATTCTCAAACACGCAGATGAATTTTCGAGGGCTGTGCAAATATGTACCGGTGTCAAGTTAACACATCATTTAATTGATACTGTATTTGCAATATTTGATGAAGATGGTGACGGATTACTATCATACAAGGAATTTATAGCAATTATGAAGGATCGTTTACATCGTGGTTTTAAAGTAAGTATATATGGAATGGAATACAATAATGAACTACTCGATGAGTATTATGATAATTTTCCATTTATAAATTTATTAAAATCACGTGCATGTCGTCGCGTAAGAAACTACTTAAATATATAGATTAATTTAAAGTAAATTTATTTAAATTATTTCTATTTTTAATTGTTTATGTTTTAATTTAGAAATTAAGATTATGCTTTATTTGTACATGTAGTTAGTAAATCTTACAGTGTTTTATTTGCAGTCTAGGATTTTTAAAATACGTTTTGTGTTATGAATTTGTGTTTTTTTTTTAATGATTATGGAATTCGACAATTAACATTCAGTGTTTTTAATAATATTATAATTATTTAATTATTTTGTTATTCCTAAAGATATTAGGATAATTATTTTAATATTAAAATCTTTATATGCTAAGGATAGCAAACTACTTACACCTAAGTACTTCGAATACGAAAGTGATAAAGAATGCGGAAATGTTTACGCTTTGAAATGTGTATACCATGCTTAATTTATCATTCAATTCAAATTTTAGACGCTGTCTGAAAACGAAAAATGATAAATGTGTTATATTAATGGCAAATATAATGGAAAACTAATCTTTCAAATGATAAATTTATATGTACTGTTTACAATAATTCTATTAAAACTTTCATTTACTCGTATATGTAATCATTACCGTTCATATTATGCAGCTTTTAGTTTGTTGATCATGTTTATGCGTTCAACCTTAAGTTAATGGAAAATATATGCTTATTTTTTATTTATTTCTATTATTTTGTTTTAAAAATATTATTTGCGTTAATCATGTGTGTTAAACTAGTAGCACTGAAATCAGGATAATAAAATGTAAGTATAAGTTTGCAATTGATTATCTTTCCCTAATATTTCATGTTGTTATATTATAAACCAAATCAATTAACATTTCAATTTTCATAATTTTTAGTTATTTTTATATATTTGAATTTGTTACAGTCAACTGCGAAATCGGAAGGCTGGGAAGCATTTAAACATTGTCTTAAACAAGAAATGAAATCAAATGTTTAATTAATTTCTTAAACAAATGTAATTACACACAATATTATTTCTTTGTTTTATATGTAGTATATTAATTAAATAGTTAATTTGTGCGCGTATGTTATTGAATATTAAAAAATTTTAAGGATAAAATTAATAACAATTGTTTTTGTAGTCCATATTTACCAAAAATATTGGATTTTCTAGAGTGGTCGGACAAAATGAGCGCAAACAGATTGAATTGATGTTGATCTATATTTTCCAACAAAATGAGATATGAACACAAAACAAATAATTATATAGAATTATTGATATTTGATTTTTAATTTTGCAACAATAACTGCTACAAATTTATTTAAATGATAAACCCAAGTAAATATTTGAAAAATGTAATAAATATATATTAATGAAAAATGTTCCATTGGAAAAACCCTATATTTACTCTATTCCTGGGTAATGTCGAGGATGACATGATATCTGATAATTATTGTAATGAGTGGAATCGATATTGTTATCCACGAATTCCTCATACAAATATGAATCATAATATTACAATTACTTCTATTCGTCAGCTTATTATTCGGCAAGTTTATTTTTTTTTAACATTATATCTCGGAAAACAGCGGCCAGAATCGCGACATATTTTAATACGACGTTCCGGGAACCTCCAAGGGAGAGTTTGCAAATTTTCAGACCTTTTGGATGCCCAAAAATGGTTGGTATTTAGCACAGATTTAAATCGTTAGATATAATAATAAAAACTTATAAATGTTATCTTTTTTTGTTTAGCAAAATATGAACCAATTTATTTATCTCTAATATTTGATAAATGGATAAATTCATGGAATATTCGATATTTTGCGTATTTTTGGTTAGTTTAGGAATAGATAATTCAATAAATAATACATTAAAAAGATGAAATCAATTGCATTTTATTATTTTTATCAACTTAAAACCTAAAAATAAATCCTATAAATATTACTAAAAAACCTTCAATAATTTACTAATAAAGTGAATGAAAAATAATCATTTATATATTACATGTTATGATGGTCGAGTTGGTAGCGATGCCATCCATTCGGAGGGAAATAACCGCCGATTATATTTTGGTGTACATCAAGTGATTGTCAATATGAAATTCACTTGATTTCAGTGTCGTGCGTGTCTGTGTGGGGTTTCTAGTGACCTGGGATATGAGAAATAAAAGGTAAAAAAGGGAAAAGTTAAATTTTTGTTTTTTTTTGCTAAATTTTGACCTAAAAATACAAGAGTTAACTCTTGTAAAAATTTTGTTCATGTCGTCCTATGGTTTTTATTTTATTACCATGTTGTAGACCATCCCTTAGGATGTTGATTCCAAAAATATGACATTGGTAGCTGGTCCAGGAACCGCAGCACCTGACATTGAAAATCGCATTTTTTGCATTTTCAATCGCCCATTACTTTTAATTTTGTTCTGACCGATCCATCGCCATAACCATGCATCGATGAAGATTTTAATTACCTTTCGATTGATGGTACTCCTATAAAAATATTCCCATTGGTTTGGTCAGGAGGCTGGATTGAAATTGGGGAAATCACAAGTAGACCTCCATTCCGCGAATTATTACTATATGAAGGAGTTGCTTCATTTTCGATTTTAGCACGGTAACGGAAAGGCAAAAGATTGATCTTTCAAATGAATGGGGTCCCATAATTTTCCGATGAAAATCGTGGATTTTCCCTTAACATCGAAAATCATCAATTTTCGATGAACTTCAAAGGTTAGTTCCAAAGTGATCCCGGTACATGATCATTCCCAGATTTTGAGGCATTAATATAGAGGATATAAGACGTGTTTTGCCACTACCCCGGTTATTATCACTCAAATGGTTTCCATACAGTGGTGGCCCAAAGTTGGGTCTGCATGGAAATTCCGAAAAAATTATTTTTACTCTCCTGGGCGTATTCCAATTGATATAGCAAAGTGGTAGAACAAAAGTTTCCTCATTTTACTACCTCTAATGCATACCAGAAGGCCAGATCTCTATCTTTAAAAAAACTGAATTTTCCGATTTTTCCAATTTTTTGACAAAATGTTAAGATAAAATTTTTCAATCAGAAATCGATAGCGGTGATCATTATGGTATTTATGCAATACATAATTTTCTTTTAGATGATTTCGTTTTTGCAGAATCGCAAATTTAAATATGTATAAACAATTTCTTATTTTTTTTTGTCAAAAAGTTGAAAAATCGTAAAATTCGGGTTTTTAACCATACAGATCTGATCTTCCGGTGTGTATGGATGAAGTAAAACGGTAAACATTTTGTTCTACGACTTTCCCATTCTATTTCGATTACAATACACAATTCAATTCGTAAATTGAATTTGTTGAAATTTCGATGTAGAAACAACTTTAGGCTATCACTGTATGGAAACCATTGGAGGTAAAATATCCGGACGGACGGTAAAAACACGACTCTGACCCTCTGGTCTAATTGACAACAATCTGGAAATGATTTCAACTGGGATTACCTTGGAACAAACCTTTGAAGATCATCAAAAATTCATATTTTATCACCCGCATAACCTCCCTGCAATTTACAATCATCACCTCCAATATATTCCGACAACCACCACAATTATCATCATCATTTGTAACCATTTAAATAACAATAAATAAGACCAAATTTTTCTTCATTCCAGAATTAACTTCTTATATTTTACCTTTGTTTTTATGTTTTTCCATCGAGTAAAATGTCGGATTCACCACTAAAATCCAATTTTAAAACTGGTCAAAAAAACTAACCTTCAAACAAAATAAACCAAACAAAAACAACAAATAAATAATGGCCGTCGCCATCATGGCGTCTGACCTGTTTTCAGCCATTTTTAATAAATGCCAAATTTTTATCTCAACTTTAATAATCGTACCATCTATATGTGAGAACAGGAAAATTGAATAGGAAAAGTTATCGATGAAAGAAATTTTATCTTTGTTGAAACGAAATTCATATACGTGCACCCTTGTACTTGCAGATGGCGGGACTAAGGTCGACATTGTATTCATCAGGTGTTTTATTTTATTTTGGTTATTTTTTTTGTTGAATAAACACGTGGATTTTTTTCGATCGCCAGAAATATTCCAAATAATCATTTACTAGTAAAATAATCACAACCAGAAGCATAAGAAAATTAGAGAAACTATAAACATCATGTAATTGATTGATTAATCAATTGGAAACACGGGAAATTGAACGCAAAACCATAAATTTTGGTATGTTTTTATTGGTATTGTTTTTTAATAATTTATTTTTAGGTTATTTCTCATGAACCAGCTGGCAGACATTGCCCCAAAAATTTCCTCGCGTTACGGGGGTCGCCAAAGGGTTGCTTGCCAATTTTCAAAAGAATCAGATGATAAAAAATGTATTTTTGGTGTCAAAATATCTGAAAATTATGCGGTCAATCTTTGTGCAATTTTTTTGTCGGCTGTATCCCAGAAACCAGCCGCCAGAAATTGCTCAAACTTTAACAGCACGTAAAGGGGGTCGCCAAGGGGTTGCTTGCCAATTTTCAAAAGAATCGGACCATACAAAAATTTATTTTTGGTGTCAAAATTTCTGAAAATTTTTCAAAATTCTGCCGGCAGTTAATTTTTTTAAGGTTATATCTTGGGAACCCGTCGGCAGAATCCCGCCATATTTTGACAGCACGTTCCGGGAACCTCCAAGGGGCAGCCTGCAAATTTTCAGACAAATTGGATGCCTAAAAAAGTGTAGTTTTTAGCAACATTTAAACCATTATACAAAATAATAAAACTTATAAATGTTATCTTTTAGCAACATTTGAACCACTTTTTTTTATCACAAATAAAAGTCACCTCAATTTTTGAAAGTTTTTTTTTATCTCAAATATCTACAATTGTTCGAGGTTTTTTTTTGATAAAACTTATAAATGTTATCTTTTTGTTTAGCAAAATGTTTGATAAATGGATAAATTCATGGAATATTCGATATTTCGCGTATTTTTGGTTAGTTTAGGAATAGATAATTCAATAAAAATAATAAATACATGAAAATAAAATGAAATCAATTGGAATTTATGATTTTTATTACCTTAAAACCTTAAAATAAATCCTATAAATAATTAATAAAACCTTTAAAATAATTTAAAATGCTCTCTAATAAAGTGATTGAAAAATAAACATTTATATATTACATGTTATGATGGTCTAGTTGGTAGCGATGCCATCCATTCGGAGGGAAATAACCGCCGATTATATTTTGGTGTATATCAAGTGATTGTCATATGAAATTCACTTGATTTCAGTGTCGTGTGTGTCGTCTGTGTGGGGTTTCTAGTGACCTGGGATATGAGAAATAAAAGGTAAAAAAGGGAAAAGTTAAATTTTTGTTTTTTTTTGCTAAATTTTGACCTAAAAATACAAGAGTTAACTCTTGTAAAAATTTTGTTCATGTCGTCCTATGGTTTTTATTTTATTACCATGTTGTAGACCATCCCTTAGGATGTTGATTCCAAAAATATGACATTGGTAGCTGGTCCAGGAACCGCAGCACCTGACATTGAAAATCGCATTTTTTGCATTTTCAATCGCCCATTACTTTTAATTTTGTTCTGACCGATCCATCGCCATAACCATGCATCGATGAAGATTTTAATTACCTTTCGATTGATGGTACTCCTATAAAAATATTCCCATTGGTTTGGTCAGGAGGCTGGATTGAAATTGGGGAAATCACAAGTAGACCTCCATTCCGCGAATTATTACTATATGAAGGAGTTGCTTCATTTTCGATTTTAGCACGGTAACGGAAAGGCAAAAGATTGATCTTTCAAATGAATGGGGTCCCATAATTTTCCGATGAAAATCGTGGATTTTCCCTTAACATCGAAAATCGTCAATTTTCGATGAACTTCAAAGGTTAGTTCCAAGGTGATCCCGGTATATGATCATTACCAGATTTTCAGCGATTAAACTAGAGGATATAAGACGTGTTTTGCCACAACCCAGGTTATTATAACTCAACTGGTTTTCATACAGTGGTGGTCCAAAGTTGACTCTACATGGAAATTCCGAAAAAATTATTTTTACTCTCCTGGGCGTATTCCAATTGATATAGCAAAGTGGTAGAACAAAAGTTTCCTCATTTTACTACCTCTAATGCATACCAGAAGGCCAGATCTCTATCTTAAAAAAAACTGAATTTTCCGATTTTTCCAATTTTTTGACAAAATGTTAAGATAAAATTTTTCAATCAGAAATCGATAGCGGTGATCATTATGGTATTTATGCAATACATAATTTTCTTTTAGATGATTTCGTTTTTGCAAAATTTTGACGGGTGTCAAAACACGTCTCTGACCCTATGTTTTAATTGACAACTATCTGGAAATGATTGACAACTGGGATTACCTTGTAACTAACCTATTATTACTAATACTTATTCTATTATATATATATTTATATTTATTATTCATTAATTAATTAAATATTTTATTTATTATTAAATTTTTCAATTAAATATATTTGTATGTCAACTTTTAGCGGTCATGTGGTAATTATTTTTGCATTTTTTTATTATATATATATAATTATTTGTTTTGTGTTCTTTTTTTTATCCAATCGCATTGTTTGGAAAATTTATGAAAATCGGATTCAATCCTTGATTTAATTTAATACAGTCATTTGAATAAATTTTTGTTTTTTAATTGATTTACTTATTTAACTTTTTCGTTCGTCAATATATCACTATCCCGTCATTCCGCAAACAATAAAATGATTGATTCTTTACTTTTTATTTTATATATTGTTATTGTTAATATTTTATCCTTTGCACTGGAAAGACATAGTTATGTTTACAAGATTTATATATCTTGTAAATTTTTCG
This sequence comes from Dilophus febrilis, assembly GCA_958336335.1. Taxonomy (NCBI): domain Eukaryota; kingdom Metazoa; phylum Arthropoda; class Insecta; order Diptera; family Bibionidae; genus Dilophus; species Dilophus febrilis. The sequence continues at coordinate 47,600,357 of OY284470.1, read as the reverse complement.
TGTTTTCCCCAATAAGTTTTTGGAATGCATAAATAAATAATAATTATTATCATAAAAATACGTTTCTTTAAATTTAGTATTTAAAGTACTCATTTTGGAAAAATAAGTCCATGAAGCATATCGAAGCTATTGCCATCAGGATGAACACACTGTGGTTTCTCATTACCATTATTTATTTGTTGCACCAATAAATATCCATAATCATTGATTCCAATAATTTTACAATCATTTTTATTACCATTCGTATCGACAACTGTAACTTCAGCATCACTATAAATGAATTTAAAAAATTAGAATAATTTTAGAAGTAAAAATTGATAACGTCACTTTACCTGTGCAACCATAATTTATAATATAAGGTATAAAAATCATTAAAATCACCCCGTTGAACGTTATAAAGTATTCTTTCAATTTCATTAAAGATTAGCGCAACATATTTTTCGTATTGCAGTATTGGCAAATTGCAGTTATTTTTATAATTATATTCTGTTATTAAATCATTGATGCAAATTGTTGGCTTAGAATTATTTAGATTGATACCACATCCCACATTGCAAATAGCTTGAGTTGAATCAATTTGCGAATTAATTATTAGGCCGCCAATTTTGGTTTTATCATTAGCATAAATATCATTAGGCCATTTGATTCTAATATTTAAATTCTGAAATATATTAAATAAATATGTGTAATCAATTATTGTTTAAAAAAAGAATAATTTGATAATAGCATATCTCGCAATATGGATAAAACCAAAAAAAAAAACCACCATGGAAATACTAAATTCTTTTTAACAATATCCACAAAATGTAACCCATATATATATATATGTTACAAACGCTCTCTCATATGATTTGTTGAGTATGTGAAAATTCAACACAAATACAGTTTTCGTTTAATTTTCTTCATTTATTTCAATTTTCAACATTCACTCAATGACAGAAGATACCAGGGTTTGAGTGTTCATTTCATGTTCAGTTCAGTCACTCAGTCAGTCTTGCACAAATCACAATTTTTTTTCTTCATTGTTCATTCCAATTCTATACTTAGCTTTCTTTATCAAATATCTTAAATTCTACTTTCTATTTACAAGTTACAACGTTCCTAATGAATTGATATATCAAAATTAAATAAAATAAAACATGAAAACATAAATAATTTAAATAAATACGGATAATTAAAGTTTAACTATATTTCATTAAAATAGTAAGAAATAATTCTAAGACTATTTTTTATAATAATATTAACTCAAGATTTTATTTTTATAATTGCTGGCTGCTTGTAAAACAAAAAAAAAAACACAACTTAATTTTGGATATTACGGGATTTGGTCTTTGTTGATTTGTGATAAACCCAAATCGCTTATTTTAATAGAGCTGAAGTGAAAACATGGCCGATAATGAACAGGATTTTTTTCGTAAAAGTAATGCAAACGTCGCCACTACGACCATAATAAAACAACATGGTACATTAACACCAAATTCAATAATGTATAATAATATTGATAATCGTGAAGGTGTGTCTGGCAATGCTAATGAAAAAGTTAAATCAGTGGATGGAGAATCTTCAACAGTTCAAGAAATCAACATACGCCATGGTATTGATGTAATACAAGGTATGATTGATATTTCGGCAGATCGTCTTGAATGTTTACGTACGCAATGTATACCAAGTGCTGAATTAACGCAACATGAAATTCGTATGTTAGAAACTAAATTACTTCGAATGTTCTCTAACCTTTTGTTGAGGAAAGCTGAATTATCGGAACGGTTACAAATAAATGTAAACGCACCTAGTGCAGAATTAAGAAAATGGTTACGTGTTGTTGGTAAGTTGTATTGCTATTTAAAAGGTGAATATTCAAATAAAAAGTCTGTTCCAATTAACCAGTATATCACCCGACTGAACCCATCCATTAAAAAAATTTTCGCCTAATATAACCAATATATAGACACTCATTATGAATTAATGATATTTTAGGTATCAGTTCAGAATCATTGATCGCCGTTGAAAAACATATAAGTACATTAGATTCGCTGTTAGATAAAACTGAAAGTGAATTAATGTCTATAATATCAAATGATACATATTCCCGGGAAGAAGATATACGTCGTCTATTGCATGCAAAATTAAATTTGAGAAAATGCTGTGAATCCATACAAATTGGTATTAATGAACCAAAAGATTTATTTTGGGACTCATGGGATCATAATCTAAATGAACATAAATCGAATCCATCACAACTTCCTAACAGTCTATTAATGTCCAATACAACATTAACGTTAGGTGAAAGTCAACAAAAACAAACATTTAACACTGATTTACCCGACATAAATCAATGTAATGAACCATCTTTAATAAGCAGCCCAAATAAATATCATTTAACGTCACCGCCAAAAGTTATAACTGCTCAATATCAACAATCAAAAATACAAGCAATAAAAATAATTAATTTTGAGGATATTCAACCAGTTAATTATAATAATAATAACGATTTAAATAACATTGATTGTAACAATAATAATAGGAATAATAAGGGTTGTGATAGGGATAATGATGATAATAATTATAATAATGACCGAGAAACAAAGGGTGACAATATTATTTATCATGATGCTGGTGATGATATAAATTGTGAGGAAAATGATACGAATTATAATCATAATAAAATAAAATCACCATCACCACCTAATTCTCCGGCCAAAACTTACGCTTTAATAAACGATAAAGACCGTATGATATTTTCAAATTACCTAGGGGTTGGCTACGGTAATAGTGGTTTAACATCTAATATTTTAGTAACATCCACAACAAAACCCAAAACATTAAAAGATTTACAATTGCAGCAATTAGAAAATGGAAAAATAGATAAAATAGCAAATGTTAAACAAATATTAAATGTACAACCAGAAACAACACAATCGTTTTCGGGTTTTCCTATACCATTGGATACAAATGAAGTATCACCATCAATACGTTTGGAACCTTTACCACCACAATCAACATCAATATCACCAGTAATTCCCGAAAGCGATAAATTCAATGAATATTATTTGAATCAATGCACAAACGAAGATACAGGAATGAATAACAAAAATTCTGAAATAACATCACCAATTAGTAGTGAAATTTCAAATAATATTTTTGTAACTACATCAGAATCATCCATTCATGCGAATGTACAAGTACCCCCACGGTCACCGTGTACACCAAGTCAAGGATCTACACCCGGTAGTGGTGGAGTCAATACTGGTGGTAATACACGCGGTATGGGTCATATGATTACGCATCGTTTTATAAAACGATTTAACGTTATTAGCCAATGTGATTTATGTAATAAACAAATGTTTTTGGGTTACAAATGCAAAGAATGTAAATATCGTTGCCATAAATACTGTAAATCAAATGTTCCACCATCATGCGGTTTACCACCAGAGTTTATTGATGTCTTTAAAAGCACTTTACAACAGTCAGGAGCTGGTAATGATCCACTTCAACCTAGTATTAATCATATAAATAATAGTATCACATACGATCAGCATCCTTGTAATACCAGTCATCATAATTATAATAATTTTATTAACAATAACATATCACAAGATTCACAAGCAAGGCCACATCAATCACAACAAAATATGACAACTATAACCACACTGATAACAAATACAGTTCCATTATATTGCGATCGGTACCATCAACAACAACAACAACAACAACAACAACAACATCAAACAAGCATATGTCCAAATGCAGATAGTAGCGGTTCAAGTTGTAATAGTTCATCACCATCATCACCAGCTTTATTATTTTCTACAGGCTATCAACAACAACATCCAATTCAAACACCATCTAATCAATTAAAATATAATACACAATTTCATTTTCCGGATGTATCCCAAATGTATGTAAATCATAATCGAATAGGAGATAGTGGACATTCAGATTCCAGTGACGGTGGTGGAGGTAGTAGTAGTAGTAAAAAATCAATTGTATCTAGTCAAAACAGTTTAACAATATCAACTACAACACAAATGACAACAGTACTATCGATTCCGGCACCGTCAACACCGACATCTAAATTTATACCATCTTCTGTCAATGAAATACCTCAAAAACAATCAATAACATCATCTACAAGACTAACGATTATTGCAAATAATAAAAATATAGATAATTACAATGAGAATAATAATAATAATAATAATAATGTAATTGAAGATGAATATAATGATAAATGTGGTGTTGTTAATTATAGTAACGATGTCGGTGGCGCTGATAATAATAATAAATTATTTGACAATACTGATAATTTAAATATAAAGGATAATACTTTATTAGACAATTGCAACAAATTAAAAACTCTGGAATCATTGGTAGAAGACTCACTGGGTTCGCATAATATCAAAAATGCACATTTTATCGAAGGTAAAAATTTAGTGGAAAAGTTAAATATACCACAATTCGATTCATTGGTCGAAACACCATTAAATGTTCAAAATACTACCAATACAAACTATAATAATAATAATACTAATATGGAAATTATTGGTTCGGGGGCGAATAGCAACAAACTAAATATTGCACAATTGGATACTTTAATACAATCATCAGCAAATGTGGTGATTGGTTCAGATCTGAATTCGATAGCAGAAGGATCAATTGATATGAATTCCCACCAGAATAGTTCACCAGGGCATTGTCATAACGGGAAAAGTCAACAATTAAATACATCGACAAAAGAACCAGATTATTCAAATTCAATATGCAATATTATAACAGATGGTATTTTGCCAGAATATTATAAAAGTGAAAACAATTATGTGCAATCAGATGTAACATTTAATTCACAAATGGGTACAGATTCACTAAATAATATAAACGCAACGTGTACTACAAATACGAAAAATGTAAATGCAAATATTGTAGATAAAAGTACAATATATAAAGCAAAATATTCTAGTACAGTCTTACAAGAGTATTGTGAAACAGTAAAGAATCTTCAATTGCATTCGGTGGCTGAAGAACAAGATGATACGAATGTAATTATAGGTAAAAATGATGATTTAACATCGACATTTACAACAACAACAACAATAACAACCAATAATAATCATGATGGGAATTGTGGACATAATACGCAAATTGGTAGTAGCAGCGGTGGTAGTGGCAGTAATATTGATACAGCTGAATGTGATTCAAATGGTGATATTATATGGCCAAGACAAAATAGTTTATCTTTAAAAGAATGGGATATACCATACGATGATATTGAATTAATTGAAAAAATTGGTAAAGGACGTTTTGGCACGGTTTATCGTGCCCATTGGCATGGAGATTGTGCGATTAAAATTTTTCATAAACAACCTGGTAGTAAGATTTCTAACAACAGTGACCATCAAGTACATAAGGATATTGGAAATAACACCGAATCCATGAATTATAACAAATGCAGTTCAAATGCAGTTATTGGAAATTCTTCAGCAATAACAAATTCAACTGATGCAATTGTACCACATCCAACAATAGCAAATAATAGCACATCAACAAATAAAGCGAATGTTAAAGATGGTGGTAAGCTAGAGGCATTTAAATTGGAAGTGGCTACATTTAAAAAAACACGTCATGCAAATTTAATATTATTTATGGGTGCATGTATGAAGCCACAGGCAATTGTAACCGCATTATGTAAAGGAAATACATTGCATACACATATACACGATCGTCATGATAAGTTTAATTTATCACGTATGACAGTTGTTGCACAACAAATTGCCCAAGGTATGGGTTATTTACATTCACGTGACATTATTCATAAAGATTTAACAACAAAAAATATATTTTTGGATAATGGTAAAGTTGTGATAACCGATTTTGGTTTATTCAATTCAACGAAATTATATTATTCGATGAATTTTGGGTTATCGGTACCACGTAATTGGATATGCTATTTAGCACCCGAATTGGTACGTTCATTGAAAGCATACCCAAACAAAATTAATGCAATTACTGGTCCAATTGATAATGATGAATATGAAGAATTACCATTAACAAAATCATCAGATATTTATGCATTCGGTACAATATGGTATCAATTGTTATGTGGAGAATTTCCATTTAAATCACAACCATCGGAATCGGTATTATTTCAAATTGGTTGCGGTATTAAACAATCATTAGCCAATGTACAATCCACTCGCGACGTTAAAGATATTTTAATTTTATGTTGGGCTTATCACGCAGAAGATCGTCCCAATTTTCAATCGATAACAACTGTTTTAGATAAATTGCCGAAAAAGCGTCTGGCACGGAGTCCATCTCATCCCGTACAATTATCACGATCGGCTGAATCTGTATTTTGATTAGCAGCGACGCATATGTAACACCAAGAATATCAAGACAACTTTTAGTTTTACAATAATGTTACATTTAAAATTGATAAAACGATTTTCGTAAAAATTTTATGTATGTTTATCTTAAAAATTATTTGATTTAGACTATGTTAAATTAAAAAAAAATTAATTTATTTATTTGAAAACAAAGATAGTGAAAACTGTTTTTGAATTCTTGAACCAAATATAATAGTTATATAAATAAGTTCTATTTTATTTTAATTTTATATACTGTATATAAAGATGGTACAACTAAAAGAATGGTGCATACGAGCACATAAACATTTCTGTGGATTAAAGTTCTAGAATAATTTATTATTTTCCCTGGTCAAAAAATGTTCAAAAGTTTAATCCCTGTTTATTATTTGTTAAAATCAATCTCATATAAAGGGAGTATCTTGAACGTATTGATTTGACTGAATTTTAAATCGGTTAGCTAAATTATGCGAAAATGCAATAGATATTTATTTATATATAATCACTAGGACTTTTCACTTTTTATTCTAGAAGATAGTTCGATTTTAAAATCAATAGAAATTATCCATATTATGTTTTAATATAACTATAGTAGAATAAGATAAACATAAGCTATTTTAACAAATACAATTTTCATAATGCACATACCACACAAATTTTACCATCACTTCACATAAATTAAATTTTAAATAAAAATTAAATTATTATTATAATAACAAACAAAATGTTATCATTAATTTGAACGATTTGGGATTGCGACTATATGTGTTTAAGCAAAATAATGTTACAATTGTTCGCGAGAGTTGGATAATTAACAATTAGGAATTAAAAAATGATGTACATATATGTCTTTAATATGCACATATCATTGTCAAGTTTACTTAATAATAATATTATTGAAAACAAATGTAATATACTTACCTCGTATTCCTTAACATTCTTGATAGCATTAACAACCGCGACTGCAATTAAATGTTGTATAAGACTAATCCTTTGTCCAAGTGGAGTAGCCAATGGTATATGAAGTTGTAATGAAAACATTGCACATCCAACTGGGCTTAACCACTACAAAAATACAACACCAAAAAAACGAAAATCAATTAACTTTTAATTCATTAAATAGGATCTGGAAAATGGTTTGTACAAAGCTGATATAAAATGCTAGAGAATAAAGTATATTGTTTGACAATGACAATAACTCTATAAATAAGAATTGTAGTTTTTCTTTGTTTCAAATGTATATAACTATATAAAATCGTCTTTATTTTTCAATGAATTACTGAAAATATGTTTTATTGCAAGAGCACCTTAAGCATATATGCATCAGTTATTAAATTCAATTACCTGGTTATCATTTCGCCCACTTCCTCTCGTTTGTTGCCTAGTAATAACTGCTAATCCATGCGCTAAAGTTATGTTCGATATAAAATGCATAGTACTTGTTATTATTGGTGAATAAATAACAATTCTACCAATTTTTCCAGTTTTTAAGTTCTATTTAACAAAATAATAAAAACATTAATTCTGTATGACAATGTATGACGTGTAATGGTTGCGGTAATTAATTTTGCTTACATCAAAATATTCAAGCGTGGAAAAATCATTTGGGCAAGAATGAATTAATATTGGTATATGCTGATCAGTTGCCTTTAATTTTGAATTATTAGGACCGCAAAACTTCACCGTTAAATTATCTAACTTTAGATATAACCCATCATTATCATAGTTTACGGTATTAGTGTTCAATGACGATGATTGAAGATCCCCCTTTAATTTCATTTTATCTAAAAATTCGGATTTTAATTCATACCTTCCCAAAAAATATCCATGACTATAAAGATTTTTGTCAGCATCTTTGTTCATATTTAGCATGATACTATCATCACTAACTATAGTCTCTATTTTTTGTTGCGATGGAGAATTATTATTACCAAGGTTGTCTTTAACAATCATATTTAAATGATTTTTTAATATATCTCTAAATATTTCTAAACGCGCTGAATTATTTTCTTTTAATATTTGGTGTTTTGATTCATCATGTTCATACGAATTTGGGTCAATTTCTAAATGTACCTTTAAGAGGTTAATATAGCATTAATTTAGCATTAAAAATAATTAATGTAACACATATGCTTATGTAATCTATTATTATTTACTTGTGAAAATACTGCTTTGCCTTTTATTGTTATACTACCACCGGAATCCAAATCATTATTAATAGCCAGCAATAAACTTGGTGTATTCCATGTTTCTTCGGTTCCCAATACATGAACTTGTAAATTATGTTGTGCTCCTTGTAAATCTTTAACATCAATGGACCTTGGTGGACACACCATCACACTTGGATCATTCATTATTGATAATTATAAATGGTTTTTGTATTTGTTTATTATTTGATCGAATTTTTTTTAATAACAAGTTATATGATGTTTGTCTTTTTTTAGTGTATGGGATTTGTAGAACATTGGTGGTATGGTATCCACCCATAATTCGTTTATTTGAATGTTGGAGCTTTAAATTAGATAATAAAACAACCAAAACCACACACACACACAAGCAAATTGTGATTTACCAATTTTGAAACAAACCAAAATACAAAAATTGTAATTCTATTGTATATTTAGAAGTGAGTGAACGGCATACATATATGTATGTGAACAAATATACATATATAATTAAATTGGAAATAAAATTAGTGAAATTAATGATTGATTTTTACTTATATTACCCAAAGTAACTTATATTACCCAAAGAATGATATAATGATTATTACCTAAGACATTAACTATACCACATTACCAGTGGCGGATCTGGACCTCCAAGGGTACTTGTTCACTTTAAAAACTGGTAAAGAACAAAAAAAACTACTAAACACCTTGGGGGTGGGGGGGGGGGGACAACCACCTGGAATAATATGTAACTCTGTAATACAGAGTTAGCAATAAATCACATATTTTGGATTTATTAATTTTGCAATGGATTCAATTAAATCATTTTGAATGATTGGTGAGGTTCCACGAAACTGACCAGCATTATTTAAATGTTGCGACAGAATTGAATCATATTTGGCTAAAACATTCATCATTTCTATGAAATTTCCTCTATTCACCGAATCAGCAGTCTCATCATGCCCCCTAAAAGACAATTCTTGCATACCAAGGAAGCATGTCATATCAATTAATCTTCTCAATACCAAGCGATTTTTTGTAACATTTTCATTATGAGTAGTTACGGAATGTTTGAGTTGTGAATCCAACATTAAATCAATCCGAACATCACCAAAAGTTTTCATATCTAGTACAGCAGTTAAATGACTCATGGTTTTTTCATGATTAAAAACTGCTGCACTTAAATGATTTAAATCTGAATAACCAGGATTCAACCAAATGGTGTCACGATTTGGCAAAAAAAATAAACATGGCCAACAAAAAATTTTATTCAACTTATTGCAACCAGTTATCCATTCATGTTTTTGATAAATCGACACAGGAAATCGACGAGTGACTTCTCTGCCTTGAGTTTTGCATTGTTTCGTTAAATTTTGCAAATCCGGTTGTGGCCTTTCGAGTTTAACCAATATATTTTTTATTTCAACAGTTCGCCTTGAAAAAGGCGTTTTTAAAAACTGTTCAATAATGCATCCATCATTTGAATTACATTCATAAAAATTCATATTACAAATAAATGTGAAAAAAAAACAGGAAACTATATTAAAGAATATGGAATCAAACAATTATCAAATTATAAAGTTGCGGAATTTATTTAAATGTGTATTGAAATTGAAATTGAAATTATTTAATTGAACAATGTTTGGAAAAATAATGAAGTACGCATAACAAGCATTTGCGAAAGAATGAAAAAATATCGCATATAATTTTATATAGTAAATAATATCTATTTTTTATTCATGCCATATATAAAAATGGGAAAAATAAAAAAAAAACACAAAAAAAAATATTTATATATTTTCTATGATTATATACACCGCAGCAGGCAGTATATGAGTATGCGAGATTTGAATGATAAAAAATAAAGCATACAAACAACCATACAGCATATATAAGAAAAAAGAAACAAGCATTTGTATTATATTGTTCACAATTTATAGTGAACGAAAATTAAAATAGTATTTGTATTATTTGTATATTCGTATACCTCGCATTTTCGGAAAATATAAATGTATTTGCCATATACAATTAAACAACTATGTATAACAACAATATTTTTTGGTTCATTTAAAATTGTGCACACTATGGGAGTGCGATTAAAAAAATGCACAAAAGAAAGAGTATATATAGATTAAAGGTGTATGTATTTTTTCGTTTTCGTTTTTCTTTTATGCGACGTTTCTTTATATATATGATTTCTTTATATATATGATATAAAGAATATTATCTCTTATATTTTTTACTGATATAATGATATAAATAATCAGCGCTGCAAATTTTTTGGGACACTTAATATTATTTTATTCATCAAAAATTAAGAAAAATATTAAAATCTGTATTTTCTTAATTATTTATCAATATTTTTAGCAGGTGGTTCACTGAACAGAGTGAACAAAACCAAGATACGCGTATGCACATTACAGACTTAAATAATAATCATTATAATGCAAAACTGTAAGCAACTATACGTACGATCCGTATTTGACTAATATCACCAATATACAAATGGTATGATATTGATTTTAAATGAAATAATTGATATACCTATTAAAAATATTTGTGCTGTGCGACTGTACTTACGGTTTTCGATTAAGATTTGGCGAATGGGAAGACGATGAAGAATCACAATCACTGTCTGTGGAAAAATGTTTTTTAACCGGCGATGGTTGATAACAAAATATATGATGCATCATTTTAATTTTATGCCATCGTCCATATGAAAATTGAACTAATTCTTGTTCACGCACTTCGGCCGTACGATATGTTGGCAATATAATATGTAAAACATCGGAACATACACACAGCATATTCCCACCATTTAAAAAATATTCCGTTAATACAACACCAATTGCATGGGTTACCGAACCGCAAACAATCAAAAGCACTGCATTATCCATCCAAATGTGTTTCTTAATATCCAGTAACAATAATGGATATATTGTGTAGCTGTAACATGTAAGAGAATAAACTTTATCTCATATATATTATATATATATACGGGCTAATTTCGACCATTAGATTCACACCGTATTGTTGTATGTTATAATAATTCCATATATACTTACACATCCACTTCTAATATATGCTTTAACGTAGTAATTACATTATCACGTGTAACAATACTTTCTGAATAAACCAAAATATTGGGAGGTTTAATTATTTTTTTATCAGTGTATTTAGAACGTTTTAATAATGGGCGCGATGCACCATTTCCAATTGAAGATAATTTGTTTGTATCTGTTTGTGATAGTTCTTCTTGATTTTGTGAATTTTCTTTTTCGATAGAATCCACCATATGCATTTTACCATTACCACATTTATCTAAAACATCATTAATTGATTGAGTTGAATTCGGTAAGTTTTCTAAATTTTCATCAATATTGGAATTTGCAATGAACTCAGGGACAATCACCACATCTATAGCATTGAATACCACATTTTTTAATGGTTTTATATCTTCTAAAATCAATGGACTTAATGTACGCGATGATCGTTTATTAATGTCAACACTCGACAACAAATAATCATTTCGTAAAGTTATATCATCATCGATCGCATTTTGTAATGATTTAGTAGTTTTACCATCAGTATGATTTATATTTTGTTTATATTCAATTGCCTGGTCAGCGAATGCAGTATACTGTCGTAATCCATTTACATATTTCTCCCATTGCGATTTTGTTAAATACTTTAATTGACGATTAACGGATTCTCTGCTGGAATGCTGTTTAATTAAAGAATATTGTTGTGGTACACCTTCAATAGTTACGGCTGTACAAAAACGTACAAAAACGTTATTTTTTATTATTGAAATTTGTACGTTAAATTACTCAAACTTAACTTACATTCAATTCTTATCAGAGGTAGCCAATCATTAACTTTTAATGAATTTTGTATGAACGTTGTAATTACTAATTTTGTAAATAAATTCAAATCAGATTTTAAGATGATCGAAAATCTTGAGTCAATTTTCCATGCGAGAGGACGTCCAAAATTTTCCAACTGTTGTAAAAATATAAATAAAAAGATAACATTTATCATTTCAATTCGAAGAAAGTATGTTGCTGGTTAAAGAAATATTTCAAACTCGACTGGTCTATATACATTTCGGCAAATGAAAAGTTAAACTTACCAAAACAATATTTTCTGCATCATTACGATTTGGTGTCAACTCAGTTTCCAATAACAACCATATTTCATTTTCTGTGTCTAATAACAATTCAGAATTTTCATGGAAATCAAGTGGTATCAAATTCGGTAATTTTGGAAATGTTAACCATGATCCTAAATGGATATTTTGTTGTGGATAAAGAGCAACACCACGTTGAGTTTCATGATACCAAAGTATATCACCAATTCTGGCATCAGCATAGTTTGTACTTAATTCGGATGCTGCTTGTCGTGGATTACATGCATTTACTATGAAGTTACCGTTTCATTATTAATTTAGTTGATTACATAATTGATGGTCGATATAACTTAATTTATGTATAAAACTTACTATTTCCATCGTTTAACAGTGCTTTTTGTTGTTTTTGAATTAGATATTCGGGATATTGTACCTTATAATAAACAACCGTCAATTGCTGATTTAATTGTTGGGCTAATTTTAATGAAATTGATTTTATTTTCCATGATTGGATCCAAGTTGCAGCCATATATAAAAGTGTTAATAGCATAATTGTTGAAGGTACTTCGTTTGAAGTAATTTTACTACTAAACTGCACAATATATGCTCTATATCCTTAATTACAAACACTTTCTATTTAAAGAAAATATTGATTTTTTTGGTTGTTATTTGGATGATGTGAGATTTGCATTTTTTATTGATTTTCTTTGATTAAAAATATTCTATCAAAATATCAAGTAAGGTTAATGTGCTGTGCATGCATTCCATGCATTGCTGCTAGTAAATGTAAATACCGTAAATATACTAAACAAAATCGATTGTATAGAAATGTATAATTAGTAATTCTTTTAATTTTATTATTATACGATTATACGAACATTAATCTATATATATATATATCCTTTTAAATGTTTGTTTACTACTGTTTTCTATTCTGTTTTACAATTAAAAATTTGTAAAATAGCATAACAATTGGCAACATAGATGGCATTTATAGTTATACCATGGAATTAAAGCCGATACAGTGCGTTTTGTTTGTTTAGATTTTTGTGATCTGTGATGAGGTTTATGTATTATTTTTAGTTAGATTATTTTATTAGTTTATTATTATTGGATTGTAATTTGTAATTTTATTTTAATACCTTCTGTGCTGTATGAAGAAATTTTTGTTATATAGATTTAATATTTGTATTCGTAAACCAATAAACCATTTTTGGTCAGTTCATAAATATTTAATAACAATTGAATTAAAAGCCTAATATATACAAGAATTCGTGTTAATTGTAACCTATTAATTTTGGTATACAAGAAGATCCAACAGTTGTTTTTATTTACCAATAATGTATGTATGAATGGGCGTGACCGCGTTCTTGATTTAAATAATTAATAATAATTAAGTTACGTATATTTTTTTTTTTTTAACATTTAGAATTGTTTTTATATATATATATATCCAAAATAAAAATACAACGAACAAAATGGTTTGGTTAGAATCGTGTTGGTCACCATGTATTTGGTCAAATTCTGTAAAAACTGGAAGCTTTGCCATTGCTGTTTATGCCACTGCAATGTCTTGTATTTTAATAACAATGGTCAGTCAAGTTTGTATTACTATGACTGATTCAACTATAACAATTGCTAACCGGGATTGTATTTTATTTTGCAGGTGATATATATGTTATGTGGGGGTGAATCATCTCAATTGTACTCACCACTATTTGAGGCTGACATTCGTTATTCAATGCCAATTTTTGGTGGAATTTTTATATTATATTTCATATTATTAATAATATCATCTTATGTAATGTACGTTGGTATAAGAATTAGGTAATTTTAAATACTAGAGTAGATAATATAAACCATATATGTATTTTTATTAATTCAAAATTGTTTAACAGCACTCGCGGTCTCTTGCTGCCGTTTCTTATTACATTTGGATTTGGAATTGTGTTTCAATTAATTTTTGGATTATGGTTAATTGGCGGTTACTACATTTACGTAATTATCATTTAAAGCCCTTTCAAATTAATTAACATTTGTGAAATATATATATATTTTTATTTTGAATACGCAGTTGGACGCAACATACGCTGCTATGGTTAATTTCCTTTGGATGGCCTATAATGTAAAAAAAACTATAATCTGTCCAAAGTGCTATATTTGTATCTAATTTTATTTAATTTTATTTATAGGCATATTGTTGGATGTGTGTGTATTCACAATATCAAATATTTGTAATTATTCAATCTCCAAATATTGAACTTTTATTGCCATAAACACTCAAACCAGAAACGTTCGTGAATGTATACCGCAAGTTTTGGTATACTCAGCGCTGTATTGAATAGATGGTACTTTTAATTTATTATTATTAGCTATTATATTTTAAGTTTTATGTTTAAGATAATAATTATATTATTGAATATTTGATAATGCAATCATTCATCATTCTATATCAAATGTATAAGAGTTGATATGTACAACTGTTCCGTCCTTCCATTTTGACAATAATTTGATTATTTTATTTCGTATTTCTAATAAAATAAGTATTTTTAGTATAGTAATATATTTTAATATTAGTTACATTGGAGAGTGTTTTTGGTTTAGGTTATTCACTCAACTTGGCCGAGTTAAAATCTTTCCAGAAAAGTCTACATGTAATAAAAGCTATTTCTAAATCATTTATTAAATTAAACATATTATTATTTTATTGCATTAATTTTTATTTCGAATTGATACTTCTACTAAATGATGTTTAATTATTATTCACACAAAATTTATTTAGTGTTTTTTTTTATTATTATTGTAACGAAAATTACTACATGTTTGTGATGATTTGTTAAATTGACGATTGAATTTAGGCGGGATCTTATTCTGATTCATGTATTTTAATTAACGTATATGTTAGGGCTATAATAAAGTAACATTTTAATCTTAAGATACACATTACCACTTTAATTTTACAGATTTAATAAAACAGTATATCAAATAATAAAATGTATCTATATCGCGATTGATAATTTATTTTTCTAACATGTTTTGAATGGGTATAAATTTGATTACGAGTGTTTTTTTTAATGTTGAATGTAGTCTTAATTTAATTTCATTCTATAAATTTTTTTATTACATAATTTAATTTTTCGATAAACAATTATTTTGTCATCTTATGCATTAATTAAGCACCACACGCACATGCATGCATTACTCCAAAACAAAATATCAACTGCTAATCAATAAAACTTTGTTCCACACAAGCTTTAACTCGTTTTTCATATTCACGGCGATTTTCCTTGTATAATTGGGCAGCCATCGAATTCGCAGGGGAATTTGGATTCGGATCACTTAATAGCGACTAAAATTGGATACGAAAAATGATATATGTTTATCAAGTCTAATTTGTATAAAATTGTTATATTTTTTCTTTTTATCGCAAGTATATATAAATTGTAATATACTATGAATTTACCAAGAAATTAAATTATTATTAACCAAGTCAAAACGCTTATACAATTTAAGATATTTTCATTAAACACATATAATATAGAAATATGTATACCTGTATAGATGTCAGTATTGCTGAAACATCATATGTTGGACTCCATCGATTTTGTAATATATCCAAACAAATTCCACCATCTGCGTATACGTTTGGATGAAATACTTTTGATACAAAACGTACTGTTGGCGGTTTATTCGGATATTCTTCCGTAAATTCTATTGTTAATTTAAATGTACCATCTTCAAATGGGGTATCATGGGGGCCAAAAATCACAGCATTCCATAACATTATGTTATTATCGGTAGGTGCACCAGATACTCCAGTTGGTGGATCCTCTTGAAGTCTAAATTTATTAAAAAAAATCAAAAAAAAAAAACACAGGTTTATTGTAGCTAAAATTCAACAAACCCCAAATATATAAATATCAAATTCGTTTTTTTTATATCTTAGATATAAAAGTTTAGCACGTTTTTGTGGCTTATCAATGCGAAAACATTACCAATGCTAATCGTTGGCATATATATAATAATTAAATTAATAGTTTTACTATCCGAAGGTCTCTTCCAAATTATAAGAATGCTACGTTTATGGGTGAAACCAATTAAACAATTATCTTCAAATTATATTTACTTATTTGGAATGCAATGAAATGTTGGTAGATAGTATTTTAATTGACGGCTACTATGCCATACTTGCAAATATTTCCATATTTAAATGGACGGAACGACAGAAAAATTACGTAAAATAATGAAAAACAAACCTTGAAATAAAAACGAAATAATTTACAAAAATTCACAAGACGAATAAATGTTAAACAATTCAAAACGCACCAAATTTGTAGTAAATAAATCAAGATAGAAATCAGAAATGTTCCCCACCCCACCCGCCTGTTTTATATAAAAAAAAACAGTATCAATACTTGGTATTAAAATGTTACATGGTTACCTTTTGAAGTCCCTCATTAAGCGTCTACGGGCAGGTGTAGACATTATTTGGTGTCTTATGGTTTAATTATATACTTTAGATGTTAAACGCTAATTATAAAAAATATTTGGTTTAATTAAACGTTTGTTTGTGTGTTGACTGGAATTGAAGATATTGTTGATGATGACTGATATTTTTTGAAATTTTCTATCCTTTAATAGCACTTCGTGGGTTGTCGTAGTTGTGGATCCAGAGAAAAATTATTCCTTAAATTTAATATCACAATCCATATAATAATAAATAATATATGGGTATTATTATTATAAAACCAAAGATTTGTTCTCGAATGGTTTTGATGTGTTTTAATATTTATATTTAATAATGCTTTAATACAACAAAATACGGTCATCAATGCATGAACGGCGAACGCAATGCACTAATGCCGAGCCGAATGCACAAAAAAGGCGAACGAGAACGAGAGCTAAAATAATATAAAATGCTACAAAACAAACATATATATTTAAAGCGGTAGGAGGAGGAGGGAGGACTACAAAAGTACTAAACAGTAGCACAAAATTCATAAGAGAATAGATTGCTTGTTCTCTTTTATTTCTATTGGTATTTCAATATTCAATATAAACGAAGGCATCCAACATCAAGATTTCAGGGGATTACATTACGTTGATGAATCTTTGGCAGACCATAACTCAAAAACTATTTGATGACTCTATTTGAAACTTGGATATTCTTAATCCACTCCACATTACGAGTATATCCACCAGTTTTCCATTTGTACCGCCCGTTGTCCAATGAAGGCCAATCAAAATTAAATTTTTTTCAGGTAAATCTTACTAATTGCATAATTATTGTTATGACAGTATATCTTCCTCGCGGTCTTCAGTGATCTATGCGAGAGCCCCATTCATCCAAATTTCTAGTTTTTGAATGTGGCGTAACTGGTCATTTTTTTAAGTATACACCATTTATGTTTCCATTTGATTAGATTTTTTTATTATATTAAAGAAAAAAAATAATAAGATATATGAAAAACAAACTTAAAATTACGTGTTTACGTTGAATTTTATGACATCCCCATGTTTGTTCCTACTGGAATGTTCTTAATCCATACGTGTTTTTAACGTTTTTGTTGTAATTTTACCCTTTTCAATTATAAAAACAGATGCGCCCCAACCGGATATTGCGTCACGATCAAATGCATTCATTAATGCTTGCGATATACATTCGAAAAGTTCATTTACATTCATCTCTGGTTTCCATAATGTTTCACACATACCATACAATTGTTCAGCACAAGTACCAACAACAATAAAATCGTCAGCACTACTTGGACAACCAATTAAATCCATTGTACATATATATGGTTTCCATGTAATCGGATCCAGTCCTGCCACACATGGTTCAATAAAATATGGTCCAAATCGGCGTTCATATAAAAAACTGGATAACATTGAAGAAAAACGTTCTGGTGTCATTTGACGATTTTCACGTACCTCGTACAAATTTTTACGAAATATCAAACGATCTTTTACTGTTAATATATCGGATTGTAGGCCACATAAACCAACCATCATATGTGGATTAAATTCAAATACTTTTGGGAAATCAGTAGAAATTGTTAGCCCACTTACTCCAAAACGGTGATCGGTAGCTATTGCGACACAATCCTTACCAGTCATTGCTACCAAACAACCACCATTATATGCTAATATTGACATTTTTTAAACTATTTTTTACGTTTTATCTAAGCTTATAAATTTTCCGCTATTCCAGGAACAAATAACAAAACAACTAACGATGACCAAACAATTTTTATAATATAAATTTATATTTAATGGATTTAATATTTGTTAAAGATAAAATCGAGAGCGACGCACACAAATAATACGAAACTAACTATCATGCTCATGCATTTGTATGCAAAATTGCAAATGGCTCGGCAAATGATCGTTTTGACAAGCCATCATTTTGGTTCGTATTTTTTTTAAATGTGACAGCCAAATCGGCGAATTTTCATTAACTTACCAGATGAAATTATAAATAATTTTTTACAGTGAAACAAAGTTTGATTTCTGCTATTTTTTTTATCTATTGTTCAGACCCATAAATTCTAAATTATTAGTTGTGTTGTTTTCCCTTTTTTATTGCAAATCTGAATCAATCTATAATAATATTTATGGTTGTACCATTCGCATTTTCGTTATTCGTTGTCGTTTTCATAAATATATTAATATAATAATCCATGCACCATTGTTTGGGATTAATAAAGGATAAATAATTTGTAAACATGTGCGGTAGAACTTGTTTGTAAGTATATTAGATATGTAATTCTGGTATTCATTTAATACGGTGAGAATTGTTTTTATAAAATATAGGACGTTGTCCAGACCTGAGCTTCAATGTGCCTGTACTTATATTACCCAGATCGGCACATCGCCAACAATAAGGAAATACGTTAAACCAGAGTGGCGTGAAGAATATAATTATGGAAAAAAATATCAACCATCATATAATATCGCACCTTCCGAAATAATGCCTGTTTTAATATCTGCCGACCATTTTGATGATGATGGTGATAAAATGAATAAGGATGTAAACCCCGATAAATATTGTAAACGCCTATTGGTGCCAATGATGTGGGGTATAATACCATTCTGGTATAAAGGCGATTATCGTAAACATGGAATGAAAACAAATAATTGTCGCCTTGAACATATGTTGGAATCAAAATTATATGGAGGTTCTTTTCAAAGGGGACAACGTTGTGTTGTCTTGTGTGAAGGCTATTATGAATGGCAAACGACCAAATCGGCAAAACCATCCGAACGTGTTCCATATTTTATTTATATGCCACAAATAGATTCAACTATAAAAATTGAAGAAAAAACAACATGGGATGTGGTACCGATTAAGGAAATGCATTTATTGAAAATGGCTGCATTGTATGATATGTGGATTGACGAGGATGGTAATCAGATGTATAGTTACAGCATACTAACATTCAAATCCAATGAAAAATTGTCCTGGTTACATCATCGCAGCCCAGCCATTTTGGAAACGGATAAACAAGTAGCTGTAGGTGTAACGGTTTTTATACAATAGATCACAAGTCTATTACAATTTACCAACTTACATCACAAAATTATGATGAGATAACTCAATTATATTTAAATGTTTTCTCCTTTGATAGGATTGGATAGATTATAAACGTGTACCATATACAGAAGCGTTGTCTTCATTGAGACCAGCGAAATTAATAACATGGCATAAAGTATCGAATTTGGTTAATAATTCGCGCAATAAATCGAATCAATGTAATAAACCAATTGCGAGATTAAGAAGTGACATAAAAAGCAATATTTTTGGTTCACAGTTAACGATATACAAACAAGAGAAACAATTGAAGATGCAAATCCAAACCAGTCCCAATGATAATACTTCAGAATTGGATGATAATACTGCAGATGTGGATGATAATACTGCAGTTGTAGATGATAAAAAACTAAGTATAGAATGTCCAGTTAGATCATCATCATCTATCTCAATGAAATTTAAGGATTGTCGTAATGCGAATACAATTAAATCTGGTAAGGACATGGCTGATAATGTAGTAGTACAAAAAAAAATAAAATGGAATCCAAAGAGCAAAATTATGGCTTCATGGTTAAACATTTAAAAAAAATAACCAGATGATCAAAAATTATGTAACAGATTCGAAGAATTTGAAATTGAGTTTTTGCTATCACTTACTTCAATCTACTACTCAATCTACTCAATAAAACGTAAGAAATTGAATGATGATACAATTAAATTAAACACTAGTAGATCAATCTACTCATAACTACTACTGGTAATCGAAAGGAACGCAATTATTAATTATGAAATTAGAATGGTTCCAGGGTATATATATATGTATAGAACTGTTATTAAATATAAATGCCATTTCAAACCAACATGTTGGAGCAATTCTAGTTTTATTTATTTACGTTTTATTGATATCAACCTTTTTTTAATTCCTTAAATAGCGTTCGTTGATTATATTCTAAATTTTCAATGGAATTGAATACCGAAATTTTAATCTGAATTGGTTTTGATTTGAACTTATCGCCGTTCATGTTATATGTGGCAACACTATAATTATTTGACGACAAACAAACCGATATATCGCGGCGAACAAACCGATATATAGCTATACGAAGGATAAAAAGAGAAAACTCTAAGTCGAAATAATTCATAATCAAAAATAAATTTCTTAAATTTATTTTTACCTTTTTTTTTTGGCAAAAAAAAAATTAAAAAGTGAATAAAATCGGGAACGGGATAACGTTCGATCAGCAATAAAATAAAAAACAATCGAATAATTAAATAAAATTAAAAAAGTTATGATATTTGTTTGTTTGATATGACAAAAATTTTCGTATCCTTGTAAATTTATAAAAATTTACTTTCTGAGTAATTTAAAATGCATTATTACGATAACATTTAAATTACAGTGCAATAAAATAAATAGAATAGAAAAATACTCCACAACAACGAACAATCAACATTAATAATCCAACAAGCCTATCCTATATCATCGTCATAGAGGACGTCAACATTTTCATCATCATAATTATTTTTTATCACAATCATTTGCATCTGGTTTTCTCTTCGTGAAAAATTGTTGGTAGAATCAGTTGACAATATTAGAAAATTATTAAAAAGGAAAAGCAAACACACGAGGCAAGAAAATTAATTATCCATAATTCATCAAGAAATTCCAACCCAGTCCAAAAATTGCATTGCGTTGTGTCGTATTTTGGTTTTGTGTATTTCGTGTGAATTGTTTTGTGCTTTATAAAATATATAAAATGAGCAGTCGCCATGAAGGTAATTACACGCAAAATTATTTTTTATTTTATTTTGAGTTTGGTCTCAAATTTTTTTAGCTTTACCGTTTAGTTTTATTTAAACTCAAATAATGATTAAGGTTAGTCATTCGAATCCTAATTAAAATATAAAAATGAATTTAATTAAAATGTATTATCATTTTTCCGTCGGTAAATTAATGATGCTAAATTTTCCATTTAAGTCGCCGTGGTAACACAATTATTAATCGACCCTATTTTACATAATATGTATTTTTATTTCTTTGTAATTTTTTTTCATTTTTGAGGGAATTTGAAGAAGACAACAGGTTATATCTTTATCGGAACAATGATATAGATAAATATAAACATGGACAAAAAAAGTTCAACATTGTTTGATTGCATATAAATTCAAACATGCGATATTTTTCCCTCATAAAAATGAATCTCTAATTAAAACAAAGAATTATTGCTACAAACCGCAACAGATATTCATATATAATCTGATTACTGATATGAGTTGGTAAATATTCCAAAATCATCACATTTCTGTATCACTAAGGATTTTGCCTGAATTTGAATTTTCTTGTATTTGGTTTTAGTTTAGTTTAGTTATAGTTTAGTTTAGTTATAGTTTAGTTTAGTTATAGTTTAGTTTAGTTATAGTTTAGTTTAGTTATAGTTTAGTTTAGTTATAGTTTACCGAATTGATTAAATAGGGTATAATCATATACCGTTTTATTTACAGGTGTTAGCTGTGATTCATGTTTAAAAAGCAATTTTCGTGGTAGACGGTATAAATGTTTAATATGTTATGATTTCGATTTATGTGCCAATTGTTATGAAGAAGGTGCAACAAATGCTCGTCACTTAACTGATCATGCAGTTCAATGTATATTAACAAGAGCGGACTATGAATTGTATTATGGAGGGGAGTTGCAGATATCAGATACACCACAAAGTTTTACATGCCCTTATTGTAAAAAGATGGGTTTTAGTGATTCGAATTTATATGATCATGTAAGCTTTGAACATACAGATACTGGTTTAGAAGTAGTTTGTCCTGTATGTGCTACATTACCTGGAGGTGATCCAAATTTAGTCACTGATGATTTTGCTGGACATTTAACATTAGAACACCGTAGCGGTTCCAGAGATTTAATTTCATTTTTGATATCCTTTTTTTAAGAATTCAATATTTTTAGATTATTTTTAATTTGTATTTAACCGGGTAGGACGACACCCTTACCTATTACTAGTTGCTGAGAGTATGTCTAAATTAATATTATGATAGTCTTGTTATTAATTAATTATATTTACCGTACAAATTTAAATAAAATTTTCCTTAATAAATGCATAAACGATGAACCGTCTGCAATCCGACATGGGGGCGTGCGAAGAATCCCACATGCTGGTCGTGCATTTGGCGCACCACGTTCAAGACGTTCCAATATGCACTTTAGTTCCGCCAACGGATTATCAGCGTTATCTCCATCGGCAGGTGGGGCGTCAACTTCAAATGGTGGTGGCAGTAATAATCCAGTTAGTACCGGTACTGGTACAGGTAATAGTATTATTCGTGATAGTGTTGATCCAATAGCAGAATTATTATCACAGTTATCTGGTGTAAGACGTGGGGTACCACAACCATCACAATTGCAACAGTTGCAAATGCAAATTCAATTGGAACGAGCGCAATTAACGGTAGGTGATTTGTATTGTGTATAATAGAGAAATGTTTGGTTATATTAATTATATATAATTACGTTTAAAGGCTGCACGACAACAATTAGAACGAATTCCAAGACGACCAGTTCTAGCCTCTTCAGTTACTTCTATGACAGCTGCTAATGCTGCTTTAGGAATGATAAATGGAAATGCACCAACCATTGGTAATGGTGGTATAACAATTCAACATGTTGGTCCAAGTGGAATATCGAATATACCATCAAGTACTATTATTAGCCGTAGCGATGTTGCAATTACATCGACTCCTGTAGCAATATCAAATTCAGTAAATGGTACAACATCGGCGAATACTATCGGTAACAGTGGTAACGCATCTGTCACGAACAACACGTCAGTGCCACAAAATCAAACATTATTTTTATTGAATTGTTTCATAAATCCAGCATATAATGAAAGTGAATTGCATGTAATTGAACGTCAACAGGCAGAAAGGTAATGTGTAATTTGTAAAAACGTTTTTATATTATTGTTCTTTAAACATTTCACTTTGATGTTGCGTGGAACTATTTATTAATTTATATTGCACGTATTTTTCCTTTAGATCCCAATTCGTTCAATCTCTAGTTTTGTCATCTTTATCAAATTTAAATATTACAAAACGACAAATTACTCAAAAACTAGAATCAGCAGAAGCGAATGCTCAAGAATCCGAAGAATTACTTATATCAAATATGGATGAACATGGAATGAGAACAATTGTTGCTAAGCACATTAGCGATACCCATAATAGCAGCGCTACTACATCCACTTTAGAAAGAACATATGATGTATTCGATAGTGATAAACAAACCAATGTGAATGTATCCAAAAAGTTGCATGATAATACTAAAGACGAAATGGCTATTATGAAAAAGGATGTAGAATTTCAAATTAATACAGTGACAAAATTAAACGAATCTTCCCAAAATATTCAACGGGATTGCAATTCAAATGGTGGAAGTAGTAGTAGTAGTGGTAGCAGTTCCGCAACATCATCAAAAAATCACAATTTGTCAACGAAACAACAATCATCGGGAGGCGAAACTAGTGCTACTTTTAATTATGAATGTCGTAATGATATTGCTCGCCGTCAACTACCAACGCAATCATCGTCGGCAACCTCCACAACATCGTCAGCGCAACTAAATCAAAAAGCACACGAATTAAAACAAACTGGCAAAGAAACATCTGAAACTAGATAGTGTTAATGTTCTTCATTTCACCGACAACTGCGATTTATATTAATTTAACAATTTTAGGTATATTATTACATTATTATTATGGTTATTATTAATACATTGAAATAATCTTTATTATTATTACAATATAACTGTTAAAATTCAGAAAACAATAAAATAAAAAAGGAATAATAATAGTAAGAGTGCATGTGTGTATAATAATGATAATATTTTTTGATAATTTTGACAGACCCATGTAATTTTTCTTTAATTCAAGCAGAATGTTGTATTATTAGAACTATATTATATCTTAGTAAAGGCATAATAAAGATTCAATAACAAGTCCTAAATGTAATATAAGCAAATACAATATAAAGAATCATTTGTTGAAATAAATAATTTTATTTTAAATTACATATAAACATATAATAAACATTTTTATGTCAAAACAAAAAAATAATTTTAAAAAAAATCGTTTATTTCCATTAGATTTTATAATTAGATTTCAATTTAACAAAATCCATTTCTAATGGGTTTCTAAAATCAATTTACAAATAATCGCGATTTATTTCTAAATTAATCATTATTTTCCAGTTAAACAAATGAATTTTATTTTTAACTGGAAAATATAAGTTCCACATTTATAGCGAACGGAAAATTTAAATTGAAATTTTTTTTAATTTTTTGCCAATGGAAACTATAAAATTACAGGTGAAAGATAAATTGTGAAGCCGTTAAACATTTAAATAAGACAAATTACAGATAAACTATTCATTAAGAGTCAAGCATAATCAAAAAAACTAATCCTGTACAGTTTTTAAAATTAATTTTTAATTATGATTGTTTTCAAAATGAAATGGTTTATCGCGCCCGGGGAAAATTAATTTTATTTAAAGGTTATATTGCTTCGTGTTTTTTTATATAATTAATAATTAATTATAAAATGTAAAACCTAATTTAAATATATCACGTGTCCACATTGAAAGTATTCCAATATAACGATTTTCAATTAAAATTATTTTTTTGTATCAAT
Source organism: Dilophus febrilis (assembly GCA_958336335.1). Classification (NCBI taxonomy): domain Eukaryota; kingdom Metazoa; phylum Arthropoda; class Insecta; order Diptera; family Bibionidae; genus Dilophus; species Dilophus febrilis. The sequence goes on along the minus strand of OY284470.1, from coordinate 47,574,474 downwards.
ATAATACAAAAATATTCACAAGAAATGAATTAACAATTCCAACAATTTAATAAATGTTCTACTATGCGTAGTGAACAACACAATAACGTTAAACATACAATAAATAAACTAATATATAATATTCAAAAGTTTCGTAGATAGTGAAATATGATTAGAAAACCATATCTAACGGATGAACATGCAAATAAGATATTTTACGTTTTAAAAGTTTTAAAATACGTTGTCGTCCAATTCTATTCCACATTAGATGGGGTTGATTGCTTCCGGTAACATATCGTGCAGCACTTTAACAAAAAATAGAGTAAATTTACTAATCAATTAGCAATGCAAAATAATGCAAATGTTTGATATACTATACTTACGGTTGATAACAATCGAAAATAACGGAACCATTTACATTTACAAAACATTCTGTTAGATCAATAACGTAATGAAATTTCGATTTTAAAAAATCATTAAATTTTTGTAAACGTTCACAAGTTTCAGGCATATGGCAAATATTTCCTAATGGCGCAATTGTTGTAATTATTGGTAAAATCCCACGTCGTTCAAATGCATATATTAACATTTCAAAATCTGTTTGTAAATCTATTAATTCACGTCCATGTAAAATATCAACAGAACCAACATTTATAATAACATTTGTATCGATATATTTTGCCGAATCAATTAATGCGGTTGCTTCCCGAATTGTTAAACCAGATTTACTGAGACCACTACGTAGTATCGATGAACCTAATATGAATAAACGCAATTAAATGTAATGAAGTATCAAAATAAACAAAGCAAAAATGTCAATCAATATCATATACCTGGTGTGTACATGCAATCAAGCTCGGAGACAGCTATCGATAAGAAAAAGTCATCACCAATTAACTGATACTTATATAAATATGCTCCTTGTTTCATTACTTCTCTCCTAAATAAAACATGAATATAATATTTTTAATTAAATTGCGGGAACATATTTTATATTTCGTCTAACGGAGATCGAAAATAAAAAACACATAAGTATATCAAACATAAATGTTACCTATTATATTTATAAAAATAATTATCTTTAAAATAACATTTATTATTCCGATCTTGTTGATATTTGCCTTTACTGTCACAATCTTGATAATTAAACAAATATGTTTTATTCGTTTGCCTGTTTCGATGCCATTGCTTGTGTGTTGATTTGTATTGTTTATCAATGTCAGCATACTCTTGACATTCATACAAATATTTTTCAGGCTTTTGATTCACAATCATATTTTTAATATGCATCGTATTGTTACTGACCACATGCCAATAATATTTTCCATGTTCATTTACTACACAATACACACCATCAATTTTACGCAAAAATTGAATGGCTTCATTTATATCTCCATCTAATATAGGAAGTTTTTCACCAATCAATGTTAAATAATCCGCTAAAATGTGAAATCTCTGAATCAATTTTCTTTTTTAAGTATCATATAATTAACATTTCAAAAAAAAAAATCAAAATAGATTAATAAAATTCAATTTGTATGGTAAGTTGATTTGTTCCAGAAGAGCGCAGAATTATTGGAATGTAGTTTATAATTGTTCAATCTAACGGTAGTTTAACGAATTTTCTATAGTTATGTTTTTATTACGACATTTTCATTTCTAGTTGTTGTTATTCAATAATAAATTATAATTTGTATGTATCTTTTTGTTGTTTTACAATAATGAATGCCTTTGATTGGGTTGGTAACTATATTGTACATTTAAAAATAGCCCTATATTGTTCGATCTGAACCTTATAATTTATAGAAAACGTTCTGCAATATTCGACCAATTATAGTTGAACGGATTTTGTTTAAATTGGTCCAAATATGGGAACAAATCGTAAAAAAAAATGAACATTCAAATAAATGTGAAGAAAATACCTTGTATATCGAAAATAGTAGCACCAACTTTAGATCTTAATATAATGATTGACTTTAAAAGTTTGTGAACATCTTCAATTTGTAACCACATTTTCACAGACATTAAAAATAAGCAAATTAATAACATTAAATATCTACATACAATCTGTAAAGAAATGTTTTTTTACCACAACCACACACTACATTCACTACATTGAATATAATAATAAAATTTTCTAAATCAAATGCAATGCAGTGTTTCTATTTTGAGTAAAATACCGATAAAATGATATTATTAATTATATCATTTACTAACGGCAATTATTGAATAAAAACGGATTATTCAGTAAATAGATATATAAAAGTACAATATATTTATAGTATTAAAATGATTCTTTCAGGTGATATAATTTCCATTGATACATAAATTATTTTGTATTGTGATATTTATTTTCGATTACGTGTTAATAATTCAATATAGAATGGTCACGCATTCCAAGCATTTTATTAAAATTATGATAATTTGGTAAATATAAGTTTTTAAATGGTGAACTAATTAATGTCATGTATTGTCTGAATGGAATCATGTATTGAAAAAAAATCTGCAATCGCTCTTTCAATAACTCCTTCATCTAAAATTTGTAAGAAAATAATTATTAAAAATTAATTATCTGCTAGCGCTTAGTAACAAACAAATTTCATCTCGTTTCTTAAAGAACGAAGAAGATTATATATACCTTCAATATTGATATATATATATATATATATATACAAATTACCTGGATATTGATTTTGATATATTACACTTTCGGCTATGAATTTAGCCACCTTTTTAAATAGATAGCGATTTGGAATTAGTCCGTCTTTCATTGGTGTCATTAAGTATTTAACAATCCATGGTGCAATTCGTTTTTTACAACTATTTATTAAAATCTCATTTAATTCTAATGAGGGACTAAATGGCCCAAAAACGTCGTCATCCAAATATTCTTCTGCATCCGGTTGGCCAAACAACAATTGGAATTTTATACGTAATTTTTCCACATACCGAATCCCCTTTGCTGAAATCCTTTCGATAAATGCATGTAATTTAATTTTTCTCATATGTAATTCGCATGGCCATAAACTATCTTTTAATTCATTTAATCGTAAACTATGTTGTTGTTCTCTTGTTTGTGGTGCTTCTTCCGTAATACTTTTGAGTTCTTCTGTTTCTGTAACCCTAATATCTAGGGTAACTAGGTTTTCTTTCGCATTATCATTGTTATACACTATGCAATTAGTTGGTTCTGGGTTTAGCAAATCATAATCTTTAAAAATGTCTTCATCATTACCGATTACAGTCGTCGCTGTTGTATTACTAACAATTTGAAACCCATGCTGATAAATTTCATTTGGTTCGGGGTTTGATATAATAGATAATTCACCGAAAATATCATCATCGTTTTCACCGCCGAATAAATGATGTAATTCTTCCGCGATATTATCTTTAGTTATATTATTATTTTCTAAAGGTATCTTTAGTAATGCGGCTGGTGGTAAAAATACATTTAAGGGATTCAATTCTCTCTTCGGTTCTTCGGTTTTTGATGTGCTAATTGCTAAATTGCTGTCGTAATCACTCGTCGATTTTCTATCCACTTTGCCTTTTTTTAAAATGCTATCTTCAAAGTCGTTCAAATTATCAGATTTTAAACAATTTGGGAATTGTTTATGTTTACGTTCACAAAGTTTTAAATTGTGTTCAAATAATTTAATTCTATCATCCAACGGCAATCTTGTTGCACCTTTATTATTATTTACATTGCTTTCTTGTGCTGAAGTATTTTGTGGTTTTCGATAGCCTTTGGTAGATATTTGTTTTCTATTGTGCAGTAGCTGATGTTGATTATTAAAATATTTAGAGTTTTCATGAGAGTGCCAATCTGTATGCATACGTAATTCTGTTTGAATACGTACGTTGGAATAATTTTTTGGATAATAACATTTACACCGATTTGTTTGAGTTGATGCGGATCGTTTTGATACAGTGGATCGCGTAGATAAAGATTCACTGAGTAATCTATTGTTAAATATATTGTTCAATTGGAATGCTATTGTATCTTTACGTAAATCATCAATTATATCCAACATCGATTGGCGATATAAATTGGCAATCATACAAGATTTTATTGCTTTTTCTTCTAAATCTAGGGCATATTTTTGTATTTCTTTGGTTGACAATTTTGTTGTCGGTAATACCCCTCGAAATTTTAAAAATGATGTCTCATAATTGATTAATAATAAACGTTCCAAATATGTCAAATATTCTTGACGTACCTATGGGGGTACATAAAAAATAATAGATATAAATATAAGTTGATTAAGATAAGAAAAATTTATTATCGTGACAGGACAAACCCGACCTCCACATAAAGGACGAACATATTTAATACGAGTTTAACTTGCCAAAATTTCAAGTTGAAAATAAATATAATCTTACCACGCCGGTTAATAATAAAAACGGATCGTGATATTTGTCTGTATTGTTTGCTATTCCAATTAAATATTTTTGATCCTCATCACATTTAAAAAAATCTTTTGAAATAATGGGTAAATCCATTTCAGCTGCTGTTTCTGACGCGATTTTGTAGCTGTTAAGTTCGGAATTGATACCATTATGACGGTGGTCGTAATATCCGTTATTAACATTTAAACTGTTATAAATTTCATTCAAGTTTATTAAACTATTATTAACTTGCTGGTATGTCGAATCATGTTGGGGTGAATTATTTAATTTACTGTAACGTATAATGTAATTTAATTCAAAATTCTATTATAATTTGTAATGTTTTACAATTTTGGTTTTGGTTTTTACTTACGTTTTTTCCATGTTCCTTATTATAGTCGTCCCGTAGATTGCCAGATTGGTAACAGTTTGAGGACTCAATTAATTATTTCATTTAATTAAATGATTTATGGTGAATTATTGATTTAGCAAATAGAAATATTAAAATGGTAAATATGCAAATGAATAAATGATTTAGAATAAATAAATACAGAAATGAAATGATACATATATTAAGGCATTTAGAAGAAACTAAATTAGGTTATGCATCATGAAAGTTGCGGTGAAATCTATAAATAAGCGTTCATTAATTTTATTTTTCTATTTATTTCAGTGGTTCTTTTGCCATCTGCCAGGCAACGGACACACTAATAAATGTTTAAGAATCGTGTGAGTTGAGTTTATCACAATTCAAATCACATTTTTTACCATTTCACCATATCGAAATTGAATTAGAATTCCCAAAAATTTATGATTGAGAAACAAATAACAATTAATTATATTTATTTTGCAGGTAAAATATCATGAAAATCACATTAAACCCCGTTGGATTTGCTTCCAGAACATAACAATTAAATTCTATAGTACGCGAACACATTCAATAAATATACCTGTAAAATTTCAAGATGATCGGGTATAGTAAAATCTTCCTTTAGTGATCCTTGGAAAAAGACACTACCTAAAGGAAAAGATTGTATGGAAAATAGCATACTAAAAAGCACACCTTTCGAATGGTAAGTGGATAAACTATGTTTCCATCCACAAACAACGAAGATAATTTGAATCAATATTTTTTTCGGTGCGTTTAAATACGAACTTCTAATATTGCTGAGAAAGAATACTAAAAAGCAGATTTTTCGAACGGGTGTATAAAATGTTTGCATCCACAAACAATGAAGATATTATTTGCCATATTTTTGTCGTCAAAGAAGTTGAAAAATGGTGGGAGCACGACGCACCGGTAAATACTCATCACATTTTATGGTTTTATATGTGTAATTAACATATAGGCTTGTAAAAAATGTATGTATTTCATAAAGAGAATTCGACAAATTGATAAAAGATTTAATAAACTGGAAAAACCTATTGCATTTACAGGACAAGTAGCATGTATGTAGCACCCATTGAGAAAACCATTTATTGTATCTTATTACAATTATGGGCCTCAACCTTCAGCTAATTTAACAATATCAGACATTCACCCAATTTTAAACGATAAACAATTTCATTTTCCCCATTTGAATATTCAGCTATTATACGTTATTTTTCAATATATCCTATAATAGAAGTAGTTGAGACAGATCTACAGGTGCCACTACAATCAATACAAGCAACTAATAAGCGATTTTCAAATCCAATGACACAGCGGAAGGGGCAGCAACTAAAAATTGTGTATATTTAATTTCAATTTGATCACATTCTAAACCATTACCAGTCTTATAATGTAATATAATCAATACTAAACGAGGTTATAATCGGGATGATCGGATAAAAGGTTATTTATAAACAAATACATATTTTTTTTGATTTTTATTACGACTTTACTGTACAATATAATTAATTTAACTTGTAAATCAATAAATTATTTTTTGTTCAATTAAAAAAAAGAAGAAATTAATTTCCCTGTATATCCAATACACTTTTTGGTTTCTTATTTTTTTATGTTGGTCGCATAATTTTGAAACTAAATTATCAATAAATGGAATTTTATATTTTTTACGTATCATCATCATCACCATCGACTTCATGACTATCAGTTGCATCCCTTGAATCTGTGCATACAGAGATATCTGATTCTAATGGTTGGATTTGTTGTAGTTGATGTTTGTGCTGCTCCAGATGTAACTGCTGCTGAAACTTTTGCTGTGATTGTCGCGGTTGGAGTTGTGGTGATGATGGTGATGTCCCGGTGTTTATATTAACGGGTTGTTGTTGCTGTAGAATACCAGGATTTGTTATTTGACGTTGTCGTATAATTGCCAATCGTTGTTGGGTTAATTCTAAATGATGTTTTCGCCATTTTATTCGCCGATTTTGAAACCAAACTTTTACCTATTTATAATCATAAAATTACAAACTAACTATTATCAAAATGAAAAAATGTATGGTACAATAATAATTGCATTACTATTTTAAAATAGTATACGCATACTTGAGCTTCGGTTAATTGTAATGTGTGGGCTAAATATAAACGTTCCGGTCCAACCATATATTGTTGACGTTCAAATTCACGTTCTAATCGTTCCAATTGTTCGGGCGTAAATATTGTTCGTACACGCTTACTTTTTAATGAATTCCTCTTATGCATGGAATGTTCTATAATGATTTAACAAACAAAAAACGCTAGTACAATACAATATAAATCACATGAATAAAAGCTTAATTCAATGAAAATCAAAAATCCATTAGCGGTTTTTATAATGTATCCGAATGTTCGAATCTATCGAATGTCTAAAAGAAACTGATGGCTAGGGTGGGTTATCAAACTCAAAAAATTGTATGATACATTTGGAAGAATTTTCGAAATGATCGATAAATAAATTAAATAAATTTGCTAAATATTCGTAGTGAAAAGTACCAAAAAACAAGAAATTCCGATGTCTCCACGGTCTGGAGGTTTGACATATATCGGATCTTGCAATTTAACCAGCTTACAAAAGAAAATAAATCTTATACTTATAATCGGTCCAATAATTTCCGAACTCAAGTAGAGACAACGTGTGAGCGAACGACTATATAGTTAGCGGCAATTATAGCAGAAATAGAGAAAAGTAAAATAAAATACAATATGTGAACAAAATGATTTCTATAAGTGATTCTTATAACCTAAGTATATTAAAATATTTACAAGATTCTATTCTATATACCAAAGGGCATATTGGGATCAAATAAATTTACCATGTTTAATGCGTTCTCTGGAATGTAAATTACCAGCGGCATTTGATGGTGTCGTTGTCGTTGTTTGTCCGACGGTAATCTGATGTTGATGTAAATTTTGCGGTGCCGATGATGTACTACTCGAATGATTATGATGTTGTGCATGCGAATTTAAATGTGATTGATGGTGATGGGAATTAGAATGTAATGGATTGGAATGCTGTTGTACTTGATGTGATTGTTGTGGAACTTGATGACGATGATGATGCTGATGATTTTGAGGATGAGGATGATGATTATAATGTTGCCCGAATGTTAAAGCGGCTGCTATTCGATTGCCATTTCCATTAGCCAATAAACGATTATCAATATCATAGTTTTTATTATTATTATTATTATTTATAATTAAATTATTTTGTATAATATTGTTATTTATCGATAAATTCATCACCGTATAATCCTTATTATTATCACTATTACAGTTATTATTATGATTACTGTTATTATTATTATTATTATTATTGATAATTTTATGTTGATCTAAATTTGAGACATTTTTCTTTGAAAGTCCCAAAATGGCGGCAATTGTAAAGGATTTTCCGATGCTATCATTAATACAATCGAATGTTCTATTACCGGTTGTAGTTGCTGTATTTAATATTCTTAAATGTTGATGATCCATATCATCATTTTGATGGGCTATAAACGGTGATGGATTTTTTATAATTATTACTGATGATAGTGGCTTTGATGCCGCCCCGGACAATGAAGAAGATGTTGAACAGATAGATGAGATAGATGACGATGATGATGATGATGATGAACCTACTGTTACTGTAGCAACGACTGCAGCATCAGCAGCGGATGCCGATGTATGTAATGTTAAAAATTGTGATAATGAATTTGAATGATGATATTTTGATGTATGTTGTATCATGATTTTTTGACTAAATCACTTAAAATTTATTATTATATATAATATTGATTAATATTCTTAAAATTTTGGATTTTTTCATGAATTATGTTTTCATACAACAAACGAATATATACATTATATACAAGTTTTCAGCCAGATAGCTCAAACTTAAATTTTTCGGTGAAAAATCTATTTTTTCATAAGGGGTTAGTATAGCAAAACTTTGGGAAATCTTTGTCGGGCCATAACTCAAAAACTAAGGGCTAAAACGTTCTGAAACCTATTTATTCGGATTTAGCATCCCTTAAAGCATAAGTATACAAGTTTTCAGCCCGATAGCTCAAACTTAAAGGTTTCGGTGAAAAATCCATTTTTTCATAAGGGGTTAGTATAGCAAAACTTTGGGAAATCTTTGTCGGGCCATAACTCAAAAACTAAGGGCTAAAACGTTCTGAAACCTATTTATTCGGATTTAGCATCCCTTAAAGCATAAGTATACAAGTTTTCAGCCCGATAGCTCAAACTTAAAGGTTTCGGTGAAAAATCCATTTTTTCATAAGGGGTTAGTATAGCAAAACTTTGGGAAATCTTTGTCGGGCCATAACTCAAAAACTAAGGGCTAAAACGTTCTGAAACCTGTTTATTCGGATTCAGCATCCCTTAAAGCATAAGTATATAAGTTTTCAGCCCGATAGATCAAACTTAAAGGTTTCGGTGAAAAATCCATTTTTTCATAAGGGGTTAGTATAGCAAAACTTTGGGAAATCTTCGTCGGTCCATAACTCAAAAACTAAGGGCTTAAACGTTCTGAAACCTATTTATTCGGATTTAGCATCCGTTAAAGCATAAGTATGCAAGTTTTCAGCCCGATAGCTCAAACTTAAAGGTTTCGGTGAAAAATCCATTTTTTCATAAGGGGTTAGTATAGCAAAACTTTGGGAAATCTTTGTCGGGCCATAACTCAAAAACTAAGGGCTAAAACGTTCTGAAACCTATTTATTCGGATTTAGCATCCCTTAAAGCATAAGTATACAAGTTTTCAGCCCGATAGCTCAAACTTAAAGGTTTCGGTGAAAAATCCATTTTTTCATAAGGGGTTAGTATAGCAAAACGTTGGGAAATCTTTGTCGGGCCATAACTCAAAAACTAACGGTTGAAACGTTCTGAAACCTATTTATTCGGATTCAGCATATCTTAAAGCATAAGTATGCAAGTTTTCAGCCCGATAGCTCAAACTTAAAGGTTTCGGTGATAAATCCATTTTTTCATAAGGGGTTAGTATAGCAAAACTTTGGGAAATCTTTGTCGGGTCATAACTCAAAAACTAAGGGCTTAAACGTTCTGAAACCTATTTATTCGGATTCAGCATCCCTTAAAGCATAAGTATGCAAGTTTTCAGCCCGATAGCTCAAACTTAAAGGTTTCGGTGAAAAATCCATTTTTTCATAAGGGGTTAGTATAGCAAAACTTTGGGAAATCTTTGTCGGGCCATAACTCAAAAACTAAGGGCTAAAACGTTCTGAAACCTATTTATTCGGATTTAGCATCCCTTAAAGCATAAGTATACAAGTTTTCAGCCCGATAGCTCAAACTTAAAGGTTTCGGTGAAAAATCCATTTTTTCATAAGGGGTTAGTATAACAAAACTTTGGGAAATCTTTGTCGGGCCATAACTCAAAAACTAAGGGCTAAAACGTTCTGAAACCTATTTATTCGGATTTAGCATCCCTTAAAGCATAAGTATACAAGTTTTCAGCCCGATAGCTCAAACTTAAAGGTTTCGGTGAAAAATCCATTTTTTCATAAGGGGTTAGTATAGCAAAACTTTGGGAAACCTTTGTCGGGCCATAACTCAAAAACTAAGGGCAAAAACGTTCTGAAACCAATTTATTCGGATTCAGCATCCCTTAAAGCATAAGTATGCAAGTTTTCAGCCCGATAGCTCAAACTTAAAGGTTTCGGTGAAAAATCCATTTTTTCATAAGGGGTTAGTATAGCAAAACTTTGAGAAATCTTTGTCGGGCCATAACTCAAAAACTAAGGGCTAAAACGTTCTGAAACCTATTTATTCGGATTTAGCATCCTTTAAAGCATAACTATGCAAGTTTTCAGCCCGATAGCTCAAACTTAAAGGTTTCGGTGAAAAATCCATTTTTTCATAAGGGGTTAGTATAGCAAAACTTTGGGAAACCTTTGTCGGGCCATAACTCAAAAACTAAGGGCTAAAACGTTCTGAAACCAATTTATTCGGATTCAGCATCCCTTAAAGCATAAGTATGCAAGTTTTCAGCCCGATAGCTCAAACTTAAAGGTTTCGGTGAAAAATCCATTTTTTCATAAGGGGTTAGTATAGCAAAACTTTGGGAAATCTTTGTCGGGCCATAACTCAAAAACTAAGGGCTATAACGTTCTGAAACCAATTTATTCGGATTCAGCATCCCTTAAAGCATAAGTATGCAAGTTTTCAGCCCGATAGCTCAAACTTAAGGTTTCGGTGAAAAATCCATTTTTTCATAAGGGGTTAGTATAGCAAAACTTTGGGAAATCTTTGTCGGGCCATAACTCAAAAACTAAGGGCTAAAACGTTCTGAAACCTATTTATTCGGATTTAGCATCCCTTAAAGCATAAGTATACAAGTTTTCAGCCCGATAGCTCAAACTTAAAGGTTTCGGTGAAAAATCCATTTTTTCATAAGGGGTTAGTATAGCAAAACTTTGGGAAATCTTTGTCGGGCCATAACTCAAAAACTAAGGGCTAAAACGTTCTGAAACCTGTTTATTCGGATTCAGCATCCCTTAAAGCATAAGTATATAAGTTTTCAGCCCGATAGATCAAACTTAAAGGTTTCGGTGAAAAATCCATTTTTTCATAAGGGGTTAGTATAGCAAAACTTTGGGAAATCTTCGTCGGTCCATAACTCAAAAACTAAGGGCTTAAACGTTCTGAAACCTATTTATTCGGATTTAGCATCCGTTAAAGCATAAGTATGCAAGTTTTCAGCCCGATAGCTCAAACTTAAAGGTTTCGGTGAAAAATCCATTTTTTCATAAGGGGTTAGTATAGCAAAACTTTGGGAAATCTTTGTCGGGCCATAACTCAAAAACTAAGGGCTAAAACGTTCTGAAACCTATTTATTCGGATTTAGCATCCCTTAAAGCATAAGTATACAAGTTTTCAGCCCGATAGCTCAAACTTAAAGGTTTCGGTGAAAAATCCATTTTTTCATAAGGGGTTAGTATAGCAAAACTTTGGGAAATCTTTGTCGGGCCATAACTCAAAAACTAAGGGCTAAAACGTTCTGAAACCTATTTATTCGGATTTAGCATCCCTTAAAGCATAAGTATACAAGTTTTCAGCCCGATAGCTCAAACTTAAAGGTTTCGGTGAAAAATCCATTTTTTCATAAGGGGTTAGTATAGCAAAACTTTGGGAAATCTTTGTCGGGCCATAACTCAAAAACTAAGGGCTAAAACGTTCTGAAACCTATTTATTCGGATTTAGCATCCCTTAAAGCATAAGTATACAAGTTTTCAGCCCGATAGCTCAAACTTAAAGGTTTCGGTGAAAAATCCATTTTTTCATAAGGGGTTAGTATAGCAAAACGTTGGGAAATCTTTGTCGGGCCATAACTCAAAAACTAACGGTTGAAACGTTCTGAAACCTATTTATTCGGATTCAGCATATCTTAAAGCATAAGTATGCAAGTTTTCAGCCCGATAGCTCAAACTTAAAGGTTTCGGTGATAAATCCATTTTTTCATAAGGGGTTAGTATAGCAAAACTTTGGGAAATCTTTGTCGGGCCATAACTCAAAAACTAAGGGCTAAAACGTTCTGAAACCTATTTATTCGGATTTAGCATCCCTTAAAGCATAAGTATACAAGTTTTCAGCCCGATAGCTCAAACTTAAAGGTTTCGGTGAAAAATCCATTTTTTCATAAGGGGTTAGTATAGCAAAACTTTGGGAAATCTTCGTCGGTCCATAACTCAAAAACTAAGGGCTTAAACGTTCTGAAACCTATTTATTCGGATTTAGCATCCCTTAAAGCATAAGTATGCAAGTTTTCAGCCCGATAGCTCAAACTTAAAGGTTTCGGTGAAAAATCCATTTTTTCATAAGGGGTTAGTATAGCAAAACTTTGGGAAATCTTTGTCGGGCCATAACTCAAAAACTAAGGGCTAAAACGTTCTGAAACCTATTTATTCGGATTTAGCATCCCTTAAAGCATAAGTATACAAGTTTTCAGCCCGATAGCTCAAACTTAAAGGTTTCGGTGAAAAATCCATTTTTTCATAAGGGGTTAGTATAACAAAACTTTGGGAAATCTTTGTCGGGCCATAACTCAAAAACTAAGGGCTAAAACGTTCTGAAACCTATTTATTCGGATTTAGCATCCCTTAAAGCATAAGTATACAAGTTTTCAGCCCGATAGCTCAAACTTAAAGGTTTCGGTGAAAAATCCATTTTTTCATAAGGGGTTAGTATAGCAAAACTTTGGGAAACCTTTGTCGGGCCATAACTCAAAAACTAAGGGCAAAAACGTTCTGAAACCAATTTATTCAGATTCAGCATCCCTTAAAGCATAAGTATGCAAGTTTTCAGCCCGATAGCTCAAACTTAAAGGTTTCGGTGAAAAATCCATTTTTTCATAAGGGGTTAGTATAGCAAAACTTTGAGAAATCTTTGTCGGGCCATAACTCAAAAACTAAGGGCTAAAACGTTCTGAAACCTATTTATTCGGATTTAGCATCCTTTAAAGCATAACTATGCAAGTTTTCAGCCCGATAGCTCAAACTTAAAGGTTTCGGTGAAAAATCCATTTTTTCATAAGGGGTTAGTATAGCAAAACTTTGGGAAACCTTTGTCGGGCCATAACTCAAAAACTAAGGGCTAAAACGTTCTGAAACCAATTTATTCGGATTCAGCATCCCTTAAAGCATAAGTATGCAAGTTTTCAGCCCGATAGCTCAAACTTAAAGGTTTCGGTGAAAAATCCATTTTTTCATAAGGGGTTAGTATAGCAAAACTTTGGGAAATCTTTGTCGGGCCATAACTCAAAAACTAAGGGCTATAACGTTCTGAAACCAATTTATTCGGATTCAGCATCCCTTAAAGCATAAGTATGCAAGTTTTCAGCCCGATAGCTCAAACTTAAGGTTTCGGTGAAAAATCCATTTTTTCATAAGGGGTTAGTATAGCAAAACTTTGGGAAATCTTTGTCGGGCCATAACTCAAAAACTAAGGGCTAAAACGTTCTGAAACCTATTTATTCGGATTTAGCATCCCTTAAAGCATAAGTATACAAGTTTTCAGCCCGATAGCTCAAACTTAAAGGTTTCGGTGAAAAATCCATTTTTTCATAAGGGGTTAGTATAGCAAAACTTTGGGAAATCTTTGTCGGGCCATAACTCAAAAACTAAGGGCTAAAACGTTCTGAAACCTGTTTATTCGGATTCAGCACCCCTTAAAGCATAAGTATATAAGTTTTCAGCCCAATAGATCAAACTTAAAGGTTTCGGTGAAAAATCCATTTTTTCATAAGGGGTTAGTATAGCAAAACTTTGGGAAATCTTCGTCGGTCCATAACTCAAAAACTAAGGGCTTAAACGTTCTGAAACCTATTTATTCGGATTTAGCATCCGTTAAAGCATAAGTATGCAAGTTTTCAGCCCGATAGCTCAAACTTAAAGGTTTCGGTGAAAAATCCATTTTTTCATAAGGGGTTAGTATAGCAAAACTTTGGGAAATCTTTGTCGGGCCATAACTCAAAAACTAAGGGCTAAAACGTTCTGAAACCTATTTATTCGGATTTAGCATCCCTTAAAGCATAAGTATACAAGTTTTCAGCCCGATAGCTCAAACTTAAAGGTTTCGGTGAAAAATCCATTTTTTCATAAGGGGTTAGTATAGCAAAACTTTGGGAAATCTTTGTCGGGCCATAACTCAAAAACTAAGGGCTAAAACGTTCTGAAACCTATTTATTCGGATTTAGCATCCCTTAAAGCATAAGTATACAAGTTTTCAGCCCGATAGCTCAAACTTAAAGGTTTCGGTGAAAAATCTATTTTTTCATAAGGGGTTAGTATATCAAAACTTTGGGAAACCTTTGTCGGGCCATAACTCAAAAACTAAGGGCTAAAACGTTCTGAAACCAATTTATTCGGATTCAGCATCCCTTAAAGCATAAGTATGCAAGTTTTCAGCCCGATAGCTCAAACTTAAAGGTTTCGGTGAAAAATCCATTTTTTCATAAGGGGTTAGTATAGCAAAACGTTGGGAAATCTTTGTCGGGCCATAACTCAAAAACTAACGGTTGAAACGTTCTGAAACCTATTTATTCGGATTCAGCATATCTTAAAGCATAAGTATGCAAGTTTTCAGCCCGATAGCTCAAACTTAAAGGTTTCGGTGATAAATCCATTTTTTCATAAGGGGTTAGTATAGCAAAACTTTGGGAAATCTTTGTCGGGTCATAACTCAAAAACTAAGGGCTTAAACGTTCTGAAACCTATTTATTCGGATTCAGCATCCCTTAAAGCATAAGTATGCAAGTTTTCAGCCCGATAGCTCAAACTTAAAGGTTTCGGTGAAAAATCCATTTTTTCATAAGGGGTTAGTATAGCAAAACTTTGGGAAATCTTCGTCGGTCCATAACTCAAAAACTAAGGGCTTAAACGTTCTGAAACCTATTTATTCGGATTTAGCATCCCTTAAAGCATAAGTATGCAAGTTTTCAGCCCGATAGCTCAAACTTAAAGGTTTCGGTGAAAAATCCATTTTTTCATAAGGGGTTAGTATAGCAAAACTTTGGGAAATCTTTGTCGGGCCATAACTCAAAAACTAAGGGCTAAAACGTTCTGAAACCTATTTATTCGGATTTAGCATCCCTTAAAGCATAAGTATACAAGTTTTCAGCCCGATAGCTCAAACTTAAAGGTTTCGGTGAAAAATCCATTTTTTCATAAGGGGTTAGTATAACAAAACTTTGGGAAATCTTTGTCGGGCCATAACTCAAAAACTAAGGGCTAAAACGTTCTGAAACCTATTTATTCGGATTTAGCATCCCTTAAAGCATAAGTGTACAAGTTTTCAGCCCGATAGCTCAAACTTAAAGGTTTCGGTGAAAAATCCATTTTTTCATAAGGGGTTAGTATAGCAAAACTTTGGGAAACCTTTGTCGGGCCATAACTCAAAAACTAAGGGCAAAAACGTTCTGAAACCAATTTATTCGGATTCAGCATCCCTTAAAGCATAAGTATGCAAGTTTTCAGCCCGATAGCTCAAACTTAAAGGTTTCGGTGAAAAATCCATTTTTTCATAAGGGGTTAGTATAGCAAAACTTTGAGAAATCTTTGTCGGGCCATAACTCAAAAACTAAGGGCTAAAACGTTCTGAAACCTATTTATTCGGATTTAGCATCCCTTAAAGCATAAGTATACAAGTTTTCAGCCCGATAGCTCAAACTTAAAGGTTTCGGTGAAAAATCCATTTTTTCATAAGGGGTTAGTATAACAAAACTTTGGGAAATCTTTGTCGGGCCATAACTCAAAAACTAAGGGCTAAAACGTTCTGAAACCTATTTATTCGGATTTAGCATCCCTTAAAGCATAAGTATACAAGTTTTCAGCCCGATAGCTCAAACTTAAAGGTTTCGGTGAAAAATCCATTTTTTCATAAGGGGTTAGTATAGCAAAACTTTGGGAAATCTTTGTCGGGCCATAACTCAAAAACTAAGGGCTAAAACGTTCTGAAACCTGTTTATTCGGATTCAGCATCCCTTAAAGCATAAGTATATAAGTTTTCAGCCCGATAGATCAAACTTAAAGGTTTCGGTGAAAAATCCATTTTTTCATAAGGGGTTAGTATAGCAAAACTTTGGGAAATCTTCGTCGGTCCATAACTCAAAAACTAAGGGCTTAAACGTTCTGAAACCTATTTATTCGGATTTAGCATCCGTTAAAGCATAAGTATGCAAGTTTTCAGCCCGATAGCTCAAACTTAAAGGTTTCGGTGATAAATCCATTTTTTCATAAGGGGTTAGTATAGCAAAACTTTGGGAAATCTTTGTCGGGCCATAACTCAAAAACTAAGGGCTAAAACGTTCTGAAACCTATTTATTCGGATTTAGCATCCCCTAAAGCATAAGTATACAAGTTTTCAGCCCGATAGCTCAAACTTAAAGGTTTCGGTGAAAAATCCATTTTTTCATAAGGGGTTAGTATAGCAAAACTTTGGGAAATCTTTGTCGGGCCATAACTCAAAAACTAAGGGCTAAAACGTTCTGAAACCTATTTATTCGGATTTAGCATCCCTTAAAGCATAAGTATACAAGTTTTCAGCCCGATAGCTCAAACTTAAAGGTTTCGGTGAAAAATCCATTTTTTCATAAGGGGTTAGTATATCAAAACTTTGGGAAACCTTTGTCGGGCCATAACTCAAAAACTAAGGGCTAAAACGTTCTGAAACCAATTTATTCGGATTCAGCATCCCTTAAAGCATAAGTATGCAAGTTTTCAGCCCGATAGCTCAAACTTAAAGGTTTCGGTGAAAAATCCATTTTTTCATAAGGGGTTAGTATAGCAAAACGTTGGGAAATCTTTGTCGGGCCATAACTCAAAAACTAACGGTTGAAACGTTCTGAAACCTATTTATTCGGATTCAGCATATCTTAAAGCATAAGTATGCAAGTTTTCAGCCCGATAGCTCAAACTTAAAGGTTTCGGTGATAAATCCATTTTTTCATAAGGGGTTAGTATAGCAAAACTTTGGGAAATCTTTGTCGGGTCATAACTCAAAAACTAAGGGCTTAAACGTTCTGAAACCTATTTATTCGGATTCAGCATCCCTTAAAGCATAAGTATGCAAGTTTTCAGCCCGATAGCTCAAACTTAAAGGTTTCGGTGAAAAATCCATTTTTTCATAAGGGGTTAGTATAGCAAAACTTTGGGAAATCTTCGTCGGTCCATAACTCAAAAACTAAGGGCTTAAACGTTCTGAAACCTATTTATTCGGATTTAGCATCCCTTAAAGCATAAGTATGCAAGTTTTCAGCCCGATAGCTCAAACTTAAATTTTTCGGTGAAAAATCTATTTTTTCATAAGGGGTTAGTATAGCAAAACTTTGGGAAATCTTTGTCGGGCCATAACTCAAAAACTAAGGGCTAAAACGTTCTGAAACCTATTTATTCGGATTTAGCATCCCTTAAAGCATAAGTATACAAGTTTTCAGCCAGATAGCTCAAACTTAAAGGTTTCGGTGAAAAATCCATTTTTTCATAAGGGGTTAGTATAGCAAAACTTTGGGAAATCTTTGTCGGGCCATAACTCAAAAACTAAGGGCTAAAACGTTCTGAAACCTATTTATTCGGATTTAGCATCCCTTAAAGCATAAGTATACAAGTTTTCAGCCCGATAGCTCAAACTTAAAGGTTTCGGTGAAAAATCCATTTTTTCATAAGGGGTTAGTATAGCAAAACTTTGGGAAATCTTTGTCGGGCCATAACTCAAAAACTAAGGGCTAAAACGTTCTGAAACCTGTTTATTCGGATTCAGCATCCCTTAAAGCATAAGTATATAAGTTTTCAGCCCGATAGATCAAACTTAAAGGTTTCGGTGAAAAATCCATTTTTTCATAAGGGGTTAGTATAGCAAAACTTTGGGAAATCTTCGTCGGTCCATAACTCAAAAACTAAGGGCTTAAACGTTCTGAAACCTATTTATTCGGATTTAGCATCCGTTAAAGCATAAGTATGCAAGTTTTCAGCCCGATAGCTCAAACTTAAAGGTTTCGGTGAAAAATCCATTTTTTCATAAGGGGTTAGTATAGCAAAACTTTGGGAAATCTTTGTCGGGCCATAACTCAAAAACTAAGGGCTAAAACGTTCTGAAACCTATTTATTCGGATTTAGCATCCCTTAAAGCATAAGTATACAAGTTTTCAGCCCGATAGCTCAAACTTAAAGGTTTCGGTGAAAAATCCATTTTTTCATAAGGGGTTAGTATAGCGAAACGTTGGGAAATCTTTGTCGGGCCATAACTCAAAAACTAACGGTTGAAACGTTCTGAAACCTATTTATTCGGATTCAGCATATCTTAAAGCATAAGTATGCAAGTTTTCAGCCCGATAGCTCAAACTTAAAGGTTTCGGTGATAAATCCATTTTTTCATAAGGGGTTAGTATAGCAAAACTTTGGGAAATCTTTGTCGGGTCATAACTCAAAAACTAAGGGCTTAAACGTTCTGAAACCTATTTATTCGGATTCAGCATCCCTTAAAGCATAAGTATGCACGTTTTCAGCCCGATAGCTCAAACTTAAAGGTTTCGGTGAAAAATCCATTTTTTCATAAGGGGTTAGTATAGCAAAACTTTGGGAAATCTTCGTCGGTCCATAACTCAAAAACTAAGGGCTTAAACGTTCTGAAACCTATTTATTCGGATTTAGCATCCCTTAAAGCATAAGTATGCAAGTTTTCAGCCCGATAGCTCAAACTTAAAGGTTTCGGTGAAAAATCCATTTTTTCATAAGGGGTTAGTATAGCAAAACTTTGGGAAATCTTTGTCGGGCCATAACTCAAAAACTAAGGGCTAAAACGTTCTGAAACCTATTTATTCGGATTTAGCATCCCTTAAAGCATAAGTATACAAGTTTTCAGCCCGATAGCTCAAACTTAAAGGTTTCGGTGAAAAATCCATTTTTTCATAAGGGGTTAGTATAACAAAACTTTGGGAAATCTTTGTCGGGCCATAACTCAAAAACTAAGGGCTAAAACGTTCTGAAACCTATTTATTCGGATTTAGCATCCCTTAAAGCATAAGTATACAAGTTTTCAGCCCGATAGCTCAAACTTAAAGGTTTCGGTGAAAAATCCATTTTTTCATAAGGGGTTAGTATAGCAAAACTTTGGGAAACCTTTGTCGGGCCATAACTCAAAAACTAAGGGCAAAAACGTTCTGAAACCAATTTATTCGGATTCAGCATCCCTTAAAGCATAAGTATGCAAGTTTTCAGCCCGATAGCTCAAACTTAAAGGTTTCGGTGAAAAATCCATTTTTTCATAAGGGGTTAGTATAGCAAAACTTTGAGAAATCTTTGTCGGGCCATAACTCAAAAACTAAGGGCTAAAACGTTCTGAAACCTATTTATTCGGATTTAGCATCCTTTAAAGCATAACTATGCAAGTTTTCAGCCCGATAGCTCAAACTTAAAGGTTTCGGTGAAAAATCCATTTTTTCATAAGGGGTTAGTATAGCAAAACTTTGGGAAACCTTTGTCGGGCCATAACTCAAAAACTAAGGGCTAAAACGTTCTGAAACCAATTTATTCGGATTCAGCATCCCTTAAAGCATAAGTATGCAAGTTTTCAGCCCGATAGCTCAAACTTAAAGGTTTCGGTGAAAAATCCATTTTTTCATAAGGGGTTAGTATAGCAAAACTTTGGGAAATCTTTGTCGGGCCATAACTCAAAAACTAAGGGCTATAACGTTCTGAAACCAATTTATTCGGATTCAGCATCCCTTAAAGCATAAGTATGCAAGTTTTCAGCCCGATAGCTCAAACTTAAGGTTTCGGTGAAAAATCCATTTTTTCATAAGGGGTTAGTATAGCAAAACTTTGGGAAATCTTTGTCGGGCCATAACTCAAAAACTAAGGGCTAAAACGTTCTGAAACCTATTTATTCGGATTTAGCATCCCTTAAAGCATAAGTATACAAGTTTTCAGCCCGATAGCTCAAACTTAAAGGTTTCGGTGAAAAATCCATTTTTTCATAAGGGGTTAGTATAGCAAAACTTTGGGAAATCTTTGTCGGGCCATAACTCAAAAACTAAGGGCTAAAACGTTCTGAAACCTGTTTATTCGGATTCAGCATCCCTTAAAGCATAAGTATATAAGTTTTCAGCCCGATAGATCAAACTTAAAGGTTTCGGTGAAAAATCCATTTTTTCATAAGGGGTTAGTATAGCAAAACTTTGGGAAATCTTCGTCGGTCCATAACTCAAAAACTAAGGGCTTAAACGTTCTGAAACCTATTTATTCGGATTTAGCATCCGTTAAAGCATAAGTATGCAAGTTTTCAGCCCGATAGCTCAAACTTAAAGGTTTCGGTGAAAAATCCATTTTTTCATAAGGGGTTAGTATAGCAAAACTTTGGGAAATCTTTGTCGGGCCATAACTCAAAAACTAAGGGCTAAAACGTTCTGAAACCTATTTATTCGGATTTAGCATGCCTTAAAGCATAAGTATACAAGTTTTCAGCCCGATAGCTCAAACTTAAAGGTTTCGGTGAAAAATCCATTTTTTCATAAGGGGTTAGTATAGCAAAACTTTGGGAAATCTTTGTCGGGCCATAACTCAAAAACTAAGGGCTAAAACGTTCTGAAACCTATTTATTCGGATTTAGCATCCCTTAAAGCATAAGTATACAAGTTTTCAGCCCGATAGCTCAAACTTAAAGGTTTCGGTGAAAAATCTATTTTTTCATAAGGGGTTAGTATATCAAAACTTTGGGAAACCTTTGTCGGGCCATAACTCAAAAACTAAGGGCTAAAACGTTCTGAAACCAATTTATTCGGATTCAGCATCCCTTAAAGCATAAGTATGCAAGTTTTCAGCCCGATAGCTCAAACTTAAAGGTTTCGGTGAAAAATCCATTTTTTCATAAGGGGTTAGTATAGCAAAACGTTGGGAAATCTTTGTCGGGCCATAACTCAAAAACTAACGGTTGAAACGTTCTGAAACCTATTTATTCGGATTCAGCATATCTTAAAGCATAAGTATGCAAGTTTTCAGCCCGATAGCTCAAACTTAAAGGTTTCGGTGATAAATCCATTTTTTCATAAGGGGTTAGTATAGCAAAACTTTGGGAAATCTTTGTCGGGTCATAACTCAAAAACTAAGGGCTTAAACGTTGTGAAACCTATTTATTCGGATTCAGCATCCCTTAAAGCATAAGTATGCAAGTTTTCAGCCCGATAGCTCAAACTTAAAGGTTTCGGTGAAAAATCCATTTTTTCATAAGGGGTTAGTATAGCAAAACTTTGGGAAATCTTCGTCGGTCCATAACTCAAAAACTAAGGGCTTAAACGTTCTGAAACCTATTTATTCGGATTTAGCATCCCTTAAAGCATAAGTATGCAAGTTTTCAGCCCGATAGCTCAAACTTAAAGGTTTCGGTGAAAAATCCATTTTTTCATAAGGGGTTAGTATAGCAAAACTTTGGGAAATCTTTGTCGGGCCATAACTCAAAAACTAAGGGCTAAAACGTTCTGAAACCTATTTATTCGGATTTAGCATCCCTTAAAGCATAAGTATACAAGTTTTCAGCCCGATAGCTCAAACTTAAAGGTTTCGGTGAAAAATCCATTTTTTCATAAGGGGTTAGTATAACAAAACTTTGGGAAATCTTTGTCGGGCCATAACTCAAAAACTAAGGGCTAAAACGTTCTGAAACCCATTTATTCGGATTTAGCATCCCTTAAAGCATAAGTATACAAGTTTTCAGCCCGATAGCTCAAACTTAAAGGTTTCGGTGAAAAATCCATTTTTTCATAAGGGGTTAGTATAGCAAAACTTTGGGAAACCTTTGTCGGGCCATAACTCAAAAACTAAGGGCAAAAACGTTCTGAAACCAATTTATTCGGATTCAGCATCCCTTAAAGCATAAGTATGCAAGTTTTCAGCCCGATAGCTCAAACTTAAAGGTTTCGGTGAAAAATCCATTTTTTCATAAGGGGTTAGTATAGCAAAACTTTGAGAAATCTTTGTCGGGCCATAACTCAAAAACTAAGGGCTAAAACGTTCTGAAACCTATTTATTCGGATTTAGC
Organism: Dilophus febrilis; assembly: GCA_958336335.1. Lineage (NCBI taxonomy): Eukaryota > Metazoa > Arthropoda > Insecta > Diptera > Bibionidae > Dilophus > Dilophus febrilis. Next base: position 47,552,150 of record OY284470.1, on the reverse strand, counting down.
ATCCCTTAAAGCATAAGTATACAAGTTTTCAGCCCGATAGCTCAAACTTAAAGGTTTCGGTGAAAAATCCATTTTTTCATAAGGGGTTAGTATAACAAAACTTTGGGAAATCTTTGTCGGGCCATAACTCAAAAACTAAGGGCTAAAACGTTCTGAAACCTATTTATTCGGATTTAGCATCCCTTAAAGCATAAGTATACAAGTTTTCAGCCCGATAGCTCAAACTTAAAGGTTTCGGTGAAAAATCCATTTTTTCATAAGGGGTTAGTATAGCAAAACTTTGGGAAATCTTTGTCAGGCCATAACTCAAAAACTAAGGGCTAAAACGTTCTGAAACCTGTTTATTCGGATTCAGCATCCCTTAAAGCATAAGTATATAAGTTTTCAGCCCGATAGATCAAACTTAAAGGTTTCGGTGAAAAATCCATTTTTTCATAAGGGGTTAGTATAGCAAAACTTTGGGAAATCTTCGTCGGTCCATAACTCAAAAACTAAGGGCTTAAACGTTCTGAAACCTATTTATTCGGATTTAGCATCCGTTAAAGCATAAGTATGCAAGTTTTCAGCCCGATAGCTCAAACTTAAAGGTTTCGGTGAAAAATCCATTTTTTCATAAGGGGTTAGTATAGCAAAACTTTGGGAAATCTTTGTCGGGCCATAACTCAAAAACTAAGGGCTAAAACGTTCTGAAACCTATTTATTCGGATTTAGCATCCCCTAAAGCATAAGTATACAAGTTTTCAGCCCGATAGCTCAAACTTAAAGGTTTCGGTGAAAAATCCATTTTTTCATAAGGGGTTAGTATAGCAAAACTTTGGGAAATCTTTGTCGGGCCATAACTCAAAAACTAAGGGCTAAAACGTTCTGAAACCTATTTATTCGGATTTAGCATCCCTTAAAGCATAAGTATACAAGTTTTCAGCCCGATAGCTCAAACTTAAAGGTTTCGGTGAAAAATCCATTTTTTCATAAGGGGTTAGTATATCAAAACTTTGGGATACCTTTGTCGGGCCATAACTCAAAAACTAAGGGCTAAAACGTTCTGAAACCAATTTATTCGGATTCAGCATCCCTTAAAGCATAAGTATGCAAGTTTTCAGCCCGATAGCTCAAACTTAAAGGTTTCGGTGAAAAATCCATTTTTTCATAAGGGGTTAGTATAGCAAAACGTTCCGAAATCTTTGTCGGGCCATAACTCAAAAACTAACGGTTGAAACGTTCTGAAACCTATTTATTCGGATTCAGCATATCTTAAAGCATAAGTATGCAAGTTTTCAGCCCGATAGCTCAAACTTAAAGGTTTCGGTGATAAATCCATTTTTTCATAAGGGGTTAGTATAGCAAAACTTTGGGAAATCTTTGTCGGGTCATAACTCAAAAACTAAGGGCTTAAACGTTCTGAAACCTATTTATTCGGATTCAGCATCCCTTAAAGCATAAGTATGCAAGTTTTCAGCCCGATAGCTCAAACTTAAAGGTTTCGGTGAAAAATCCATTTTTTCATAAGGGGTTAGTATAGCAAAACTTTGGAAAATCTTCGTCGGTCCATAACTCAAAAACTAAGGGCTTAAACGTTCTGAAACCTATTTATTCGGATTTAGCATCCCTTAAAGCATAAGTATGCAAGTTTTCAGCCCGATAGCTCAAACTTAAAGGTTTCGGTGAAAAATCCATTTTTTCATAAGGGGTTAGTATAGCAAAACTTTGGGAAATCTTTGTCGGGCCATAACTCAAAAACTAAGGGCTAAAACGTTCTGAAACCTATTTATTCGGATTTAGCATCCCTTAAAGCATAAGTATACAAGTTTTCAGCCCGATAGCTCAAACTTAAAGGTTTCGGTGAAAAATCCATTTTTTCATAAGGGGTTAGTATAACAAAACTTTGGGAAATCTTTGTCGGGCCATAACTCAAAAACTAAGGGCTAAAACGTTCTGAAACCTATTTATTCGGATTTAGCATCCCTTAAAGCATAAGTATACAAGTTTTCAGCCCGATAGCTCAAACTTAAAGGTTTCGGTGAAAAATCCATTTTTTCATAAGGGGTTAGTATAGCAAAACTTTGGGAAACCTTTGTCGGGCCATAACTCAAAAACTAAGGGCAAAAACGTTCTGAAACCAATTTATTCGGATTCAGCATCCCTTAAAGCATAAGTATGCAAGTTTTCAGCCCGATAGCTCAAACTTAAAGGTTTCGGTGAAAAATCCATTTTTTCATAAGGGGTTAGTATAGCAAAACTTTGAGAAATCTTTGTCGGGCCATAACTCAAAAACTAAGGGCTAAAACGTTCTGAAACCTATTTATTCGGATTTAGCATCCTTTAAAGCATAACTATGCAAGTTTTCAGCCCGATAGCTCAAACTTAAAGGTTTCGGTGAAAAATCCATTTTTTCATAAGGGGTTAGTATAGCAAAACTTTGGGAAACCTTTGTCGGGCCATAACTCAAAAACTAAGGGCTAAAACGTTCTGAAACCTATTTATTCGGATTCAGCATCCCTTAAAGCATAAGTATGCAAGTTTTCAGCCCGATAGCTCAAACTTAAAGGTTTCGGTGAAAAATCCATTTTTTCATAAGGGGTTAGTATAGCAAAACTTTGGGAAATCTTTGTCGGGCCATAACTCAAAAACTAAGGGCTATAACGTTCTGAAACCAATTTATTCGGATTCAGCATCCCTTAAAGCATAAGTATGCAAGTTTTCAGCCCGATAGCTCAAACTTAAGGTTTCGGTGAAAAATCCATTTTTTCATAAGGGGTTAGTATAGCAAAACTTTGGGAAATCTTTGTCGGGCCATAACTCAAAAACTAAGGGCTAAAACGTTCTCAAACCAAATTATTCGGATTAAGCATCCCTTAAAGCATAAGTATGAAAGTTTTCAGCCCGATAGCTCAAACTTAAAGGTTTCGGTGAAAAATCCATTTTTTCATAAGGGGTTAGTATAGCAAAACTTTGGGAAATCTTTGTCGGGCCATAACTCAAAAACTAAGGGCAAAAACGTTCTGAAACCTATTTATTCGGATTCAGCATCCCTTAAAGCATAAGTATACAAGTTTTCAGCCCGATAGCTCAAACTTAAAGGTTTCGGTGAAAAATCCATTTTTTCATAAGGGGTTAGTATAGCAAAACTTTGGGAAATCTTTGTCGGGCCATAACTCAAAAACTAAGGGCTATAACGTTCTGAAACCAATTTATTCGGATTCAGCATCCCTTAAAGCATAAGTATGCAAGTTTTCAGCCCGATAGCTCAAACTTAAGGTTTCGGTGAAAAATCCATTTTTTCATAAGGGGTTAGTATAGCAAAACTTTGGGAAATCTTTGTCGGGCCATAACTCAAAAACTAAGGGCTAAAACGTTCTCAAACCAAATTATTCGGATTAAGCATCCCTTAAAGCATAAGTATACAAGTTTTCAGACCGATAGCTCAAACTTAGAGGTTTCGGTGAAAAATCCATTTTTTCATAAGGGGTTAGTATAGCAAAACTTTGGTAAATCTTTGACGGGCCATAACTCAAAAACTAAGGGCTAAAACGTTCTGAAACCTATTTATTCGGATTTAGCATCCCTTAAAGCATAAGTATACAAGTTTTCAGCCCGATAGCTCAAACTTAAAGGTTTCGGTGAAAAATCCATTTTTTCATAAGGGGTTAGTACAGCAAAACTTTGGGAACTCTTTGTCGGGCCATAACTCAAAAACTAAGGGCTAAAGCGTTCTGAAACCTATTTATTCGGATTCAGCATCCCTTAAAGCATAAGTATACAAGTTTTCAGCCCGATAGCTCAAACTTAAAGGTTTCGGTGAAAAATCCATTTTTTCATAAGGGGTTAGTATAGCAAAACTTTGGGAAATCTTTGTCGGGCCATAACTCAAAAACTAAGGGCTAAAACGTTCTGAAACCTATTTATTCGGATTCAGCATCCCTTAAAGCATAAGTATACAAGTATTCAGCCCGATAGCTCAAACTTAAAGGTTTCGGTGAAAAATCCATTTTTTCATAAGGGGTTAGTATAGCAAAACTTTGGGAAATCTTTGACGGGCCATAACTCAAAAACTAAGGGCTAAAACGTTCTGAAACCTATTTATTCGGATTGAGCATCCCTGAAAGCATAAGTATACAAGTTTTCAGCCCGATAGCTCAAACCTAAAGGTTTCGGTGAAAAATCCATTTTTTCATAAGGGGTTAGTATAGCAAAACTTTGGGAAATCTTTGTCGGGCCATAACTCAAAAACTAAGGGCTAAAACGTTCTGAAACCTATTTATTCAGATTTAGCATCCCTTAAAGCATAAGTATACAAGTTTTCAGCCCGATAGCTCAAACTTAAAGGTTTCGGTGAAAAATCCATTTTTTCATAAGGGGTTAGTATAGCAAAACTTGTGAAATTTTTGTCGGGCCATAACTCAAAAACTAAGGGCTAAAACGTTCTGAAACCTATTTATTCGGATTTAGCATCCCTTAAAGCATAAGTATACAAGTTTTCAGCCCGATAGCTCAAACTTAAAGGTTTCGGTGATAAATCCATTTTTTCATAAGGGGTTAGTATAGCAAAACTTTGGGAAATCTTTGTCGGGCCATAACTCAAAAACTAAGGGCTAAAACGTTCTGAAACCTATTTATTCAGATTTAGCATCCCTTAAAGCATAAGTATACAAGTTTTCAGCCCGATAGCTCAAACTTAAAGGATTCGGTGAAAAATCCATTTTTTCATAAGGGGTTAGTATAGCAAAACTTTGGGAAATCTTTGTCGGGTCATAACTCAAAAACTAAGGGCTGAAACGTTCTGAAACCTATTTATTCGGATTTAGCATCCCTTAAAGCATAAGTATACAAGTTTTCAGCCCGATAGCTCAAACTTAAAGGTTTCGGTGAAAAATCCATTTTTTCATACGGGGTTAGTATAGCAAAACTTTGGGAAATCTTTGTCGGGCCATAACTCAAAAACTAAGGGCGAAAACGTTCTGAAACCTATTTATTCGGATTTAGCATCCTTTAAAGCATAAGTACGCAAATTTTCAGCCCGATAGCTCAAACTTAGAGGTTTCGGTGAAAAATCCATTTTTTCATAAGGGGTTAGTACAGCAAAACTTTGGGAAATCTTTGTCGGGCCATAACTCAAAAACTAAGGACTAAAGCGTTCTAAAACCTATTTATTCGGATTCAGCATCCCTTAAAGCATAAGTATACAAGTTTTCAGCCCGATAGCTCAAACTTAAAGGTTTCGGTGAAAAATCCATTTTTTCATAAGGGGTTAGTATAGCAAAACTTTGGGAAATCTTTGTCGGGCCATAACTCAAAAACTAAGGGCTAAAACGTTCTGAAACCTATTTATTCGGATTTAGCATCCCGTAAAGCATAAGTATGCAAGTTTTCAGCCCGATAGCTCAAACTTAAAGGTTTCGGTGAAAAATCCATTTTTTTCATAAGTGGTTAGTACAGCAAAACTTTGGGAAATCTTTGTCGGGCCATAACTCAAAAACTAAGGGCTAAAACGTTCTGAAACCTATTTATACGGATTTAGCATCCCTTAAAGCATAAGTATACAAGTTTTCAGCCCGATAGCTCAAACTTAAAGGTTTCGGTGAAAAATCCATTTTTTCATAAGGGGTTAGTATAGCAAAACTTTGGGAAATCTTTGACGGGCCATAACTCAAAAACTAAGGGCTAAAACGTTCTGAAACCTATTTATTCGGATTTAGCATCCCTTAAAGCATAAGTATACAAGTTTTCAGCCCGATAGCTCAAACTTAAAGGTTTCGGTGAAAAATCCATTTTTTCATAAGGGGTTAGTATAGCAAAACTTTGGGAAATCTTTGTCGGGCCATAACTCAAAAACTAAGGGCTAAAACGTTCTGAAACCTATTTATTCGGATTTAGCATCCCTTAAAGCATAAGTATACAAGTTTTCAGACCGATAGCTCAAACTTAAAGGTTTCGGTGAAAAATCCATTTTTTCGTAAGGGGTTAGTATAGCAAAACTTTGGGAAATCTTTGTCGGGCCATAACTCAAAAACTAAGGGCTAAAACGTTCTGAAACCTATTTATTCGGATTTAGCATCCCTTAAAGCAAAAGTATACAAGTTTTCAGCCCGATAGCTCAAACTTAAAGGTTTCGGTGAAAAATCCATTTTTTCATAAGGGGTTAGTATAGCAAAACTTTGGGAAATCTTTGTCGGGCCATAACTCAAAAACTAAGGGCAAAAACGTTCTGAAACCAATTTATTCGGATTCAGCATCCCTTAAAGCATAAGTATGCAAGTTTTCAGCCCGATAGCTCAAACTTAAAGGTTTCGGTGAAAAATCCATTTTTTCATAAGGGGTTAGTATAGCAAAACTTTGGGAAATCTTTGTCGGGCCATAACTCAAAAACTAACGGTTCAAACGTTCTGAAACCTATTTATTCGGATTTAGCATCCCTTAAAGCATAAGTATACAAGTTTTCAGCCCGATAGCTCAAACTTAAAGGTTTCGGTGAAAAATCCATTTTTTCATAAGGGGTTAGTATAGCAAAACTTTGGGAAATCTTTGTCGGGCCATAACTCAAAAACTAAGGGCTAAAACGTTCTGAAACCTATTTATTCGGATTCAGTATCCTTTAAAGCATAAGTATACAAGTTTTCAGCCCGATAGCTCAAACTTAAAGGTTTCGGTGAAAAATCCATTTTTTCATAAGGGGTTAGTATAGCAAAACTTTGGGAAATCTTTGTCGGGCCATAACTCAAAAACTAAACGCTAAAACGTTCTGAAACCTATTTATTCCGATTTAGCATCCTTTAAAGCATAAGTATGCAAGTTTTCAGCCCGATAGCTCAAACTTAAAGGTTTCGGTGAAAAATCCATTTTTTCATAAGGGGGTACCCTTTCAAAACTTTCGGAAATCTTTGTCGGGCCATAACTCAAAAACTAAGGGCTAAAACGTTCTGAAACCTATTTATTCGGATTCAGCATCCCTCAAAGCATAAGTATACAAGTTTTCAGCCCGATAGCTCAAACTTAAAGGTTTCGGTGAAAAATCCATTTTTTCATAAGGGGTTAGTACAGCAAAACTTTGGGAAATCTTGGTCGGGCTATAACTCAAAAACTAAGGGCTAAAACGTTCTGAAACCTATTTATTCGGATTTAGCATCCCTTAAAGTATAAGTATGCAAGTTTTCAGCCCGATAGCTCAAACTTAAAGGTTTCGGTGAAAAATCCATTTTTTCATAAGGGGGTACCCTTTCAAAACTTTGGGAAATCTTTGTCGGGCCATAACTCAAAAACTAAGGGCTAAAACGTTCTGAAATCTATTTATTCGGATTCAGCATCCCTTAAAGCATAAGTATGCAAGTTTTCAGCCCGATAGCTCAAACGTAAACGTTTCGGTGAAAAATCCATTTTTTCAAAAGGGGGTACCCTTTCAAAACTTTCGGAAATCTTTGTCGGGCCATAACTCAAAAACTAAGGGCTAAAACGTTCTGAAACCTATTTATTCGGATTCAGCATCCCTTAAAGCATAAGTATACAAGTTTTCAGCCCGATAGCTCAAACTTAAAGGTTTCGGTGAAATATCCATTTTTTCATAAGGGGTTAGTACAGCAAAACTTTGGGAAATCGTCGTCGGGCTATAACTCAAAAACTAAGGGCTGAAACGTTCTGAAACCTATTTATTCGGATTTAGCATCCCTTAAAGTAGAAGTATGCAAGTTTTCAGCCCGATAGCTCAAACTTAAAGGTTTCGGTGAAAAATCCATTTTTTCATAAGGGGTTAGTATAGCAAAACTTTGGGAAATCTTTGTCGGGCCATAACTCAAAAACTAAGGGCTAAAACGTTTTGAAACCTATTTATTCGGATTCAGCATCCCTTAAAGCATAAGTATGCAAGTTTTCAGCCCGATAGCTCAAACATAAAGGTTTCGGTGAAAAATCCATTTTTTCATAAGGGGTTAGTATAGCAAAACTTTGGGAAATCTTTGTCGGGCCATAACTCAAAAACTAAGGGCTAAAACGTTCTGAAACCTATTTATTCGGATTTAGCACCCCTTAAAGCATAAATATACAAGTTTTCAGCCCGATAGCTCAAACTTAAAGGTTTCGGTGATAAATCCATTTTTTCATAAGGGGTTAGTATAGCAAAACTTTGGGAAATCTTTGTCGGGCCATAACTCAAAAACTAAGGGCTAAAACGTTCTGAAACCTATTTATTCGGATTCAGCATCCCTTAAAGCATAAGTATACAAGTTTTCAGCCCGATAGCTCAAACTTAAAGGTTTCGGTGAAAAATCCATTTTTTTATAGGGGGTTAGTATAGCAAAACTTTGGGAAATCTTTGTCGGGCCATAACTCAAAAACTAAGGGCTAAAACGTTCTGAAACCTATTTATTCGGATTCAGCATCCCTTAAAGCATAAGTATACAAGTTTTCAGACCGATAGCTCAAACTTAAAGGTTTCGGTGAAAAATCCATTTTTTCATAAGGGGTTAGTATAGCAAAACTTTGGGAAATCTTTGTCGTGCCATAACTTAAAAACTAAGGGCTAAAACGTTCTGAAACCTATTTATTCGGATTCAGCATCCCTTAAAGCATAAGTATACAAGTTTTCAGACCGATAGCTCAAACTTAAAGGTTTCGGTGAAAAATCCATTTTTTCATAAGGGGTTAGTATAGCAAAACTTTGGGAAATCTTTGTCGGGCCATAACTCGAAAACTAAGGGCTAAAACGTTCTGAAACCTATTTATTCGGATTTAGCATCCCTTAAAGCATAAGTATACAAGTTTTCAGCCCGATAGCTCAAACTTAAAGGTTTCGGTGAAAAATCCATTTTTTCATAAGGGGTTAGTATAGCAAAACTTTGGGAAATCTTTGTCGGGCCATAACTCAAAAACTAAGGGCTAAAACGTTCTGAAACCTATTTATTCGGATTTAGCATCCCTCAAAGCATAAGTATACAAGTTTTCAGCCCGATAGCTCAAACTTAAAGGTTTCGGTGAAAAATCCATTTTTTCGTAAGGGGTTAGTATAGCAAAACTTTGGGAAATCTTCGTCGGGCCATAACTCAAAAACTAAGGGCTAAAACGTTCTGAAACCTATTTATTCGGATTTAGCATCCCTTAAAGCATAAGTATACAAGTTTTCAGCCCGATAGCTCAAATTTAAAGGTTTCGGTGAAAAATCCATTTTTTCATAAGGGGGTACCCTTTTAAAACTTTGGGAAATCTTTGTCGGGCCATAACTCGAAAACTAAGGGCTAAAACGTTCTGAAACCTATTTATTCGGATTTAGCATCCCTTAAAGCATAAGTATACAAGTTTTCAGCCCGATAGCTCAAACTTAAAGGTTTCGGTGAAAAATCCATTTTTTCATAAGGGGTTAGTATAGCAAAACTTTGGGAAATCTTTGTCGGGCCATAACTCAAAAACTAAGCGCTAAAACGTTCTGAAACCTATTTATTCGGATTTAGCATCCTTTAAAGCATAAGTATACAAGTTTTCAGCCCGATAGCTCAAACTTAAAGGTTTCGGTGAAAAATCCATTTTTTCATAAGGGGTTAGTATAGCAAAACTTTGGGAAATCTTTGTCGGGGCATAACTCAAAAACTAAGGGCTAAAACGTTCTGAAACCTATTTATTCGGATTTAGCATCCCTTAAAGCATATGTATGCAAGGTTTCTGCCCGATAGCCCAAACTTAAAGGTTCGGTGAAAAATCCATTTTTTCATAAGGGGTTAGTATAGCAAAACTTTGGGAAATCTTTGTCGGGCCATAACTCAAAAACTAAGGGCTAAAACGTTCTGAAACCTATTTATTCGGATTTAGCATCTCTTAAAGCATATGTATGCAAGTTTTCAGCCCGATAGCTCAAACTTAAAGTTTTCGGTGGAAAATCCATTTTTTCATAAGGGGGTAGTATAGCAAAACTTTGGGAAATCTTTGTCGGGCCATAACTCAAAAACTAAGGGCTAAAACGTTCTGAAACCTATTTATTCGGATTTAGCACCCCTTAAAGCATAAATATACAAGTTTTCAGCCCGATAGCTCAAACTTAAAGGTTTCGGTGATAAATCCATTTTTTCATAAGGGGTTAGTATAGCAAAACTTTGGGAAATCTTTGTCGGGCCATAACTCAAAAACTAAGGGCTAAAACGTTCTGAAACCTATTTATTCGGATTCAGCATCCCTTAAAGCATAAGTATACAAGTTTTCAGCCCGATAGCTCAAACTTAAAGGTTTCGGTGAAAAATCCATTTTTTTATAGGGGGTTAGTATAGCAAAACTTTGGGAAATCTTTGTCGGGCCATAACTCAAAAACTAAGGGCTAAAACGTTCTGAAACCTATTTATTCGGATTCAGCATCCCTTAAAGCATAAGTATACAAGTTTTCAGACCGATAGCTCAAACTTAAAGGTTTCGGTGAAAAATCCATTTTTTCATAAGGGGTTAGTATAGCAAAACTTTGGGAAATCTTTGTCGTGCCATAACTTAAAAACTAAGGGCTAAAACGTTCTGAAACCTATTTATTCGGATTTAGCATCCCTTAAAGCATATGTATGCAAGTTTTCAGCCCGATAGTTCAAACTTAAAGTTTTCGGTGGAAAATCCATTTTTTCATAAGGGGGTACCCTTTCAAAACTTTGGGAAGTCTATGTCGGGCCATAACTCAAAAACTAAGGGCTAAAACGTTCTGAAACCTATTTATTCGGATTCAGCATCCCTTAAAGCATAAGTATACAAGTTTTCAGACCGATAGCTCAAACTTAAAGGTTTCGGTGATAAATCCATTTTTTCATAAGGGGTTAGTATAGCAAAACTTTGGGAAATCTTTGTCGTGCCATAACTTAAAAACTAAGGGCTAAAACGTTCTGAAACCTATTTATTCGGATTTAGCATCCCTTAAAGCATATGTATGCAAGTTTTCAGCCCGATAGTTCAAACTTAAAGTTTTCGGTGGAAAATCCATTTTTTCATAAGGGGGTACCCTTTCAAAACTTTGGGAAGTCTATGTCAGGCCATAACTCAAAAACTAAGGGCTAAAACGTTTTGAAACCTATTTATTCGGATTCAGCATCCCTTAAAGCATAAGTATGCAAGTTTTCAGCCCGATAGCTCAAACATAAAGGTTTCGGTGAAAAATCCATTTTTTCATTAGGGGTTAGTATAGCAAAACTTTGGGAAATTTTTGTTGGACCATAACTCAAAAACTAAGGGCTAAAACGTTCTGAAACCTATTTATTCGGATTCAGCATCCCTTAAAGCATAAGTATACAAGTTTTCAGCCCGATACCTCAAACTTAAAGGTTTCGGTGAAAAATCCATTTTTTCATAAGGGGGTACCCTTTCAAAACTTTGGGAAATCTTTGTCGGGCCATAACTCAAAAACTAAGGGCTAAAACGTTCTGAAACCTATTTATTCGGATTTAGCATCCCTTAAAGAATAAGTATGCAAGTTTTCAGCCCGATATCTCAAACTTAAAAGTTTCCGTGAAAAATCCATTTTTTCATAAGGGGTTAGTATAGCAAAACTTTGGGAAATTTTCGTCGGGCCATAACTCAAAAACTAAGGGCTAACACGTTCTGAAACCTATTTATTCGGATTTAGCATCCCTTAAAGCATAAGTATACAAGTTTTCAGCCCGATAGCTCAAACTTAAAGGTTTCGATGAAAAATCCATTTTTTCATAAGGGGTTAGTATATCAAAAGTTTGGGAAATCTTTGTCGGGCCATAACTCAAAAACTAAGGGCGAAGACGTTCTGAAACCTATTTATTCGGATTTAGCATCCCTTAAAGCATAAGTATACAAGTTTTCAGCCCGATAGCTCAAATTTAAAGGTTTCGGTGAAAAATCCATTTTTTCATAAGGGGGTACCCTTTTAAAACTTTGGGAAATCTTTGTCGGGCCATAACTCGAAAACTAAGGGCTAAAACGTTCTGAAACCTATTTATTCGGATTTAGCATCCCTTAAAGCATAAGTATACAAGTTTTCAGCCCGATAGCTCAAACTTAAAGGTTTCGGTGAAAAATCCATTTTTTCATAAGGGGTTAGTATAGCAAAACTTTGGGAAATCTTTGTCGGGCCATAACTCAAAAACTAAGGGCTAAAACGTTCTGAAACCTATTTATTCGGATTTAGCATCCCTCAAAGCATAAGTATACAAGTTTTCAGCCCGATAGCTCAAACTTAAAGGTTTCGGTGAAAAATCCATTTTTTCGTAAGGGGTTAGTATAGCAAAACTTTGGGAAATCTTCGTCGGGCCATAACTCAAAAACTAAGGGCTAAAACGTTCTGAAACCTATTTATTCGGATTTAGCATCCCTTAAAGCATAAGTATACAAGTTTTCAGCCCGATAGCTCAAATTTAAAGGTTTCGGTGAAAAATCCATTTTTTCATAAGGGGGTACCCTTTTAAAACTTTGGGAAATCTTTGTCGGGCCATAACTCGAAAACTAAGGGCTAAAACGTTCTGAAACCTATTTATTCGGATTTAGCATCCCTTAAAGCATAAGTATACAAGTTTTCAGCCCGATAGCTCAAACTTAAAGGTTTCGGTGAAAAATCCATTTTTTCATAAGGGGTTAGTATAGCAAAACTTTGGGAAATCTTTGTCGGGCCATAACTCAAAAACTAAGCGCTAAAACGTTCTGAAACCTATTTATTCGGATTTAGCATCCTTTAAAGCATAAGTATACAAGTTTTCAGCCCGATAGCTCAAACTTAAAGGTTTCGGTGAAAAATCCATTTTTTCATAAGGGGTTAGTATAGCAAAACTTTGGGAAATCTTTGTCGGGGCATAACTCAAAAACTAAGGGCTAAAACGTTCTGAAACCTATTTATTCGGATTTAGCATCCCTTAAAGCATATGTATGCAAGGTTTCTGCCCGATAGCCCAAACTTAAAGGTTCGGTGAAAAATCCATTTTTTCATAAGGGGTTAGTATAGCAAAACTTTGGGAAATCTTTGTCGGGCCATAACTCAAAAACTAAGGGCTAAAACGTTCTGAAACCTATTTATTCGGATTTAGCATCTCTTAAAGCATATGTATGCAAGTTTTCAGCCCGATAGCTCAAACTTAAAGGTTTCGGTGAAAAATCCATTTTTTCATAAGGGGTTAGTATAGCAAAACTTTGGGAAATCTTTGTCGTGCCATAACTTAAAAACTAAGGGCTAAAACGTTCTGAAACCTATTTATTCGGATTTAGCATCCCTTAAAGCATATGTATGCAAGTTTTCAGCCCGATAGTTCAAACTTAAAGTTTTCGGTGGAAAATCCATTTTTTCATAAGGGGGTACCCTTTCAAAACTTTGGGAAGTCTATGTCGGGCCATAACTCAAAAACTAAGGGCTAAAACGTTCTGAAACCTATTTATTCGGATTCAGCATCCCTTAAAGCATAAGTATACAAGTTTTCAGACCGATAGCTCAAACTTAAAGGTTTCGGTGATAAATCCATTTTTTCATAAGGGGTTAGTATAGCAAAACTTTGGGAAATCTTTGTCGTGCCATAACTTAAAAACTAAGGGCTAAAACGTTCTGAAACCTATTTATTCGGATTTAGCATCCCTTAAAGCATATGTATGCAAGTTTTCAGCCCGATAGTTCAAACTTAAAGTTTTCGGTGGAAAATCCATTTTTTCATAAGGGGGTACCCTTTCAAAACTTTGGGAAGTCTATGTCGGGCCATAACTCAAAAACTAAGGGCTAAAACGTTTTGAAACCTATTTATTCGGATTCAGCATCCCTTAAAGCATAAGTATGCAAGTTTTCAGCCCGATAGCTCAAACATAAAGGTTTCGGTGAAAAATCCATTTTTTCATTAGGGGTTAGTATAGCAAAACTTTGGGAAATTTTTGTTGGACCATAACTCAAAAACTAAGGGCTAAAACGTTCTGAAACCTATTTATTCGGATTCAGCATCCCTTAAAGCATAAGTATACAAGTTTTCAGCCCGATACCTCAAACTTAAAGGTTTCGGTGAAAAATCCATTTTTTCATAAGGGGGTACCCTTTCAAAACTTTGGGAAATCTTTGTCGGGCCATAACTCAAAAACTAAGGGCTAAAACGTTCTGAAACCTATTTATTCGGATTTAGCATCCCTTAAAGAATAAGTATGCAAGTTTTCAGCCCGATATCTCAAACTTAAAAGTTTCCGTGAAAAATCCATTTTTTCATAAGGGGTTAGTATAGCAAAACTTTGGGAAATCTTCGTCGGGCCATAACTCAAAAACTAAGGGCTAACACGTTCTGAAACCTATTTATTCGGATTTAGCATCCCTTAAAGCATAAGTATACAAGTTTTCAGCCCGATAGCTCAAACTTAAAGGTTTCGATGAAAAATCCATTTTTTCATAAGGGGTTAGTATATCAAAAGTTTGGGAAATCTTTGTCGGGCCATAACTCAAAAACTAAGGGCGAAGACGTTCTGAAACATATTTATTCGGATTTAGCATCCTTTAAAGCATAAGTATGCAAGTTTTCAGCCCGATAGCTCAAACTTAGAGGTTTCGGTGAAAAATCCATTTTTTCATAAGGGGTTAGTATAGCAAAACTTTGGGAAATCTTTGTCGGGCCATAACTCAAAAACTAAGGGCTAAAACGTTCTGAAACCTATTTATTCGGATTTAGCATCCCGTAAAGCATAAGTATACAAGTTTTCAGCCCGATAGCTCAAACTTAAAAGTTTCGGTGAAAAATCCATTTTTTCATAAGGGGTTAGTATAGCAAAACTTTGGGAAATCTTCGTCGGGCCATAACTCAAAAACTAAGGGCTAAAACGTTCTGAAACCTATTTATTCGGATTTAGCATCCCTCAAAGCATAAGTATACAAGTTTTCAGCCCGATAGCTCAAACTTAAAGGTTTCGGTGAAAAATCCATTTTTTCGTAAGGGGTTAGTATAGCAAAACTTTGGGAAATCTTCGTCGGGCCATAACTCAAAAACTAAGGGCTAAAACGTTCTGAAACCTATTTATTCGGATTTAGCATCCCTTAAAGCATAAGTATACAAGTTTTCAGCCCGATAGCTCAAATTTAAAGGTTTCGGTGAAAAATCCATTTTTTCATAAGGGGGTACCCTTTTAAAACTTTGGGAAATCTTTGTCGGGCCATAACTCGAAAACTAAGGGCTAAAACGTTCTGAAACCTATTTATTCGGATTTAGCATCCCTTAAAGCATAAGTATACAAGTTTTCAGCCCGATAGCTCAAACTTAAAGGTTTCGGTGATAAATCCATTTTTTCATAAGGGGTTAGTATAGCAAAACTTTGGGAAATCTTTGTCGGGCCATAACTCAAAAACTAAGCGCTAAAACGTTCTGAAACCTATTTATTCGGATTTAGCATCCTTTAAAGCATAAGTATACAAGTTTTCAGCCCGATAGCTCAAACTTAAAGGTTTCGGTGAAAAATCCATTTTTTCATAAGGGGTTAGTATAGCAAAACTTTGGGAAATCTTTGTCGGGGCATAACTCAAAAACTAAGGGCTAAAACGTTCTGAAACCTATTTATTCGGATTTAGCATCCCTTAAAGCATATGTATGCAAGGTTTCTGCCCGATAGCCCAAACTTAAAGGTTCGGTGAAAAATCCATTTTTTCATAAGGGGTTAGTATAGCAAAACTTTGGGAAATCTTTGTCGGGCCATAACTCAAAAACTAAGGGCTAAAACGTTCTGAAACCTATTTATTCGGATTTAGCATCTCTTAAAGCATATGTATGCAAGTTTTCAGCCCGATAGCTCAAACTTAAAGTTTTCGGTGGAAAATCCATTTTTTCATAAGGGGGTAGTATAGCAAAACTTTGGGAAATCTTTGTCGGGCCATAACTCAAAAACTAAGGGCTAAAACGTTCTGAAACCTATTTATTCGGATTTAGCACCCCTTAAAGCATAAATATACAAGTTTTCAGCCCGATAGCTCAAACTTAAAGGTTTCGGTGATAAATCCATTTTTTCATAAGGGGTTAGTATAGCAAAACTTTGGGAAATCTTTGTCGGGCCATAACTCAAAAACTAAGGGCTAAAACGTTCTGAAACCTATTTATTCGGATTCAGCATCCCTTAAAGCATAAGTATACAAGTTTTCAGCCCGATAGCTCAAACTTAAAGGTTTCGGTGAAAAATCCATTTTTTTATAAGGGGTTAGTATAGCAAAACTTTGGGAAATCTTTGTCGGGCCATAACTCAAAAACTAAGGGCTAAAACGTTCTGAAACCTATTTATTCGGATTCAGCATCCCTTAAAGCATAAGTATACAAGTTTTCAGACCGATAGCTCAAACTTAAAGGTTTCGGTGAAAAATCCATTTTTTCATAAGGGGTTAGTATAGCAAAACTTTGGGAAATCTTTGTCGTGCCATAACTTAAAAACTAAGGGCTAAAACGTTCTGAAACCTATTTATTCGGATTTAGCATCCCTTAAAGCATATGTATGCAAGTTTTCAGCCCGATAGTTCAAACTTAAAGTTTTCGGTGGAAAATCCATTTTTTCATAAGGGGGTACCCTTTCAAAACTTTGGGAAGTCTATGTCGGGCCATAACTCAAAAACTAAGGGCTAAAACGTTCTGAAACCTATTTATTCGGATTCAGCATCCCTTAAAGCATAAGTATACAAGTTTTCAGACCGATAGCTCAAACTTAAAGGTTTCGGTGATAAATCCATTTTTTCATAAGGGGTTAGTATAGCAAAACTTTGGGAAATCTTTATCGGGTCATAACTTAAAAACTAAGGGCTAAAACGTTCTGAAACCTATTTATTCGGATTCAGCATCCCTTAAAGCATATGTATGCAAGTTTTCAGACCGATAGCTCAAACTTAAAGTTTTCGGTGGAAAATCCATTTTTTCATAAGGGGGTACCCTTTCAAAACTTTGGGAAATCTTTGTCGGGCCATAACTCAAAAACTAAGAGCTAAAACGTTCTGAAACCCATTTATTCGGATTCAGCATCCCTTAAAGCATAAGTATACAAGTTTTCAGACCGATAGCTCAAACTTAAAGGTTTCTGTGAAAAATCCATTTTTTCATAAGGGGTTAGTATAGCAAAACTTTGGGAAATCTTTGTCGGGCCATAACTCAAAAACTAAGGGCTAAAACGTTCTGAAACCTATTTATTCGGATTTAGCATCCCTTAAAGCAAAAGTATACAAGTTTTCAGCCCGATAGCTCAAACTTAAAGGTTTCGGTGAAAAATCCATTTTTCATAAGGGGTTAGTATAGCAAAACTTTGGGAAGTCTTTGTCGGGCCATAACTCAAAAACTAAGGGCAAAATCGTTCTGAAACCTATTTATTCGGATTCAGCATCCCTTAAAGCATAAGTATACAAGTTTTCAGCCCGATAGCTCAAACTTAAAGGTTTCGGTGATAAATCCATTTTTTCATAAGGGGTTAGTATAGCAAAACTTTGGGAAATCTTTGTCGGGCCATAACTCAAAAACTAAGGGCTAAAACGTTCTGAAACCTATTTATTCGGATTTAGCATCCCTTAAAGCATATGTATGCAAGTTTTCAGCCCGATAGCTCAAACTTAAAGTTTTCGGTGAAAAATCCATTTTTTCATAAGGGGGTACCCTTTGAAAACTTTGGGAAATCTTTGTCGGGCCATAACTCAAAAACTAAGGGCTAAAACGTTCTGAAACCTATTTATTCGGATTCAGCACCCCTTAAAGCATAAGTATACAAGTTTTCAGTCCGATAGCTCAAACTTAAAGGTTTCGGTGATAAATCAATTTTTTCATAAGGGGTTAGTATAGCAAAACTTTGGGAAATCTTTGTCGGGCCATAACTCAAAAACTAAGGGCTGAAACGTTCTGAAACCTATTTATTCGGATTTAGCATCCCTTAAAGCATATGTATGCAAGTTTTCAGCCCAATAGCTCAAACTTAAAGTTTTCGGTGGAAAATCCATTTTTTCATAAGGGGTTAGTATAGCAAAATTTTGGGAAATCTTTGTCGGGCCATAACTCAAAAACTAAGGGCTAAAACGTTCTGAAACCTATTTATTCGGATTCAGCATCCCTTAAAGGATAAGTATACAAGTTTTCAGCCCGATAGCTCAAACTTAAAGGTTTCGGTGAAAAATCCATTTTTTCATAAGGGGTCAGTATAGCAACACTTTGGGAAATCTTTGTCGGGCCATAACTCAAAAACTAGGGGCTAAAACGTTCTGAAACCTATTCATTCGGATTTAGCATCCCTTAAAGCATATGTATGCAAGTTTTCAGCCCGATAGCTCAAACTTAAAGTTTTCGGTGGAAAATCCATTTTTTCATAAGGGGGTACCCTTTCAAAACTTTGGGAAATCTTTGTCGGGCCATAACTCAAAAACTAAGGGCTAAAACGTTCTGAAACCTATTTATTCGGATTCAGCATCCCTTAAAGCATAAGTATACAAGTTTTCAGACCGATAGCTCAAACTTAAAGGTTTCGGTGAAAAATCCATTTTTTCATAAGGGGTTAGTATAGCAAAACTATGGGAAATCTTTGTCGGGCCATAACTCAAAAACTAAGGGCTGAAACGTTCTGAAACCTATTTATTCGGATTCAGCATCCCTTAAAGCATAAGTATACAAGTTTTCAGCCCGATAGCTCAAACTTAAAGGTTTCGGTGAAAAATCCATTTTTTCATAAGGGGGTACCCTTTTAAAACTTTGGGAAATCTTTGTCGGGCCATAACTCAAAAACTAAGGGCTAAAACGTTCTGAAACCTATTTATTCGGATTCAGCATCCCTTAAAGCATAAGTATACAAGTTTTCAGCCCGATAACTCAAACTTAAAGGTTTCGGTGATAAATCCATTTTTTCATAAGGGGTTAGTATAGCAAAACTTTGGGAAATCTTTGTCGGGCCATAACTCAAAAACTAAGGGCTAAAACGTTCTGAAACCTATTTATTCGGATTTAGCATCCCTTACTTAAAGTTTTCGGTGATAAATCCATTTTTTCATAAGGGGTCTGTATAGCAAAACTTTGGGAAATCTTTGTCGGGCCATAACTCAAAAACTAAGGGCTGAAACGTTCTGAAACCTATTTATTCGAATTCAGCATCCCTTAACGCATAAGTATACAAGTTTTCAGCCCGATAGCTCAAACTTAAAGGTTTCGGTGAAAAATCCATTTTTTCATAAGGGGTTAGTATAGCAAAACTTTGGGAAATCTTTGTCGGGCCATAACTCAAAAACTAAGGGCTAAAACGTTCTGAAACCTATTTATTCGGATTCAGCATCCCTTAAACCATAAGTATACAAGTTTTCAGCCCGATAGCTCAAACTTAAAGGTTTCGGTGATAAATCCATTTTTTCATAAGGGGTTAGTATAGCAAAACTTTGGGAAATCTTTGTCGGGCCATAACTCAAAAACTAAGGGCTAAACCGTTCTGAAACCTATTTATTCGGATTTAGCATCCCTTAAAGCATATGTATGCAAGTTTTCAGCCCGATAGCTCAAACTTAAAGTTTTCGGTGGAAAATCCATTTTTTCATAAGGGGGTACCCTTTCAAAACTTTGGGAATTCTTTGTCGGACCATAACTCAAAAACTAAGGGCTAAAACGTTCTGAAACCTATTTATTCGGATTCAGCATCCCTTAAAGCATAAGTATACAAGTTTTCAGCCCGATAGCTCAAACTTAAAGGTTTCGGTGATAAATCCATTTTTTCATATGGGGTTAGTATAGCAAAACTTTGGGAAATCTTTGTCGGGCCATAACTCAAAAACTAAGGACTGGAACGTTCTGAAACCTATTTATTCGGATTCAGCATCCCTTAAAGCATAAGTATACAAGTTTTCAGCCCGATAGCTCAAACTTAAAGGTTTCGGTGAAAAATCCATTTTTTCATAAGGGGTTAGTATAGCAAAACTTTGGGAAATCTTTGTCGGGCCATAACTCAAAAACTAAGGGCTAAAACGTTCTGAAACCTATTTATTCGGATTTAGTATCCCTTAAAGCATATGTATACAAGTTTTCAGCCCGATAGCTCAAACTTATAGTTTTCGGTGGAAAATCCATTTTTTCATAAGGGGGTACCCTTTCAAAACTTTGGGAAATCTTTGTCGGACCATAACTCAAAAACTAAGGGCTAAAACGTTCTGAAACCTATTTATTCGGATTCAGCATCCCTTAAAGCATACGTATACAAGATTTCAGCCCGATAGCTCAAACTTAAAGGTTTCGGTGATAAATCCATTTTTTCATAAGGGGTTAGTAAAGCAAAACTTTGGAAAATCTTAGTCGGGCCATAACTCAAAAACTAAGGGCTAAAACGTTCTGAAACCTATTTATTCGGATTCAGCATCCCTTAAACCATAAGTATACAAGTTTTCAGCCCGATAGCTCAAACTTAAAGGTTTCGGTGATAAATCCATTTTTTCATAAGGGGTTAGTATAGCAAAACTTTGGGAAATCTTTGTCGGGCCATAACTCAAAAACTAAGGGCTTAAACGTTCTGAAACCTATTTATTCGGATTTAGCATCCCTTAAAGCATAAGTATACAAGTTTTCAGCCCGATAGCTCAAACTTAAAGGTTTCGGTGAAAAATCCATTTTTTCATAAGGGGTTAGTATAGCAAAACTTTGGGAAATCTTTGTCGGGCCATAACTCAAAAACTAAGGGCTAAAACGTTCTGAAACCTATTTATTCGGATTTAGTATCCCTTAAAGCATATGTATGCAAGTTTTCAGCCCGATAGCTCAAACTTAAAATTTTCGGTGGAAAATCCATTTTCTCATCAGGGGGTACCCTTTCAAAACTTTGGGAAATCTTTGTCGGGCCATAACTCAAAAACTAAGGGCTAAAACGTTCTGAAACCTATTTATTCGGATTTAGCATCCCTTAAAGCATATGTATGCAAGTTTTCAGCCCGATAGCTCAAACTTATAGTTTTCGGTGGAAAATCCATTTTTTCATAAGGGGGTACCCTTTCAAAACTTTGGGAAATCTTTGTCGGACCATAACTCAAAAACTAAGGGCTAAAACGTTCTGAAACCTATTTATTCGGATTCAGCATCCCTTAAAGCATAAGTATATAAGATTTCAGCCCGATAGCTCAAACTTAAAGGTTTCGGTGATAAATCCATTTTTTCATAAGGGGTTAGTAAAGCAAAACTTTGGAAAATCTTTGTCGGGCCATAACTCAAAAACTAAGGGTTGAAACGTTCTGAAACCTATTTATTCGGATTCAGCATCCCTTAAAGCATAAGTATACAAGTTTTCAGCCCGATAGCTCAAACTTAAAGGTTTCGGTGAAAAATCCATTTTTTCATAAGGGGTTAGTATAACAAAACTTTGGGAAATCTTTGTCGGGCCATAACTCAAAAACTAAGAGCTAAAACGTTCTGAAACCTATTTATTCGGATTTAGCATCCCTTAAAGCATATGTATGCAAGTTTTCAGCCCGATAGCTCAAACTTAAAGTTTTCGGTGGAAAATCCATTTTTTCATAAGGGGGTACCCTTTCAAAACTTTGGGAAATCTTTGTCGGGCCATAACTCAAAAACTAAGGGCTAAAACGTTCTGAAACCTATTTATTCGGATTTAGCATCCCTTAAAGCATAAGTATGCAAGTTTTCAGCCCGATAGCTCAAACTTAAAGTTTTCGGTGGAAAATCCATTTTTTCATAGGGGTGTACCCTTTCAAAACTTTGGGAAATCTTTGTCGGGCCATAACTCAAAAACTAAGGGCTAAAACGTTCTGAAACCTATTTATTCGGATTCAGCATCCCTTAAAGCATAAGTATACAAGTTTTCAGCCCGATAGCTCAAACTTAAAGGTTTCGGTGATAAATCCATTTTTTCATAAGGGGTTAGTATAGCAAAACTTTGGGAAATCTTTGTCGGGCCATAACTCAAAAACTAAGGGCTAAAACGTTCTGAAACCTATTTATTCGGATTCAGCATCCCTTAAAGCATAAGTATACAAGTTTTCAGCCCGATAGCTCAAACTTAAAGGTTTCTGTGATAAATCCATTTTTTCATAAGGGGTTAGTATAGCAAAACTTTGGGAAATCTTTGTCGGGCCATAACTCAAAAACTAAGGGCTAAAACGTTCTGAAACTTATTTATTCGGATTCAGCATCCCTTAAAGCATAAGTATGCAAGTTTTCAGCCCGATAGCTCAAACTTAAAGTTTTCGGTGGAAAATCCATTTTTTCATAGGGGTGTACCCTTTCAAAACTTTGGGAAATCTTTGTCGGGCCATAACTCAAAAACTAAGGGCTAACACGTTCTGAAACCTATTTATTCGGATTCAGCATCCCTTAAAGCATAAGTATACAAGTTTTCAGCCCGATAGCTCAAACTTAAAGGTTTCGGTGAAAAATCCATTTTTTCATAAGGGGGTACCCTTTCAAAACTTTGGGAAATCTTTGTCGGGCCATAACTCAAAAACTAAGGGCTAAAACGTTCTGAAACCTATTTATTCGGATTTAGCATCCCTTAAAGCATAAGTATGCAAGTTTTCAGCCCGATAGCTCAAACTTAAAGTTTTCGGTGGAAAATCCATTTTTTCATAGGGGTGTACCCTTTCAAAACTTTGGGAAATCTTTGTCGGGCCATAACTCAAAAACTAAGGGCTAAAACGTTCTGAAACCTATTTATTCGGATTCAGCATCCCTTAAAGCATAAGTATACAAGTTTTCAGCCCGATAGCTCAAACTTAAAGGTTTCGGTGATAAATCCATTTTTTCATAAGGGGTTAGTATAGCAAAACTTTGGGAAATCTTTGTCGGGCCATAACTCAAAAACTAAGGGCTAAAACGTTCTGAAACCTATTTATTCGGATTCAGCATCCCTTAAAGCATAAGTATACAAGTTTTCAGCCCGATAGCTCAAACTTAAAGGTTTCTGTGATAAATCCATTTTTTCATAAGGGGTTAGTATAGCAAAACTTTGGGAAATCTTTGTCGGGCCATAACTCAAAAACTAAGTGCTGGAACGTTCTGAAACCTATTTATTCGGATTCAGCATCCCTTAAAGCATAAGTATACAAGTTTTCAGCCCGATAGCTCAAACTTAAAGGTTTCGGTGAAAAATCCATTTTTTCATAAGGGGTTTGTATAGCAAAACTTTGGGAAATCTTTGTCGGGCCATAACTCAAAAACTAAGGGCTAAAACGTTCTGAAACCTATTTATTCGGATTCAGCATCCCTTAAAGCATAAGTATACAAGTTTTCAGCCCGATAGCTCAAACTTAAAGGTTTCGGTGAAAAATCCATTTTTTCATAAGGGGTTAGTATAGCAAAACTTTGGGAAATCTTTGTCGGGCCATAACTCAAAAACTAAGGGCTAAAACGTTCTGAAACCTATTTGTTCAGATTTAGCATCCCTTAAAGCATATGTATGCAAGTTTTCAGCCCGATAGCTCAAACTTAAAGGTTTCGGTGATAAATCCATTTTTTCATAAGGGGTTAGTATAGCAAAACTTTGGGAAATCTTTGTCGGGCCATCACTCAAAAACTAAGGGCTAAAACGTTCTGAAACCTATTTATTCGGATTTAGCATCCCTTAAAGCGTATGTATGCAACTTTTCAGCCCGATAGCTCAAACTTAAAATTTTCGGTGGAAAATCCATTTTTTCATAATGGGTTAGTATAGCAAAACTTTGGGAAATCTTTGTCGGGCCATAACTCAAAAACTAAGGGCTAAAACGTTCTGAAACCTATTTATTCGGATTCAGCATCCCTTAAAGCATAAGTATACAAGTTTTCAGCCCGATAGCTCAAACTTAAAGGTTTCGGTGAAAAATCCATTTTTTCATAAGGGGTTAGTATAGCAAAACTTTGGGAAATCTTTGTCGGGCCATAACTCAAAAACTAAGGGCTAAAACGTTCTGAAACCTATTTATTCGGATTTAACATCCCTTAAAGCATATGTATGCAAGTTTTCAGCCCGATAGCTCAAACTTAAAGTTTTCGGTGGAAAATCAATTTTTTCATAAGGGGGTACCCTTTCAAAACTTTGGGAAATCATTGTCGGGCCATAACTCAAAAACTAAGGACTAAAACGTTCTGAAACCTATTTATTCGGATTCAGCATCCTTTAAAGCATAAGTATACAAGTTTTCAGCCCGATAGCTCAAACTTAAAGGTTTCGGTGATAAATCCATTTTTTCATAAGGGATTAGTATAGCAAAACTTTGGGAAATCTTTGTCGGGCCATAACTCAAAAACTAAGGGCTGGAACGTTCTGAAACCTATTTATTCGGATTCAGCATCCCTTAATGCATAAGTATACATGTTTTCAGCCCGATAGCTCAAACTTAAAGGTTTCGGTGAAAAATCCATTTTTTCATAAGGGGTTAGTATAGCAAAACTTTGAGAAATCTTTGTCGGGCCATAACTCAAAAACTAAGGGCTAAAACGTTCTGAAACCTATTTATTCGGATTTAGCATCCCTTAAAGCATAAGTATACAAGTTTTCAGCCCGATAGCTCAAACTTAAAGGTTTCGGTGATAAATCCATTTTTTCATAAGGGGTTAGTATAGCAAAACTTTGGGAAATCTTTGTCGGGCCATAACTCAAAAACTAAGGGCTAAAACGTTCTGAAACCTATTTATTCGGATTCAGCATCCCTTAAAGCATAAGTATACAAGTTTTCAGCCCGATAGCTCAAACTTAAAGGTTTCGGTGAAAAATCCATTTTTTCATAAGGGGTTTGTATAGCAAAACTTTGGGAAATCTTTGTCGGGCCATAACTCAAAAACTAAGGGCTAAAACGTTCTGAAACCTATTTATTCGGATTTAGCATCCCTTAAAGCATATGTATGCAAGTTTTCAGCCCGACAGCTCAAACTTAAAGTTTTCGGTGGAAAATCCATTTTTTCATAAGAGGATACCCTTTCAAAACTTTGGGAAATCTTTGTCGGGCCATAACTCAAAAACTAAGGGCTAAAACGTTCTGAAACCTATTTATTCGGATTCAGCATCCCTTAAAGCATAAGTATACGAGTTTTCAGCCCGATAGCTCAAACTTAAAGGTTTTGGTGAAAAATCCATTTTTTCATAAGGGGTTAGTATAGCAAAACTTTGGGAAATCTTTGTCGGGCCATAACTAAAAACTAAGGGCTGGAACGTTCTGAAACCTATTTATTCGGATTCAGCATCCCTTAAAACATAAGTATACAAGTTTTCAGCCCGGTAGCTCAAACTTAAAGGTTTCGGTGAAAAATCCATTTTTTCATAAGGGGGTACCCTTTCAAAACTTTGGGAAATCTTTGTCGGGCCATAACTCAAAAACTAAGGGCTAAAACGTTCTGAAACCTATTTATTCGGATTCAGCATCCCTTAAAGCATAAGTATACAAGTTTTCAGCCCGATAGCTCAAACTTAAAGGTTTCGGTGAAAAATCCATTTTTTCATAAGGGGTTAGTATAGCAAAACTTTGGGAAATCTCTGTCGGGCCATAACTCAAAAACTAAGGGCTAAAACGTTCTGAAACCTATTTATTCGGATTTAGCATCCCTTAAAGCATATGTATGCAAGTTTTCAGCCCGATAGCTCAAACTTAAAGTTTTCGGTGGAAAATCCATTTTTTCATAAGGGGGTACCCTTTCAAAACTTTGGGAAATCTTTGTCGGGCCATCACTCAAAAACTAAGGGCTAAAACGTTCTGAAACTTATTTATTCGGATTCAGCATCCCTTAAAGCATAAGTATACAAGTTTTCAGCCCGATAGCTCAAACTTAAAGGTTTCGGTGATAAATTCATTTTTTCATAAGGGGTTAGTATAGCAAAACTTTGGGAAATCTTTGTCGGGCCATAACTCAAAAACTAAGGGCTAAAACGTTCTGAAACCTATTTATTCGGATTCAGCATCCCTTAAAGCATAAGTATACAAGTTTTCAGCCCGATAGCTCAAACTTAAAGGTTTCGGTGAAAAATCCATTTTTTCATAGGGGGTACCCTTTCAAAACTTTGGGAAATCTTTGTCGGGCCATAACTCAAAAACTAAGGGCTAAAACGTTCTGAAACCTATTTATTCGGATTCAGGATCCCTTAAAGCATAAGTATACAAGTTTTCAGCCCGATAGCTCAAACTTAAAGGTTTCGGTGATAAATCCATTTTTTTATAAGGGGTTAATATAGCAAAACTTTGGGAAATCTTTGTCGGGCCACAACTCAAAAACTAAGGGCTAAAACGTTCTGAAACCTATTTATTCGGATTTAGCATCCCTTAAAGCATAAGTATACAAGTTTTCAGCCCGATAGCTCAAACTTAAAGGTTTCGGTGATAAATCCATTTTTTCATAAGGGGTTAGTATAGCAAAACTTTGGGAAATCTTTGTCGGGCCATAACTCAAAAACTAAGGGCTAAAACGTTCTGAAACCTATTTATTCGGATTCAGCATCCCTTAAAGCATAAGTATACAAGTTTTCAGCCCGATAGCTCAAACTTAAAGGTTTCGGTGAAAAATCCATTTTTTCATAAGG
This sequence comes from Dilophus febrilis, assembly GCA_958336335.1. Lineage (NCBI taxonomy): Eukaryota > Metazoa > Arthropoda > Insecta > Diptera > Bibionidae > Dilophus > Dilophus febrilis. The sequence goes on along the minus strand of OY284470.1, from coordinate 47,525,768 downwards.
GGTTTGTATAGCAAAACTTTGGGAAATCTTTGTCGGGCCATAACTCAAAAACTAAGGGCTAAAACGTTCTGAAACCTATTTATTCGGATTTAGCATCCCTTAAAGCATATGTATGCAAGTTTTCAGCCCGACAGCTCAAACTTAAAGTTTTCGGTGGAAAATCCATTTTTTCATAAGAGGATACATTTCAAAACTTTGGGAAATCTTTGTCGGGCCATAACTCAAAAACTAAGGGCTAAAACGTTCTGAAACCTATTTATTCGGATTCAGCATCCCTTAAAGCATAAGTATACGAGTTTTCAGCCCGATAGCTCAAACTTAAAGGTTTTGGTGAAAAATCCATTTTTTCATAAGGGGTTAGTATAGCAAAACTTTGGGAAATCTTTGTCGGGCCATAACTAAAAACTAAGGGCTGGAACGTTCTGAAACCTATTTATTCGGATTCAGCATCCCTTAAAGCATATGTATGCAAGTTTTCAGCCCGATAGCTCAAACTTAAAGTTTTCGGTGGAAAATCCATTTTTTCATAAGGGGGTACCCTTTCAAAACTTTGGGAAATCTTTGTCGGGCCATAACTCAAAAACTAAGGGCTAAAACGTTCTGAAACCTATTTATTCGGATTCAGCATCCCTTAAAGCATAAGTATACAAGTTTTCAGCCCGATAGCTCAAACTTAAAGGTTTCGGTGAAAAATCCATTTTTTCATAAGGGGTTAGTATAGCAAAACTTTGGGAAATCTCTGTCGGGCCATAACTCAAAAACTAAGGGCTAAAACGTTCTGAAACCTATTTATTCGGATTTAGCATCCCTTAAAGCATATGTATGCAAGTTTTCAGCCCGATAGCTCAAACTTAAAGTTTTCGGTGGAAAATCCATTTTTTCATAAGGGGGTACCCTTTCAAAACTTTGGGAAATCTTTGTCGGGCCATCACTCAAAAACTAAGGGCTAAAACGTTCTGAAACTTATTTATTCGGATTCAGCATCCCTTAAAGCATAAGTATACAAGTTTTCAGCCCGATAGCTCAAACTTAAAGGTTTCGGTGATAAATTCATTTTTTCATAAGGGGTTAGTATAGCAAAACTTTGGGAAATCTTTGTCGGGCCATAACTCAAAAACTAAGGGCTAAAACGTTCTGAAACCTATTTATTCGGATTCAGCATCCCTTAAAGCATAAGTATACAAGTTTTCAGCCCGATAGCTCAAACTTAAAGGTTTCGGTGAAAAATCCATTTTTTCATAGGGGGTACCCTTTCAAAACTTTGGGAAATCTTTGTCGGGCCATAACTCAAAAACTAAGGGCTAAAACGTTCTGAAACCTATTTATTCGGATTCAGGATCCCTTAAAGTATAAGTATACAAGTTTTCAGCCCGATAGCTCAAACTTAAAGGTTTCGGTGATAAATCCATTTTTTTATAAGGGGTTAATATAGCAAAACTTTGGGAAATCTTTGTCGGGCCACAACTCAAAAACTAAGGGCTAAAACGTTCTGAAACCTATTTATTCGGATTCAGCATCCCTTAAAGCATAAGTATACAAGTTTTCAGCCCGATAGCTCAAACTTAAAGGTTTCGGTGAAAAATCCATTTTTTCATAAGGGGTTAGTATAGCAAAACTTTGGGAAATCTTTGTCGGGCCATAACTCAGAAACTAAGGGCTAAAACGTTCTGAAACCTATTTATTCGGATTTAGCATCCCTTAAAGCATATGTATGCAAGTTTTCAGCCCGATAGCTCAAACTTAAAGTTTTCGGTGGAAAATCCATTTTTTCATAAGGGGATACTCTTTCAAAACTTTGGGAAATCTTTGTCGGACCATAACTCAAAAACTAAGGGCTAAAACGTTCTGAAACCTATTTATTCGGATTCAGCATCCCTTAAAGCATAAGTATACAAGTTTTCAGCCCGATAGCTCAAACTTAAAGGTTTCGGTGAAAAATCCATTTTTTCATAAGGGGTTAGTATAGCAAAACTTTGGGAAATCTTTGTCGGGCCATAACTCAAAAACTAAGTGCTAAAACGTTCTGAAACCTATTTATTCGGATTTAGCATCCCTTAAAGCATATGTATGCAAGTTTTCAGCCCGATAGCTCAAACTTAAAGTTTTCGGTGGAAAATCCATTTTTTCATAAGGGGGTACCCTTTCAAAACTTTGGGAAATCTTTGTCGGACCATAACTCAAAAACTAAGGGCTAAAACGTTCTGAAACCTATTTATTCGGATTCAGCATCCCTTAAAGCATAAGTATACAAGTTTTCAGCCCGATAGCTCAAACTTAAAGGTTTCGGTGAAAAATCCATTTTTTCATAAGGGGTTAGTATAGCAAAACTTTGGGAAATCTTTGTCGGGCCATAACTCAAAAACTAAGGGCTAAAACGTTCTGAAACCTATTTATTCGGATTCAGCATCCCTTAATGCATAAGTATACAAGTTTTCAGCCCGATAGCTCAAACTTAAAGGTTTCGGTGAAAAATCCATTTTTTCATAAGGGGTTAGTATAGCAAAACTTTGGGAAATCTTTGTCGGGCCATAACTCAAAAATTAAGGGCTAAAACGTTCTGAAACCTATTTATTCGGATTCAGAATCCCTTAAAGCATATGTATGCAAGTTTTCAGCCCGATAGCTCAAACTTAAAACTTTCGGTGGAAAATCCATTTTTTCATAAGGGGGTACCCTTTCAAAACTTTGGGAAATCTTCGTCGGGCCATAACTCAAAAACTAAGGGCTAAAACGTTCTGAAACCTATTTATTCGGATTCAGCATCCCTTAAAGCATAAGTATACAAGTTTTCAGCCCGAAAGCTCAAACTTAAAGGTTTCGGTGATAAATCCATTTTTTCATAAGGGGTTAGTATAGCAAAACTTTGGGAAATCTTTGTCGGGCCATAACTCAAAAACTAAGGGCTAAAACGTTCTGAAACCTATTTATTCGGATTTAGCATCCCTTAAAGCATATGTATGCAAGTTTTCAGCCCGATAGCTCAAACTTAAAGTTTTCGGTGGAAAATCCATTTTTTCATAAGGGGGTACCCTTTCAAAAGTTTGGGAAATCTTTGTCGGGCCATAACTCAAAAACTAAGGGCTAAAACGTTCTGAAACCTATTTATTCGGATTTAGCATCCCTTAAAGCATAAGTATACAAGTTTTCAGCCCGATAGCTCAAACTTAAAGGTTTCGGTGAAAAATCCATTTTTTCATAAGGGGTTAGTATAGCAAAACTTTGGGAAATCTTTGTCGGGCCATAACTCAAAAACTAAGGGTTAAAACGTTCTGAAACCTATTTATTCGGATTCAGCATCCCTTAAAGCATAAGTATACAAGTTTTCAGCCCGATAGCTCAAACTTAAAGGTTTCGGTGATAAATCCATTTTTTCATAAGGGGTTAGTATAGCAAAACTTTGGGAAATCTTTGTCGGGCCATAACTCAAAAACTAAGGGCTAAAACGTTCTGAAACCTATTTATTCGGATTTAGCATCCCTTAAAGCATATGTATGCAAGTTTGCAGCCCGATAGCTCAAACTTAAAGCTTTCGGTGAAAAATCCATTTTTTCATAAGGGGTTAGTATAGCAAAACTTTGGGAAATCTTTGTCGGGCCATAACTCAAAAACTAAGGGCTAAAACGTTCTGAAACCTATTTATTCGGATTCAGCATCCCTTAAACCATAAGTATACAAGTTTTCAGCCCGATAGCTCAAACTTAAAGGTTTCGGTGATAAATCCATTTTTTCATAAGGGGTTAGTATAGCAAAACTTTGGGAAATCTTTGTCGGGCCATAACTCAAAAACTAAGGGCTAAAACGTTCTGAAACCTATTTATTCGGATTTAGCATCCCTTAAAGCATAAGTATACAAGTTTTCAGCCCGATAGCTCAAACTTAAAGGTTTCGGTGATAAATCCATTTTTTCATAAGGGGTTAGTATAGCAAAACTTTGGGAAATCTTTGTCGGGCCATAACTCAAAAACTAAGGGCTGAAACGTTCTGAAACCTATTTATTCGGATTCAGCATCCCTTAAAGCATAAGTATACAAGTTTTCAGCCCGATAGCTCAAACTTAAAGTTTTCGGTGAAAAATCCATTTTTTCATAAGGGGGTACCCTTTCAAAACTTTGGGAAATCTTCGTCGGGCCATAACTCAAAAACTAAGGGCTAAAACGTTCTGAAACCTATTTATTCGGATTTAGCATCCCTTAAAGCATAAGTATACAAGTTTTCAGCCCGATAGCTCAAACTTAAAGGTTTCGGTGATAAATCCATTTTTTCATAAGGGGTTAGTATAGCAAAACTTTGGGAAATCTTTGTCGGGCCATAACTCAAAAACTAAGGGCTAAAACGTTCTGAAACCTATTTATTCGGATTTAGCATCCCTTAAAGCATATGTATGCAAGTTTGCAGCCCGATAGCTCAAACTTTAAGCTTTCGGTGAAAAATCCATTTTTTCATAAGGGGTTAGTATAGCAAAACTTTGGGAAATCTTTGTCGGGCCATAACTCAAAAACTAAGGGCTAAAACGTTCTGAAACCTATTTATTCGGATTCAGCATCCCTTAAAGCATATGTATGCAAGTTTTCAGCCCGATAGCTCAAACTTAAAGTTTTCGGTGGAAAATCCATTTTTTCATAAGGGGGTACCCTTTCAAAAGTTTGGGAAATCTTTGTCGGGCCATAACTTAAAAACTAAGGGCTAAAACGTTCTGAAACCTATTTATTCGGATTTAGCATCCCTTAAAGCATAAGTATACAAGTTTTCAGCCCGATAGCTCAAACTTAAAGGTTTCGGTGAAAAATCCATTTTTTCATAAGGGGTTAGTATAGCAAAACTTTGGGAAATCTTTGTCGGGCCATAACTCAAAAACTAAGGGTTAAAACGTTCTGAAACCTATTTATTCGGATTCAGCATCCCTTAAAGCATAAGTATACAAGTTTTCAGCCCGATAGCTCAAACTTAAAGGTTTCGGTGATAAATCCATTTTTTCATAAGGGGTTAGTATAGCAAAACTTTGGGAAATCTTTGTCGGGCCATAACTCAAAAACTAAGGGCTAAAACGTTCTGAAACCTATTTATTCGGATTTAGCATCCCTTAAAGCATATGTATGCAAGTTTGCAGCCCGATAGCTCAAACTTAAAGCTTTCGGTGAAAAATCCATTTTTTCATAAGGGGTTAGTATAGCAAAACTTTGGGAAATCTTTGTCGGGCCATAACTCAAAAACTAAGGGCTAAAACGTTCTGAAACCTATTTATTCGGATTTAGCATCCCTTAAAGCATAAGTATACAAGTTTTCAGCCCGATAGCTCAAACTTAAAGGTTTCGGTGATAAATCCATTTTTTCATAAGGGGTTAGTATAGCAAAACTTTGGGAAATCTTTGTCGGGCCATAACTCAAAAACTAAGGGCTGAAACGTTCTGAAACCTATTTATTCGGATTCAGCATCCCTTAAAGCATAAGTATACAAGTTTTCAGCCCGATAGCTCAAACTTAAAGTTTTCGGTGAAAAATCCATTTTTTCATAAGGGGGTACCCTTTCAAAACTTTGGGAAATCTTAGTCGGGCCATAACTCAAAAACTAAGGGCTAAAACGTTCTGAAACCTATTTATTCGGATTTAGCATCCCTTAAAGCATAAGTATACAAGTTTTCAGCCCGATAGCTCAAACTTAAAGGTTTCGGTGATAAATCCATTTTTTCATAAGGGGTTAGTATAGCAAAACTTTGGGAAATCTTTGTCGGGCCATAACTCAAAAACTAAGGGCTAAAACGTTCTGAAACCTATTTATTCGGATTTAGCATCCCTTAAAGCATATGTATGCAAGTTTGCAGCCCGATAGCTCAAACTTAAAGCTTTCGGTGAAAAATCCATTTTTTCATAAGGGGTTAGTATAGCAAAACTTTGGGAAATCTTTGTCGGGCCATAACTCAAAAACTAAGGGCTAAAACGTTCTGAAACCTATTTATTCGGATTCAGCATCCCTTAAAGCATATGTATGCAAGTTTTCAGCCCGATAGCTCAAACTTAAAGTTTTCGGTGGAAAATCCATTTTTTCATAAGGGGATACCCTTTCAAAACTTTGGGAAATCTTTGTCGGACCATAACTCAAAAACTAAGGGCTAAAACGTTCTGAAACCTATTTATTCGGATTCAGCATCCCTTAAAGCATAAGTATACAAGTTTTCAGCCCGATAGCTCAAACTTAAAGGTTTCGGTGAAAAATCCATTTTTTCATAAGGGGTTAGTATAGTAAAACTTTGGGAAATCTTTGTCGGGCCATAACTCAAAAACTAAGGGCTAAAACGTTCTGAAACCTATTTATTCGGATTCAGCATCCCTTAATGCATAAGTATACAAGTTTTCAGCCCGATAGCTCAAACTTAAAGGTTTCGGTGAAAAATCCATTTTTTCATAAGGGGTTAGTATAGCAAAACTTTGGGAAATCTTTGTCGGGCCATAACTCAAAAATTAAGGGCTAAAACGTTCTGAAACCTATTTATTCGGATTCAGCATCCCTTAAAGCATATGTATGCAAGTTTTCAGCCCGATAGCTCAAACTTAAAACTTTCGGTGGAAAATCCATTTTTTCATAAGGGGGTACCCTTTCAAAACTTTGGGAAATCTTCGTCGGGCCATAACTCAAAAACTAAGGGCTAAAACGTTCTGAAACCTATTTATTCGGATTCAGCATCCCTTAAAGCATAAGTATACAAGTTTTCAGCCCGAAAGCTCAAACTTAAAGGTTTCGGTGATAAATCCATTTTTTCATAAGGGGGTACCCTTTCAAAACTTTGGGAAATCTTCGTCGGGCCATAACTCAAAAACTAAGGGCTAAAACGTTCTGAAACCTATTTATTCGGATTTAGCATCCCTTAAAGCATAAGTATACAAGTTTTCAGCCCGATAGCTCAAACTTAAAGGTTTCGGTGATAAATCCATTTTTTCATAAGGGGTTAGTATAGCAAAACTTTGGGAAATCTTTGTCGGGCCATAACTCAAAAACTAAGGGCTAAAACGTTCTGAAACCTATTTATTCGGATTTAGCATCCCTTAAAGCATAAGTATACAAGTTTTCAGCCCGATAGCTCAAACTTAAAGGTTTCGGTGATAAATCCATTTTTTCATAAGGGGTTAGTATAGCAAAACTTTGGGAAATCTTTGTCGGGCCATAACTCAAAAACTAAGGGCTAAAACGTTCTGAAACCTATTTATTCGGATTTAGCATCCCTTAAAGCATATGTATGCAAGTTTGCAGCCCGATAGCTCAAACTTAAAGCTTTCGGTGAAAAATCCATTTTTTCATAAGGGGTTAGTATAGCAAAACTTTGGGAAATCTTTGTCGGGCCATAACTCAAAAACTAAGGGCTAAAACGTTCTGAAACCTATTTATTCGGATTCAGCATCCCTTAAAGCATATGTATGCAAGTTTTCAGCCCGATAGCTCAAACTTAAAGTTTTCGGTGGAAAATCCATTTTTTCATAAGGGGATACCCTTTCAAAACTTTGGGAAATCTTTGTCGGACCATAACTCAAAAACTAAGGGCTAAAACGTTCTGAAACCTATTTATTCGGATTCAGCATCCCTTAAAGCATAAGTATACAAGTTTTCAGCCCGATAGCTCAAACTTAAAGGTTTCGGTGAAAAATCCATTTTTTCATAAGGGGTTAGTATAGTAAAACTTTGGGAAATCTTTGTCGGGCCATAACTCAAAAACTAAGGGCTAAAACGTTCTGAAACCTATTTATTCGGATTCAGCATCCCTTAATGCATAAGTATACAAGTTTTCAGCCCGATAGCTCAAACTTAAAGGTTTCGGTGAAAAATCCATTTTTTCATAAGGGGTTAGTATAGCAAAACTTTGGGAAATCTTTGTCGGGCCATAACTCAAAAACTAAGGGCTAAAACGTTCTGAAACCTATTTATTCGGATTCAGCATCCCTTAAAGCATATGTATGCAAGTTTTCAGCCCGATAGCTCAAACTTAAAGTTTTCGGTGGAAAATCCATTTTTTCATAAGGGGGTACCCTTTCAAAACTTTGGGAAATCTTTGTCGGACCATAACTCAAAAACTAAGGGCTAAAACGTTCTGAAACCTATTTATTCGGATTCAGCATCCCTTAAAGCATAAGTATACAAGTTTTCAGCCCGATAGCTCAAACTTAAAGGTTTCGGTGAAAAATCCATTTTTTCATAAGGGGTTAGTATAGCAAAACTTTGGGAAATCTTTGTCGGGCCATAACTCAAAAACTAAGGGCTAAAACGTTCTGAAACCTATTTATTCGGATTCAGCATCCCTTAATGCATAAGTATACAAGTTTTCAGCCCGATAGCTCAAACTTAAAGGTTTCGGTGAAAAATCCATTTTTTCATAAGGGGTTAGTATAGCAAAACTTTGGGAAATCTTTGTCGGGCCATAACTCAAAAATTAAGGGCTAAAACGTTCTGAAACCTATTTATTCGGATTCAGCATCCCTTAAAGCATATGTATGCAAGTTTTCAGCCCGATAGCTCAAACTTAAAACTTTCGGTGGAAAATCCATTTTTTCATAAGGGGGTACCCTTTCAAAACTTTGGGAAATCTTCGTCGGGCCATAACTCAAAAACTAAGGGCTAAAACGTTCTGAAACCTATTTATTCGGATTCAGCATCCCTTAAAGCATAAGTATACAAGTTTTCAGCCCGAAAGCTCAAACTTAAAGGTTTCGGTGATAAATCCATTTTTTCATAAGGGGTTAGTATAGCAAAACTTTGGGAAATCTTTGTCGGGCCATAACTCAAAAACTAAGGGCTAAAACGTTCTGAAACCTATTTATTCGGATTTAGCATCCCTTAAAGCATATGTATGCAAGTTTTCAGCCCGATAGCTCAAACTTAAAGTTTTCGGTGGAAAATCCATTTTTTCATAAGGGGGTACCCTTTCAAAAGTTTGGGAAATCTTTGTCGGGCCATAACTCAAAAACTAAGGGCTAAAACGTTCTGAAACCTATTTATTCGGATTTAGCATCCCTTAAAGCATAAGTATACAAGTTTTCAGCCCGATAGCTCAAACTTAAAGGTTTCGGTGAAAAATCCATTTTTTCATAAGGGGTTAGTATAGCAAAACTTTGGGAAATCTTTGTCGGGCCATAACTCAAAAACTAAGGGTTAAAACGTTCTGAAACCTATTTATTCGGATTCAGCATCCCTTAAAGCATAAGTATACAAGTTTTCAGCCCGATAGCTCAAACTTAAAGGTTTCGGTGATAAATCCATTTTTTCATAAGGGGTTAGTATAGCAAAACTTTGGGAAATCTTTGTCGGGCCATAACTCAAAAACTAAGGGCTAAAACGTTCTGAAACCTATTTATTCGGATTTAGCATCCCTTAAAGCATATGTATGCAAGTTTGCAGCCCGATAGCTCAAACTTAAAGCTTTCGGTGAAAAATCCATTTTTTCATAAGGGGTTAGTATAGCAAAACTTTGGGAAATCTTTGTCGGGCCATAACTCAAAAACTAAGGGCTAAAACGTTCTGAAACCTATTTATTCGGATTCAGCATCCCTTAAACCATAAGTATACAAGTTTTCAGCCCGATAGCTCAAACTTAAAGGTTTCGGTGATAAATCCATTTTTTCATAAGGGGTTAGTATAGCAAAACTTTGGGAAATCTTTGTCGGGCCATAACTCAAAAACTAAGGGCTAAAACGTTCTGAAACCTATTTATTCGGATTTAGCATCCCTTAAAGCATAAGTATACAAGTTTTCAGCCCGATAGCTCAAACTTAAAGGTTTCGGTGATAAATCCATTTTTTCATAAGGGGTTAGTATAGCAAAACTTTGGGAAATCTTTGTCGGGCCATAACTCAAAAACTAAGGGCTGAAACGTTCTGAAACCTATTTATTCGGATTCAGCATCCCTTAAAGCATAAGTATACAAGTTTTCAGCCCGATAGCTCAAACTTAAAGTTTTCGGTGAAAAATCCATTTTTTCATAAGGGGGTACCCTTTCAAAACTTTGGGAAATCTTCGTCGGGCCATAACTCAAAAACTAAGGGCTAAAACGTTCTGAAACCTATTTATTCGGATTTAGCATCCCTTAAAGCATAAGTATACAAGTTTTCAGCCCGATAGCTCAAACTTAAAGGTTTCGGTGATAAATCCATTTTTTCATAAGGGGTTAGTATAGCAAAACTTTGGGAAATCTTTGTCGGGCCATAACTCAAAAACTAAGGGCTAAAACGTTCTGAAACCTATTTATTCGGATTTAGCATCCCTTAAAGCATATGTATGCAAGTTTGCAGCCCGATAGCTCAAACTTTAAGCTTTCGGTGAAAAATCCATTTTTTCATAAGGGGTTAGTATAGCAAAACTTTGGGAAATCTTTGTCGGGCCATAACTCAAAAACTAAGGGCTAAAACGTTCTGAAACCTATTTATTCGGATTCAGCATCCCTTAAAGCATATGTATGCAAGTTTTCAGCCCGATAGCTCAAACTTAAAGTTTTCGGTGGAAAATCCATTTTTTCATAAGGGGGTACCCTTTCAAAAGTTTGGGAAATCTTTGTCGGGCCATAACTCAAAAACTAAGGGCTAAAACGTTCTGAAACCTATTTATTCGGATTTAGCATCCCTTAAAGCATAAGTATACAAGTTTTCAGCCCGATAGCTCAAACTTAAAGGTTTCGGTGAAAAATCCATTTTTTCATAAGGGGTTAGTATAGCAAAACTTTGGGAAATCTTTGTCGGGCCATAACTCAAAAACTAAGGGTTAAAACGTTCTGAAACCTATTTATTCGGATTCAGCATCCCTTAAAGCATAAGTATACAAGTTTTCAGCCCGATAGCTCAAACTTAAAGGTTTCGGTGATAAATCCATTTTTTCATAAGGGGTTAGTATAGCAAAACTTTGGGAAATCTTTGTCGGGCCATAACTCAAAAACTAAGGGCTAAAACGTTCTGAAACCTATTTATTCGGATTTAGCATCCCTTAAAGCATATGTATGCAAGTTTGCAGCCCGATAGCTCAAACTTAAAGCTTTCGGTGAAAAATCCATTTTTTCATAAGGGGTTAGTATAGCAAAACTTTGGGAAATCTTTGTCGGGCCATAACTCAAAAACTAAGGGCTAAAACGTTCTGAAACCTATTTATTCGGATTCAGCATCCCTTAAACCATAAGTATACAAGTTTTCAGCCCAATAGCTCAAACTTAAAGGTTTCGGTGATAAATCCATTTTTTCATAAGGGGTTAGTATAGCAAAACTTTGGGAAATCTTTGTCGGGCCATAACTCAAAAACTAAGGGCTAAAACGTTCTGAAACCTATTTATTCGGATTTAGCATCCCTTAAAGCATAAGTATACAAGTTTTCAGCCCGATAGCTCAAACTTAAAGGTTTCGGTGATAAATCCATTTTTTCATAAGGGGTTAGTATAGCAAAACTTTGGGAAATCTTTGTCGGGCCATAACTCAAAAACTAAGGGCTGAAACGTTCTGAAACCTATTTATTCGGATTCAGCATCCCTTAAAGCATAAGTATACAAGTTTTCAGCCCGATAGCTCAAACTTAAAGTTTTCGGTGAAAAATCCATTTTTTCATAAGGGGGTACCCTTTCAAAACTTTGGGAAATCTTAGTCGGGCCATAACTCAAAAACTAAGGGCTAAAACGTTCTGAAACCTATTTATTCGGATTTAGCATCCCTTAAAGCATAAGTATACAAGTTTTCAGCCCGATAGCTCAAACTTAAAGGTTTCGGTGATAAATCCATTTTTTCATAAGGGGTTAGTATAGCAAAACTTTGGGAAATCTTTGTCGGGCCATAACTCAAAAACTAAGGGCTAAAACGTTCTGAAACCTATTTATTCGGATTTAGCATCCCTTAAAGCATATGTATGCAAGTTTGCAGCCCGATAGCTCAAACTTAAAGCTTTCGGTGAAAAATCCATTTTTTCATAAGGGGTTAGTATAGCAAAACTTTGGGAAATCTTTGTCGGGCCATAACTCAAAAACTAAGGGCTAAAACGTTCTGAAACCTATTTATTCGGATTCAGCATCCCTTAAAGCATATGTATGCAAGTTTTCAGCCCGATAGCTCAAACTTAAAGTTTTCGGTGGAAAATCCATTTTTTCATAAGGGGATACCCTTTCAAAACTTTGGGAAATCTTTGTCGGACCATAACTCAAAAACTAAGGGCTAAAACGTTCTGAAACCTATTTATTCGGATTCAGCATCCCTTAAAGCATAAGTATACAAGTTTTCAGCCCGATAGCTCAAACTTAAAGGTTTCGGTGAAAAATCCATTTTTTCAAAAGGGGGTACCCTTTCAAAACTTTGGGAAATCTTTGTCGGGCCATAACTCAAAAACTAAGGGCTAAAACGTTCTGAAACCTATTTATTCGGATTTAGCATCCCCTAAAGCATATGTATGCAAGTTTTCAGCCCGATAGCTCAAACTTAAAACTTTCGGTGGAAAATCCATTATTTCATAAGGGGTTAGTATAGCAAAACTTTGAGAAATCTTTGTCGGGCCATAACTCAAAAATTAAGGGGTAAAACGTTCTGAAACCTATTTATTCGGATTCAGCATCCCTTAAAGCATATGTATGCAAGTTTTCAGCCCGATAGCTCAAACTTAAAACTTTCGGTGGAAAATCCATTTTTTCATAAGGGGGTACCCTTTCAAAACTTTGGGAAATCTTTGTCGGACCATAACTCAAAAACTAAGGGCTAAAACGTTCTGAAACCTATTTATTCGGATTCAGCATCCCTTAAAGCATAAGTATACAAGTTTTCAGCCCGATAGCTCAAACTTAAAGGTTTCGGTGAAAAATCCATTTTTTCATAAGGGGGTACCCTTTCAAAACTTTGGGAAATCTTTGTCGGGCCATAACTCAAAAACTAAGGGCTAAAACGTTCTGAAACCTATTTATTCGGATTTAGCATCCCTTAAAGCATATGTATGCAAGTTTTCAGCCCGATAGCTCAAACTTAAAGTTTTCGGTGGAAAATCCATTTTTTCATAAGGGGGTACCCTTTCAAAACTTTGGGAAATCTTTGTCGGGCCATCACTCAAAAACTAAGGGCTAAAACGTTCTGAAACTTATTTATTCGGATTCAGCATCCCTTAAAGCATAAGTATACAAGTTTTCAGCCCGATAGCTCAAACTTAAAGGTTTCGGTGAAAAATCCATTTTTTCATAAGGGGTTAGTATAGCAAAACTTTGGGAAATCTTTGTCGGGCCATAACTCAAAAACTAAGGGCTAAAACGTTCTGAAACCTATTTATTCGGATTTAGCATCCCTTAAAGCATATGTATGCAAGTTTTCAGCCCGATAGCTCAAACTTAAAGTTTTCGGTGGAAAATCCATTTTTTCATAAGGGGGTACCCTTTCAAAACTTTGGGAAATCTTTGTCGGGCCATAACTCAAAAACTAAGGGCTAAAACGTTCTGAAACCTATTTATTCGGATTTAGCATCCCTTAAAGCATATGTATGCAAGTTTTCAGCCCGATAGCTCAAACTTAAAGGTTTCGGTGAAAAATCCATTTTTTCAAAAGGGGTTAGTATAGCAAAACTTTGGGAAATCTTTGTCGGGCCATAACTCAAAAACTAAGGGCTAAAACGTTCTGAAACCTATTTATTCGGATTCAGCATCCCTTAAACCATAAGCATACAAGTTTTCAGCCCGATAGCTCAAACTTAAAGGTTTCGGTGATAAATCCATTTTTTCATAAGGGGTTAGTATAGCAAAACTTTGGGAAATCTTTGTCGGGCCATAACTCAAAAACTAAGGGCTAAAACGTTCTGAAACCTATTTATTCGGATTCAGCATCCCTTAAAGCATAAGTATACAAGTTTTCAGCCCGATAGCTCAAACTTAAAGGTTTCGGTGAAAAATCCATTTTTTCATTTAGCTCAAACTTACATTTTTTCATAAGGGGTTAGTATAGTAAAACTTTGGGAAATCTTTGTCGGGCCATAACTCAAAAACTAAGGGCTAAAACGTTCTGAAACCTATTTATTCGGATTCAGCATCCCTTAAAGCATAAGTATACAAGTTTTCAGCCCGATAGCTCAAACTTAAAGGTTTCGGTGAAAAATCCATTTTTTCATAAGGGGTTAGTATAGCAAAACTTTGGGAAATCTTTGTCGGGCCATAACTCAAAAATTAAGGGCTAAAACGTTCTGAAACCTATTTATTCGGATTCAGCATCCCTTAAAGCATATGTATGCAAGTTTTCAGCCCGATAGCTCAAACTTAAAACTTTCGGTGGAAAATCCATTTTTTCATAAGGGGGTACCCTTTCAAAACTTTTGTCGGACCATAACTCAAAAACTAAGGGCTAAAACGTTCTGAAACCTATTTATTCGGATTTAGCATCCCTTAAAGCATAAGTATACAAGTTTTCAGCCCCATAGCTCAAACTTAAAGGTTTCGGTGAAAAATCCATTTTTTCATAAGGGGTTAGTATAGCAAAACTTTGGGAAATCTTTGTCGGGCCATAACTCAAAAACTAAGGGCTAAAACGTTCTGAAACCTATTTATTCGGATTCAGCATCCCTTAAAACATAAGTATACAAGTTTTCAGCCCGATAGCTCAAACTTAAAGGTTTCGGTGAAAAATCCATTTTTTCATCAGGGGTTAGTATAGCAAAACTTTGGGAAATCTTTGTCGGGCCATAACTCAAAAACTAAGGGCTAAAACGTTCTGAAACCTATTTATTCGGATTTAGCATCCCTTAAAGCATATGTGTGCAAGTTTGCAGCCCGATAGCTCAAACTTAAAGCTTTCGGTGAAAAATCCATTTTTTCATAAGGGGTTAGTAAACTAAGGGCTAAAACGTTCTGAAACCTATTTATTCGGATTCAGCATCCCTTAAACCATAAGTATACAAGTTTTCAGCCCGATAGCTCAAACTTAAAGGTTTCGGTGAAAAATCCATTTTTTCATAAGGGGTTAGTATAGCAAAACTTTGGGAAATCTTTGTCGGGCCATAACTCAAAAACTAAGGGCTAAAACGTTCTGAAACCTATTTATTCGGATTCAGCATCCCTTAAAACATAAGTATACAAGTTTTCAGCCCGATAGCTCAAACTTAAAGGTTTCGGTGAAAAATCCATTTTTTCATAAGGGGTTAGTATAGCAAAACTTTGGGAAATCTTTGTCGGGCCATAACTCAAAAACTAAGGGCTAAAACGTTCTGAAACCTATTTATTCGGATTCAGCATCCCTTAAACCATAAGTATACAAGTTTTCAGCCCGATAGCTCAAACTTAAAGGTTTCGGTGATAAATCCATTTTTTCATAAGGGGTTAGTATAGCAAAACTTTGGGAAATCTTTGTCGGGCCATAACTCAAAAACTAAGAGCTAAAACGTTCTGAAACCTATTTATTCGGATTCAGCATCCCTTAAAGCATAAGTATACAAGTTTTCAGCCCGATAGCTCAAACTTAAAGGTTTCGGTGAAAAATCCATTTTTTCATAAGGGGTTAGTATAGCAAAACTTTGGGAAATCTTTGTCGGGCCATAACTCAAAAACTAAGGGCTAAAACGTTCTGAAACCTATTTATTCGGATTCAGCATCCCTTAAAGCATATGTATGCAAGTTTTCAGCCCGATAGCTCAAACTTAAAGTTTTCGGTGGAAAATCCATTTTTTCATAAGGGGATACCCTTTCAAAACTTTGGGAAATCTTTGTCGGACCATAACTCAAAAACTAAGGGCTAAAACGTTCTGAAACCTATTTATTCGGATTCAGCATCCCTTAAAGCATAAGTATACAAGTTTTCAGCCCGATAGCTCAAACTTAAAGGTTTCGGTGAAAAATCCATTTTTTCATAAGGGGTTAGTATAGTAAAACTTTGGGAAATCTTTGTCGGGCCATAACTCAAAAACTAAGGGCTAAAACGTTCTGAAACCTATTTATTCGGATTCAGCATCCCTTAAAGCATAAGTATACAAGTTTTCAGCCCGATAGCTCAAACTTAAAGGTTTCGGTGAAAAATCCATTTTTTCATAAGGGGTTAGTATAGCAAAACTTTGGGAAATCTTTGTCGGGCCATAACTCAAAAATTAAGGGCTAAAACGTTCTGAAACCTATTTATTCGGATTCAGCATCCCTTAAAGCATATGTATGCAAGTTTTCAGCCCGATAGCTCAAACTTAAAACTTTCGGTGGAAAATCCATTTTTTCATAAGGGGGTACCCTTTCAAAACTTTTGTCGGACCATAACTCAAAAACTAAGGGCTAAAACGTTCTGAAACCTATTTATTCGGATTTAGCATCCCTTAAAGCATAAGTATACAAGTTTTCAGCCCCATAGCTCAAACTTAAAGGTTTCGGTGAAAAATCCATTTTTTCATAAGGGGTTAGTATAGCAAAACTTTGGGAAATCTTTGTCGGGCCATCACTCAAAAACTAAGGGCTAAAACGTTCTGAAACCTATTTATTCGGATTTAGCATCCCTTAAAGCATATGTATGCAAGTTTTCAGCCCGATAGCTCAAACTTAAAGTTTTCGGTGGAAAATCCATTTTTTCATAAGGGGTTAGTATAGCAAAACTTTGGGAAATCTTTGTCGGGCCATAACTCAAAAACTAAGGGCTAAAACGTTCTGAAACCTATTTATTCGGATTCAGCATCCCTTAAAGCATAAGTATACAAGTTTTCAGCCCGATAGCTCAAACTTAAAGGTTTCGGTGATAAATCCATTTTTTCATAAGGGGTTAGTATAGCAAAACTTTGGGAAATCTTTGTCGGGCCATAACTCAAAAACTAAGGGCTAAAACGTTCTGAAACCTATTTATTCGGATTTAGCATCCCTTAAAGCATATGTATGCAAGTTTGCAGCCCGATAGCTCAAACTTAAAGCTTTCGGTGAAAAATCCATTTTTTCATAAGGGGTTAGTAAACTAAGGGCTAAAACGTTCTGAAACCTATTTATTCGGATTCAGCATCCCTTAAACCATAAGTATACAAGTTTTCAGCCCGATAGCTCAAACTTAAAGGTTTCGGTGAAAAATCCATTTTTTCATAAGGGGTTAGTATAGCAAAACTTTGGGAAATCTTTGTCGGGCCATAACTCAAAAACTAAGGGCTAAAACGTTCTGAAACCTATTTATTCGGATTCAGCATCCCTTAAAACATAAGTATACAAGTTTTCAGCCCGATAGCTCAAACTTAAAGGTTTCGGTGAAAAATCCATTTTTTCATAAGGGGTTAGTATAGCAAAACTTTGGGAAATCTTTGTCGGGCCATAACTCAAAAACTAAGGGCTAAAACGTTCTGAAACCTATTTATTCGGATTCAGCATCCCTTAAACCATAAGTATACAAGTTTTCAGCCCGATAGCTCAAACTTAAAGGTTTCGGTGATAAATCCATTTTTTCATAAGGGGTTAGTATAGCAAAACTTTGGGAAATCTTTGTCGGGCCATAACTCAAAAACTAAGAGCTAAAACGTTCTGAAACCTATTTATTCGGATTCAGCATCCCTTAAAGCATAAGTATACAAGTTTTCAGCCCGATAGCTCAAACTTAAAGGTTTCGGTGAAAAATCCATTTTTTCATAAGGGGTTAGTATAGCAAAACTTTGGGAAATCTTTGTCGGGCCATAACTCAAAAACTAAGGGCTAAAACGTTCTGAAACCTATTTATTCGGATTCAGCATCCCTTAAAGCATATGTATGCAAGTTTTCAGCCCGATAGCTCAAACTTAAAGTTTTCGGTGGAAAATCCATTTTTTCATAAGGGGATACCCTTTCAAAACTTTGGGAAATCTTTGTCGGACCATAACTCAAAAACTAAGGGCTAAAACGTTCTGAAACCTATTTATTCGGATTCAGCATCCCTTAAAGCATAAGTATACAAGTTTTCAGCCCGATAGCTCAAACTTAAAGGTTTCGGTGAAAAATCCATTTTTTCATAAGGGGTTAGTATAGTAAAACTTTGGGAAATCTTTGTCGGGCCATAACTCAAAAACTAAGGGCTAAAACGTTCTGAAACCTATTTATTCGGATTCAGCATCCCTTAAAGCATAAGTATACAAGTTTTCAGCCCGATAGCTCAAACTTAAAGGTTTCGGTGAAAAATCCATTTTTTCATAAGGGGTTAGTATAGCAAAACTTTGGGAAATCTTTGTCGGGCCATAACTCAAAAATTAAGGGCTAAAACGTTCTGAAACCTATTTATTCGGATTCAGCATCCCTTAAAGCATATGTATGCAAGTTTTCAGCCCGATAGCTCAAACTTAAAACTTTCGGTGGAAAATCCATTTTTTCATAAGGGGTTAGTATAGCAAAACTTTGGGAAATCTTTGTCGGGCCATCACTCAAAAACTAAGGGCTAAAACGTTGTGAAACCTATTTATTCGGATTTAGCATCCCTTAAAGCATATGTATGCAAGTTTTCAGCCCGATAGCTCAAACTTAAAGTTTTCGGTGGAAAATCCATTTTTTCATAAGGGGTTAGTATAGCAAAACTTTGGGAAATCTTTGTCGGGCCATAACTCAAAAACTAAGGGCTAAAACGTTCTGAAACCTATTTATTCGGATTCAGCATCCCTTAAACCATAAGTATACAAGTTTTCAGCCCGATAGCTCAAACTTAAAGGTTTCGGTGATAAATCCATTTTTTCATAAGGGGTTAGTATAGCAAAACTTTGGGAAATCTTTGTCGGGCCATAACTCAAAAACTAAGGGCTAAAACGTTCTGAAACCTATTTATTCGGATTCAGCATCCCTTAAAGCATAAGTATACAAGTTTTCAGCCCGATAGCTCAAACTTAAAGGTTTCGGTGAAAAATCCATTTTTTCATAAGGGGTTAGTATAGCAAAACTTTGGGAAATCTTTGTCGGGCCATAACTCAAAAACTAAGGGCTAAAACGTTCTGAAACCTATTTATTCGGATTTAGCATCCCTTAAAGCATATGTATGCAAGTTTTCAGCCCGATAGCTCAAACTTAAAGTTTTCGGTGGAAAATCCATTTTTTCATAAGGGGTTAGTATAGCAAAACTTTGGGAAATCTTTGTCGGACCATAACTCAAAAACTAAGGGCTAAAACGTTCTGAAACCTATTTATTCGGATTCAGCATCCCTTAAAGCATAAGTATACAAGTTTTCAGCCCGATAGCTCAAACTTAAAGGTTTCAGTGAAAAATCCATTTTTTCATAAGGGGGTACCCTTTCAAAACTTTGGGAAATCTTTGTCGGGCCATAACTCAAAAACTAAGGGCTAAAACGTTCTGAAACCTATTTATTCGGATTTAGCATCCCTTAAAGCATATGTATGCAAGTTTTCAGCCCGATAGCTCAAACTTAAAGTTTTCGGTGGAAAATCCATTTTTTCATAAGGGGGTACCCTTTCAAAACTTTGGGAAATCTTTGTCGGGCCATCACTCAAAAACTAAGGGCTAAAACGTTCTGAAACTTATTTATTCGGATTCAGCATCCCTTAAAGCATAAGTATACAAGTTTTCAGCCCAAAAGCTCAAACTTAAAGGTTTCGGTGAAAAATCCATTTTTTCATAAGGGGTTAGTATAGCAAAACTTTGGGAAATCTTTGTCGGGCCATAACTCAAAAACTAAGGGCTAAAACGTTCTGAAACCTATTTATTCGGATTTAGCATCCCTTAAAGCATATGTATGCAAGTTTTCAGCCCGATAGCTCAAACTTAAAGTTTTCGGTGGAAAATCCATTTTTTCATAAGGGGGTACCCTTTCAAAACTTTGGGAAATCTTTGTCGGGCCATAACTCAAAAACTAAGGGCTAAAACGTTCTGAAACCTATTTATTCGGATTTAGCATCCCTTAAAGCATATGTATGCAAGTTTTCAGCCCGATAGCTCAAACTTAAAGGTTTCGGTGAAAAATCCATTTTTTCATAAGGGGTTAGTATAGCAAAACTTTGGGAAATCTTTGTCGGGCCATAACTCAAAAACTAAGGGCTAAAACGTTCTGAAACCTATTTATTCGGATTCAGCATCCCTTAAAGCATAAGTATACAAGTTTTCAGCCCGATAGCTCAAACTTAAAGGTTTCGGTGAAAAATCCATTTTTTCATAAGGGGTTAGTATAGCAAAACTTTGGGAAATCTTTGTCGGGCCATAACTCAAAAACTAAGGGCTAAAACGTTCTGAAACCTATTTATTCGGATTTAGCATCCCTTAAAGCATATGTATGCAAGTTTTCAGCCCGATAGCTCAAACTTAAAGTTTTCGGTGGAAAATCCATTTTTTCATAAGGGGATACCCTTTCAAAACTTTGGGAAATCTTTGTCGGACCATAACTCAAAAACTAAGGGCTAAAACGTTCTGAAACCTATTTATTCGGATTCAGCATCCCTTAAAGCATAAGTATACAAGTTTTCAGCCCGATAGCTCAAACTTAAAGGTTTCGGTGAAAAATCCATTTTTTCATAAGGGGTTAGTATAGTAAAACTTTGGGAAATCTTTGTCGGGCCACAACTCAAAAACTAAGGGCTAAAACGTTCTGAAACCTATTTATTCGGATTCAGCATCCCTTAAAGCATAAGTATACAAGTTTTCAGCCCGATAGCTCAAACTTAAAGGTTTCGGTGAAAAATCCGTTTTTTCATAAGGGGTTAGTATAGCAAAACTTTGGGAAATCTTTGTCGGGCCATAACTCAAAAATTAAGGGCTAAAACGTTCTGAAACCTATTTATTCGGATTCAGCATCCCTTAAAGCATATGTATGCAAGTTTTCAGCCCGATAGCTCAAACTTAAAACTTTCGGTGGAAAATCCATTTTTTCATAAGGGGGTACCCTTTCAAAACTTTTGTCGGACCATAACTCAAAAACTAAGGGCTAAAACGTTCTGAAACCTATTTATTCGGATTTAGCATCCCTTAAAGCATAAGTATACAAGTTTTCAGCCCCATAGCTCAAACTTAAAGGTTTCGGTGAAAAATCCATTAGTATAGCAAAACTTTGGGAAATCTTTGTCGGGCCATAACTCAAAAACTAAGGGCTAAAACGTTCTGAAACCTATTTATTCGGATTCAGCATCCCTTAAAGCATAAGTATACAAGTTTTCAGCCCGATAGCTCAAACTTAAAGGTTTCGGTGATAAATCCATTTTTTCATAAGGGGTTAGTATAGCAAAACTTTGGGAAATCTTTGTCGGGCCATAACTCAAAAACTAAGGGCTAAAACGTTCTGAAACCTATTTATTCGGATTTAGCATCCCTTAAAGCATATGTATGCAAGTTTTCAGCCCGATAGCTCAAACTTAAAGCTTTCGGTGAAAAATCCATTTTTTCATAAGGGGTTAGTAAACTAAGGGCTAAAACGTTCTGAAACCTATTTATTCGGATTCAGCATCCCTTAAACCATAAGTATACAAGTTTTCAGCCCGATAGCTCAAACTTAAAGGTTTCGGTGATAAATCCATTTTTTCATAAGGGGGTACCCTTTCAAAACTTTGGGAAATCTTTGTCGGGCCATAACTCAAAAACTAAGGGCTGAAACGTTCTGAAACCTATTTATTCGGATTCAGCATCCCTTAACGCATAAGTATACAAGTTTTCAGCCCGATAGCTCAAACTTAAAGGTTTCGGTGAAAAATCCATTTTTTCATAAGGGGTTAGTATAGCAAAACTTTGGGAAATCTTTGTCGGGCCATAACTCAAAAACTAAGGGCTAAAACGTTCTGAAACCTATTTATTCGGATTTAGCATCCCTTAAAGCATAAGTATACAAGTTTTCAGCCCGATAGCTCAAACTTAAAGGTTTCGGTGATAAATCCATTTTTTCATAAGGGGTTAGTATAGCAAAACTTTGGGAAATCTTTGTCGGGCCATAACTCAAAAACTAAGGGCTAAAACGTTCTGAAACCTATTTATTCGGATTTAGCATCCCTTAAAGCATAAGTATACAAGTTTTCAGCCCGATAGCTCAAACTTAAAGGTTTCGGTGATAAATCCATTTTTTCATAAGGGGTTAGTATAGCAAAACTTTGGGAAATCTTTGTCGGGCCATAACTCAAAAACTAAGGGCTAAAACGTTCTGAAACCTATTTATTCGGATTTAGCATCCCTTAAAGCATATATATGCATGTTTGCAGCCCGATAGCTCAAACTTAAAGCTTTCGGTGAAAAATCCATTTTTTCATAAGGGGGTACCCTTTCAAAACTTTGGGAAATCTTTGTCGGGCCATAACTCAAAAACTAAGGGCTGAAACGTTCTCAAACCTATTTATTCGGATTCAGCATCCCTTAAAGCATAAGTATACAAGTTTTCAGCCCGATAGCTCAAACTTAAAGGTTTCGGTGAAAAATCCATTTTTTCATAAGGGGTTAGTATAGCAAAACTTTGGGAAATCTTTGTCGGGCCATAACTCAAAAACTAAGGGCTAAAACGTTCTGAAACCTATTTATTCGGATTCAGCATCCCTTAAAGCATAAGTATACAAGTTTTCAGCCCGATAGCTCAAACTTAAAGGTTTCGGTGAAAAATCCATTTTTTCATAAGAAGTTAGTATAGCAAAACTTTGGGAAATCTTTGTCGGGCCATAACTCAAAAACTAAGGGCTGAAACGTTCTGAAACCTATTTATTCGGATTCAGCATCCCTTAAAGCATAAGTATACAAGTTTTCAGCCCGATAGCTCAAACTTAAAGGTTTCGGTGAAAAATCCATTTTTTCATAAGGGGTTAGTATAGCAAAACTTTGGGTAATCTTTGTCGGGCCATAACTCAAAAACTAAGAGCTTAAACGTTCTGAAACCTATTTATTCGGATTTAGCATCCCTTAAAGCACATATATGCAAGTTTTCAGCCCGATAGCTCAAACTTAAAGTTTTCGGTGATAAATCCATTTTTTCATAAGGGGTTAGTATAGCAAAACTTTGGGAAATCTTTGTCGGGCCATAACTCAAAAACTAAGGGCTAAAACGTTCTGAAACCTATTTATTCGGATTTAGCATCCCTTAAAGCATATATATGCAAGTTTGCAGCCCGATAGCTCAAACTTAAAGCTTTCGGTGAAAAATCCATTTTTTCATAAGGGGGTACCCTTTCAAAACTTTGGGAAATCTTTGTCGGGCCATAACTCAAAAACTAAGGGCTGAAACGTTCTCAAACCTATTTATTCGGATTCAGCATCCCTTAAAGCATAAGTATACAAGTTTTCAGCCCGATAGCTCAAACTTAAAGGTTTCGGTGAAAAATCCATTTTTTCATAAGGGGTTAGTATAGCAAAACTTTGGGAAATCTTTGTCGGGCCATAACTCAAAAACTAAGGGCTAAAACGTTCTGAAACCTATTTATTCGGATTCAGCATCCCTTAAAGCATAAGTATACAAGTTTTCAGCCCGATAGCTCAAACTTAAAGGTTTCGGTGAAAAATCCATTTTTTCATAAGAAGTTAGTATAGCAAAACTTTGGGAAATCTTTGTCGGGCCATAACTCAAAAACTAAGGGCTGAAACGTTCTGAAACCTATTTATTCGGATTCAGCATCCCTTAAAGCATAAGTATTCAAGTTTTCAGACCGATAGCTCAAACTTAAAGGTTTCGGTGAAAAATCCATTTTTTCATAAGGGGTTAGTATAGCAAAACTTTGGGAAATCTTTGTCAGGCCATAACTCAAAAACTAAGGGCTAAAACGTCCTGAAACCTATTTATTCGGATTCAGCATCCCTTAAAGCATAAGTATACAAGTTTTCAGCCCGATAGCTCAAACTTAAAGTTTTCGGTGAAAAATCCATTTTTTCATAAGGGGTTAGTATAGCAAAACTTTGGGTAATCTTTGTCGGGCCATAACTCAAAAACTAAGAGCTAAAACGTTCTGAAACCTATTTATTCGGATTTAGCATCCCTTAAAGCATAAGTATACAAGTTTTCAGCCCGATAGCTCAAACTTAAAGGTTTCGGTGATAAATCCATTTTTTCATAAGGGGTTAGTATAGCAAAACTTTGGGAAATCTTTGTCGGGCCATAACTCAAAAACTAGGGGCTACAACGTTCTGAAACCTATTTATTCGGATTCAGCATCCCTTAAAGCATAAGTATACAAGTTTTCAGCCCGATAGCTCAAACTTAAAGGTTTCGGTGAAAAATCCATTTTTTCATAAGGGGTTAGTATAGCAAAACTTTGGGAAATCTTTGTCGGGCCATAACTCAAAAACTAAGGGTCAAAACGTTCTGAAACCTATTTATTCGGATTTAGCATCCCTTAAAGCATATGTATGCAAGTTTTCAGCCCGATAGCTCAAACTTAAAATTTTCGGTGGAAAATCCATTTTTTCATAAGGGGGTACCCTTTCAAAACTTTGGGAAATCTTTGTCGGGCCATAACTCAAAAACTAAGGGCTGAAACGTTCTGAAACCTATTTATTCGGATTCAGCATCCCTTAAAGCATAAGTATACAAGTTTTCAGCCCGATAGCTCAAACTTAAAGGTTTCGGTGATAAATCCATTTTTTCACAAGGGGTTAGTATAGCAAAACTTTGGGAAATCTTTGTCGGGCCATAACTCAAAAACTAAGGGCTAAAACGTTCTGAAACCCATTTATTCGGATTCAGCATCCCTTAAAGCATAAGTATACAAGTTTTCAGCCCGATAGCTCAAACTTAAAGGTTTCGGTGAAAAATCCATTTTTTCATAAGGGGGTAGTATAGCAAAACTTTGGGAAATCTTTGTCGGGCCATAACTCAAAAACTAAGGGCTAAAACGTTCTGAAACCTATTTATTCGGATTTAGCATCCCCTAAAGCATAAGTATGCAAGTTTTCAGCCCGATAGCTCAAACTTAAAGTTTTCGGTGGAAAATCCATTTTTTCATAAGGGGGTACCATTTCAAAACTTTGGGAAATCTTTGTCGGGCCATAACTCAAAAACTAAGGGCTAAAACGTTCTGAAACCTATTTATTCGGATTCAGCATCCCTTAAAGCATAAGTATACAAGTTTTCAGCCCGATAGCTCAAACTTAAAGGTTTCGGTGATAAATCCATTTTTTCATAAGGGGTTAGTATAGCAAAACTTTGGGAAATCTTTGTCGGGCCATAACTCAAAAACTAGGGGCTACAACGTTCTGAAACCTATTTATTCGGATTCAGCATCCCTTAAAGCATAAGTATACAAGTTTTCAGCCCGATAGCTCAAACTTAAAGGTTTCGGTGAAAAATCCATTTTTTCATAAGGGGTTAGTATAGCAAAACTTTGGGAAATCTTTGTCGGGCCATAACTCAAAAACTAAGGGTCAAAACGTTCTGAAACCTATTTATTCGGATTTAGCATCCCTTAAAGCATATGTATGCAAGTTTTCAGCCCGATAGCTCAAACTTAAAATTTTCGGTGGAAAATCCATTTTTTCATAAGGGGGTACCCTTTCAAAACTTTGGGAAATCTTTGTCGGGCCATAACTTAAAAACTAAGGGCTGAAACGTTCTGAAACCTATTTATTCGGATTCAGCATCCCTTAAAGCATAAGTATACAAGTTTTCAGCCCGATAGCTCAAACTTAAAGGTTTCGGTGAAAAATCCATTTTTTCATAAGGGGTTAGTATAGCAAAACTTTGGGAAATCTTTGTCGGGCCATAACTCAAAAACTAAGGGCTAAAACGTTCTGAAACCTATTTATTCGGATTTAGCATCCCTTAAAGCATATGTATGCAAGTTTTCAGCCCGATAGCTCAAACTTAAAGTTTTCGGTGGAAAATCCATTTTTTCATAAGGGGATACCCTTTCAAAACTTTGGGAAATCTTTGTCGGACCATAACTCAAAAACTAAGGGCTAAAACGTTCTGAAACCTATTTATTCGGATTCAGCATCCCTTAAAGCATAAGTATACAAGTTTTCAGCCCGATAGCTCAAACTTAAAGGTTTCGGTGAAAAATCCATTTTTTCATAAGGGGTTAGTATAGTAAAACTTTGGGAAATCTTTGTCGGGCCACAACTCAAAAACTAAGGGCTAAAACGTTCTGAAACCTATTTATTCGGATTCAGCATCCCTTAAAGCATAAGTATACAAGTTTTCAGCCCGATAGCTCAAACTTAAAGGTTTCGGTGAAAAATCCGTTTTTTCATAAGGGGTTAGTATAGCAAAACTTTGGGAAATCTTTGTCGGGCCATAACTCAAAAATTAAGGGCTAAAACGTTCTGAAACCTATTTATTCGGATTCAGCATCCCTTAAAGCATATGTATGCAAGTTTTCAGCCCGATAGCTCAAACTTAAAACTTTCGGTGGAAAATCCATTTTTTCATAAGGGGGTACCCTTTCAAAACTTTTGTCGGACCATAACTCAAAAACTAAGGGCTAAAACGTTCTGAAACCTATTTATTCGGATTTAGCATCCCTTAAAGCATAAGTATACAAGTTTTCAGCCCCATAGCTCAAACTTAAAGGTTTCGGTGAAAAATCCATTAGTATAGCAAAACTTTGGGAAATCTTTGTCGGGCCATAACTCAAAAACTAAGGGCTAAAACGTTCTGAAACCTATTTATTCGGATTCAGCATCCCTTAAAACATAAGTATACAAGTTTTCAGCCCGATAGCTCAAACTTAAAGGTTTCGGTGAAAAATCCATTTTTTCATAAGGGGTTAGTATAGCAAAACTTTGGGAAATCTTTGTCGGGCCATAACTCAAAAACTAAGGGCTAAAACGTTCTGAAACCTATTTATTCGGATTCAGCATCCCTTAAACCATAAGTATACAAGTTTTCAGCCCGATAGCTCAAACTTAAAGGTTTCGGTGATAAATCCATTTTTTCATAAGGGGTTAGTATAGCAAAACTTTGGGAAATCTTTGTCGGGCCATAACTCAAAAACTAAGAGCTAAAACGTTCTGAAACCTATTTATTCGGATTCAGCATCCCTTAAAGCATAAGTATACAAGTTTTCAGCCCGATAGCTCAAACTTAAAGGTTTCGGTGATAAATCCATTTTTTCATAAGGGGTTAGTATAGCAAAACTTTGGGAAATCTTTGTCGGGCCATAACTCAAAAACTAAGGGCTAAAACGTTCTGAAACCTATTTATTCGGATTTAGCATCCCTTAAAGCATATGTATGCAAGTTTGCAGCCCGATAGCTCAAACTTAAAGCTTTCGGTGAAAAATCCATTTTTTCATAAGGGGTTAGTAAACTAAGGGCTAAAACGTTCTGAAACCTATTTATTCGGATTCAGCATCCCTTAAACCATAAGTATACAAGTTTTCAGCCCGATAGCTCAAACTTAAAGGTTTCGGTGATAAATCCATTTTTTCATAAGGGGTTAGTATAGCAAAACTTTGGGAAATCTTTGTCGGGCCATAACTCAAAAACTAAGGGCTAAAACGTTCTGAAACCTATTTATTCGGATTTAGCATCCCTTAAAGCATAAGTATACAAGTTTTCAGCCCGATAGCTCAAACTTAAAGGTTTCGGTGATAAATCCATTTTTTCATAAGGGGTTAGTATAGCAAAACTTTGGGAAATCTTTGTCGGGCCATAACTCAAAAACTAGGGGCTGAAACGTTCTGAAACCTATTTATTCGGATTCAGCATCCCTTAAAGCATAAGTATACAAGTTTTCAGCCCGATAGCTCAAACTTAAAGGTTTCGGTGAAAAATCCATTTTTTCATAAGGGGTTAGTATAGCAAAACTTTGGGAAATCTTTGTCGGGCCATAACTCAAAAACTAAGGGCTAAAACGTTCTGAAACCTATTTATTCGGATTTAGCATCCCTTAAAGCATATGTATGCAAGTTTTCAGCCCGATAGCTCAAACTTAAAGTTTTCGGTGGAAAATCCATTTTTTCATAAGGGGATACCCTTTCAAAACTTTGGGAAATCTTTGTCGGACCATAACTCAAAAACTAAGGGCTAAAACGTTCTGAAACCTATTTATTCGGATTCAGCATCCCTTAAAGCATAAGTATACAAGTTTTCAGCCCGATAGCTCAAACTTAAAGGTTTCGGTGAAAAATCCATTTTTTCATAAGGGGTTAGTATAGTAAAACTTTGGGAAATCTTTGTCGGGCCACAACTCAAAAACTAAGGGCTAAAACGTTCTGAAACCTATTTATTCGGATTCAGCATCCCTTAAAGCATAAGTATACAAGTTTTCAGCCCGATAGCTCAAACTTAAAGGTTTCGGTGAAAAATCCGTTTTTTCATAAGGGGTTAGTATAGCAAAACTTTGGGAAATCTTTGTCGGGCCATAACTCAAAAATTAAGGGCTAAAACGTTCTGAAACCTATTTATTCGGATTCAGCATCCCTTAAAGCATATGTATGCAAGTTTTCAGCCCGATAGCTCAAACTTAAAACTTTCGGTGGAAAATCCATTTTTTCATAAGGGGGTACCCTTTCAAAACTTTTGTCGGACCATAACTCAAAAACTAAGGGCTAAAACGTTCTGAAACCTATTTATTCGGATTTAGCATCCCTTAAAGCATAAGTATACAAGTTTTCAGCCCCATAGCTCAAACTTAAAGGTTTCGGTGAAAAATCCATTAGTATAGCAAAACTTTGGGAAATCTTTGTCGGGCCATAACTCAAAAACTAAGGGCTAAAACGTTCTGAAACCTATTTATTCGGATTCAGCATCCCTTAAAACATAAGTATACAAGTTTTCAGCCCGATAGCTCAAACTTAAAGGTTTCGGTGAAAAATCCATTTTTTCATAAGGGGTTAGTATAGCAAAACTTTGGGAAATCTTTGTCGGGCCATAACTCAAAAACTAAGGGCTAAAACGTTCTGAAACCTATTTATTCGGATTCAGCATCCCTTAAACCATAAGTATACAAGTTTTCAGCCCGATAGCTCAAACTTAAAGGTTTCGGTGATAAATCCATTTTTTCATAAGGGGTTAGTATAGCAAAACTTTGGGAAATCTTTGTCGGGCCATAACTCAAAAACTAAGAGCTAAAACGTTCTGAAACCTATTTATTCGGATTCAGCATCCCTTAAAGCATAAGTATACAAGTTTTCAGCCCGATAGCTCAAACTTAAAGGTTTCGGTGATAAATCCATTTTTTCATAAGGGGTTAGTATAGCAAAACTTTGGGAAATCTTTGTCGGGCCATAACTCAAAAACTAAGGGCTAAAACGTTCTGAAACCTATTTATTCGGATTTAGCATCCCTTAAAGCATATGTATGCAAGTTTGCAGCCCGATAGCTCAAACTTAAAGCTTTCGGTGAAAAATCCATTTTTTCATAAGGGGTTAGTAAACTAAGGGCTAAAACGTTCTGAAACCTATTTATTCGGATTCAGCATCCCTTAAACCATAAGTATACAAGTTTTCAGCCCGATAGCTCAAACTTAAAGGTTTCGGTGATAAATCCATTTTTTCATAAGGGGTTAGTATAGCAAAACTTTGGGAAATCTTTGTCGGGCCATAACTCAAAAACTAAGGGCTAAAACGTTCTGAAACCTATTTATTCGGATTTAGCATCCCTTAAAGCATAAGTATACAAGTTTTCAGCCCGATAGCTCAAACTTAAAGGTTTCGGTGATAAATCCATTTTTTCATAAGGGGGTACCCTTTCAAAACTTTGGGAAATCTTTGTCGGGCCATAACTCAAAAACTAAGGGCTGAAACGTTCTGAAACCTATTTATTCGGATTCAGCATCCCTTAACGCATAAGTATACAAGTTTTCAGCCCGATAGCTCAAACTTAAAGGTTTCGGTGAAAAATCCATTTTTTCATAAGGGGTTAGTATAGCAAAACTTTGGGAAATCTTTGTCGGGCCATAACTCAAAAACTAAGGGCTAAAACGTTCTGAAACCTATTTATTCGGATTTAGCATCCCTTAAAGCATAAGTATACAAGTTTTCAGCCCGATAGCTCAAACTTAAAGGTTTCGGTGAAAAATCCATTTTTTCATAAGAAGTTAGTATAGCAAAACTTTGGGAAATCTTTGTCGGGCCATAACTCAAAAACTAAGGGCTGAAACGTTCTGAAACCTATTTATTCGGATTCAGCATCCCTTAAAGCATAAGTATTCAAGTTTTCAGACCGATAGCTCAAACTTAAAGGTTTCGGTGAAAAATCCATTTTTTCATAAGGGGTTAGTATAGCAAAACTTTGGGAAATCTTTGTCAGGCCATAACTCAAAAACTAAGGGCTAAAACGTCCTGAAACCTATTTATTCGGATTCAGCATCCCTTAAAGCATAAGTATATAAGTTTTCAGCCCGATAGCTCAAACTTAAAGTTTTCGGTGAAAAATCCATTTTTTCATAAGGGGTTAGTATAGCAAAACTTTGGGTAATCTTTGTCGGGCCATAACTCAAAAACTAAGGGCTAAAACGTTCTGAAACCTATTTATTCGGATTTAGCATCCCTTAAAGCATAAGTATACAAGTTTTCAGCCCGATAGCTCAAACTTAAAGGTTTCGGTGATAAATCCATTTTTTCATAAGGGGTTAGTATAGCAAAACTTTGGGAAATCTTTGTCGGGCCATAACTCAAAAACTAGGGGCTACAACGTTCTGAAACCTATTTATTCGGATTCAGCATCCCTTAAAGCATAAGTATACAAGTTTTCAGCCCGATAGCTCAAACTTAAAGGTTTCGGTGAAAAATCCATTTTTTCATAAGGGGTTAGTATAGCAAAACTTTGGGAAATCTTTGTCGGGCCATAACTCAAAAACTAAGGGTCAAAACGTTCTGAAACCTATTTATTCGGATTTAGCATCCCTTAAAGCATATGTATGCAAGTTTTCAGCCCGATAGCTCAAACTTAAAATTTTCGGTGGAAAATCCATTTTTTCATAAGGGGGTACCCTTTCAAAACTTTGGGAAATCTTTGTCGGGCCATAACTCAAAAACTAAGGGCTGAAACGTTCTGAAACCTATTTATTCGGATTCAGCATCCCTTAAAGCATAAGTATACAAGTTTTCAGCCCGATAGCTCAAACTTAAAGGTTTCGGTGATAAATCCATTTTTTCACAAGGGGTTAGTATAGCAAAACTTTGGGAAATCTTTGTCGGGCCATAACTCAAAAACTAAGGGCTAAAACGTTCTGAAACCCATTTATTCGGATTCAGCATCCCTTAAAGCATAAGTATACAAGTTTTCAGCCCGATAGCTCAAACTTAAAGGTTTCGGTGAAAAATCCATTTTTTCATAAGGGGGTAGTATAGCAAAACTTTGGGAAATCTTTGTCGGGCCATAACTCAAAAACTAAGGGCTAAAACGTTCTGAAACCTATTTATTCGGATTTAGCATCCCCTAAAGCATAAGTATGCAAGTTTTCAGCCCGATAGCTCAAACTTAAAGTTTTCGGTGGAAAATCCATTTTTTCATAAGGGGGTACCATTTCAAAACTTTGGGAAATCTTTGTCGGGCCATAACTCAAAAACTAAGGGCTAAAACGTTCTGAAACCTATTTATTCGGATTCAGCATCCCTTAAAGCATAAGTATACAAGTTTTCAGCCCGATAGCTCAAACTTAAAGGTTTCGGTGAAAAATCCATTTTTTCATAAGGGGTTAGTATAGCAAAACTTTGGGTAATCTTTGTCAGGCCATAACTCAAAAACTAAGGGCTAAAACGTTCTGAAACCTATTTATTCTGATTTCGCATCCCTTAAAGCATATGTATGCAAGTTTTCAGCCCGATAGCTCAAACTTTAAGTTTTCGGTGGAAAATCCATTTTTTCATAAGGGGGTACCCTTTCAAAAGTTTGGGAAAACTTTGTCGGGCCATAACTCAAAAACTAAGGGCTAAAACGTTCTGAAACCTATTTATTCTGATTTCGCATCCCTTAAAGCATATGTATGCAAGTTTTCAGCCCGATAGCTCAAACTTTAAGTTTTCGGTGGAAAATCCATTTTTTCATAAGGGGGTACCCTTTCAAAAGTTTGGGAAATCTTTGTCGGGCCATAACTCAAAAACTAAGGGCTAAAACGTTCTGAAACCTATTTATTCGGATTCAGCATCCCTTAAAACATAGGTATACAAGTTTTCAGCCCGATAGCTCAAACTTAAAGGTTTCGGTGATAAATCCATTTTTTCATAAGGGGTTAGTATAGCAAAACTTTCGGAAATCTTTGTCGGGCCATAACTCAAAAACTAAGGGCTAAAACGTTCTGAAACCCATTTATTCTGATTTAGCATCCCTTAAAGCATATGTATGCAAGTTTTCAGCCCGATAGCTCAAACTTTAAGTTTTCGGTGGAAAATCCATTTTTTCATAAGGGGGTACCCTTTCAAAAGTTTGGGAAATCTTTGTCGGGCCATAACTCAAAAACTAAGGGCTAAAACGTTCTGAAACCTATTTATTCGGATTTAGCATCCCCTAAAGCATAAGTATGCAAGTTTTCAGCCCGATAGCTAAAACTTAAAGGTTTCGGTGGAAAATCCATTTTTTCATAAGGGGGTACCCTTTCAAAACTTTGGGAAATCTTTGTCGGGCCATAACTCAAAAACTAAGGGTTAAAACGTTCTGAAACCTATTTATTCGGATTTAGCATCCCTTAAAGCATATATATGCAAGTTTGCAGCCCGATAGCTCAAACTTAAAGGTTTCGGTGAAAAATCCATTTTTTCATAAGGGGGTACCCTTTCAATACTTTGGGAAATCTTTGTCGGGCCATAACTCAAAAACTAAGGGCTGAAACGTTCTCAAACCTATTTATTCGGATTCAGCATCCCTTAAAGCATAAGTATACAAGTTTTCAGCCCGATAGCTCAAACTTAAAGGTTTCGGTGAAAAATCCATTTTTTCATAAGGGGTTAGTATAGCAAAACTTTGGGAAATCTTTGTCGGGCCATAACTCAAAAACTAAGGGCTAAAACGTTCTGAAACCTATTTATTCGGATTCAGCATCCCTTAAAGCATAAGTATACAAGTTTTCAGCCCGATAGCTCAAACTTAAAGGTTTCGGTGAAAAATCCATTTTTTCATAAGAAGTTAGTATAGCAAAACTTTGGGAAATCTTTGTCGGGCCATAACTCAAAAACTAACGGTTGAAACGTTCTGAAACCTATTTATTCGGATTCAGCATCCCTAAAAGCATAAGTATACAAGTTTTCAGCCCGATAGCTCAAACTTAAAGGTTTCGGTGAAAAATCCATTTTTTCATAAGGGGGTACCCTTTCAAAACTTTGGGAAATCTTTGTCGGGCCATAACTCAAAAACTAAGGGCTAAAACGTTCTGAAACCTATTTATTCGGATTCAGCATCCCTTAAACCATAAGTATACAAGTTTTCAGCCCGATAGCTCAAACTTAAAGGTTTCGGTGATAAATCCATTTTTTCATAAGGGGTTAGTATAGCAAAACTTTGGAAAATCTTTGTCGGGCCATAACTCAAAAACTAAGGGCTAAAACGTTCTGAAACCTATTTATTCGGATTCAGCATCCCTTAAAGCATAAGTATACAAGTTTTCAGCCCGATAGCTCAAACTTAAAGGTTTCGGTGAAAAATCCATTTTTCATAAGGGGGTACCCTTTCAAAACTTTGGGAAATCTTTGTCGGGCCATAACTCAAAAACTAACGGTTGAAACGTTCTGAAACCTATTTATTCGGATTCAGCATCCCTTAAAGCATAAGTATACAAGTTTTCAGCCCGATAGCTCAAACTTAAAGGTTTCGGTGAAAAATCCATTTTTTCATAAGGGGTTAGTATAGCAAAACTTTGGGAAATCTTTGTCGGGCCATAACTCAAAAACTAAGG
Source organism: Dilophus febrilis (assembly GCA_958336335.1). Taxonomy (NCBI): domain Eukaryota; kingdom Metazoa; phylum Arthropoda; class Insecta; order Diptera; family Bibionidae; genus Dilophus; species Dilophus febrilis. The sequence continues at coordinate 47,492,170 of OY284470.1, read as the reverse complement.
GCTAAAACGTTCTGAAACCCATTTATTCTGATTTAGCATCCCTTAAAGCATATGTATGCAAGTTTTCAGCCCGATAGCTCAAACTTTAAGTTTTCGGTGGAAAATCCATTTTTTCATAAGGGGGTACCCTTTCAAAAGTTTGGGAAATCTTTGTCGGGCCATAACTCAAAAACTAAGGGCTAAAACGTTCTGAAACCTATTTATTCGGATTTAGCATCCCCTAAAGCATAAGTATGCAAGTTTTCAGCCCGATAGCTCAAACTTAAAGGTTTCGGTGAAAAATCCATTTTTTCATAAGGGGGTACCCTTTCAAAACTTTGGGAAATCTTTGTCGGGCCATAACTCAAAAACTAAGGGCTAAAACGTTCTAAAACCCATTTATTCGGATTCAGCATCCCTTAAAGCATAAGTATATAAGTTTTCAGCCCGATAGCTCAAACCTAAAGGTTTCGGTGAAAAATCCATTTTTTCATAAGGGGTTAGTATAGCAAAACTTTGGAAAATCTTTGTCGGGCCATAACTCAAAAACTAAGGGCTAAAACGTTCTGAAACCTATTTATTCGGATTCAGCATCCCTTAAAGCATAAGTATACAAGTTTTCAGCCCGATAGCTCAAACTTAAAGGTTTCGGTGAAAAATCCATTTTTCATAAGGGGTTAGTATAGCAAAACTTTGGGAAATCTTTGTCGGGCCATAACTCAAAAACTAACGGTTGAAACGTTCTGAAACCTATTTATTCGGATTCAGCATCCCTAAAAGCATAAGTATACAAGTTTTCAGCCCGATAGCTCAAACTTAAAGGTTTCGGTGAAAAATCCATTTTTTCATAAGGGGGTACCCTTTCAAAACTTTGGGAAATCTTTGTCGGGCCATAACTCAAAAACTAAGGGCTAAAACGTTCTGAAACCTATTTATTCGGATTCAGCATCCCTTAAACCATAAGTATACAAGTTTTCAGCCCGATAGCTCAAACTTAAAGGTTTCGGTGATAAATCCATTTTTTCATAAGGGGTTAGTATAGCAAAACTTTGGAAAATCTTTGTCGGGCCATAACTCAAAAACTAAGGGCTAAAACGTTCTGAAACCTATTTATTCGGATTCAGCATCCCTTAAAGCATAAGTATACAAGTTTTCAGCCCGATAGCTCAAACTTAAAGGTTTCGGTGAAAAATCCATTTTTCATAAGGGGGTACCCTTTCAAAACTTTGGGAAATCTTTGTCGGGCCATAACTCAAAAACTAACGGTTGAAACGTTCTGAAACCTATTTATTCGGATTCAGCATCCCTTAAAGCATAAGTATACAAGTTTTCAGCCCGATAGCTCAAACTTAAAGGTTTCGGTGAAAAATCCATTTTTTCATAAGGGGTTAGTATAGCAAAACTTTGGGAAATCTTTGTCGGGCCATAACTCAAAAACTAAGGGCTGAAACGTTCTGAAACCTATTTATTCGGATTCAGCATCCCTTAAAGAATAAGTATACAAGTTTTCAGCCCGATAGCTCAAACTTAAAGGTTTCGGTGAAAAATCCAGTTTTTCATAAGGGGTTAGTATAGCAAAACTTTGGGTAATCTTTGTCGGGCCATAACTCAAAAACTAAGGGCTAAAACGTTCTGAAACCTATTTATTCGGATTTAGCATCCCTTAAAGCATATGTATGCAAGTTTTCAGCCCGATAGCTCAAACTTAAAGTTTTCGGTGGAAAATCCATTTTTTCATAAGGGGGTACCCTTTCAAAACTTTGGGAAATCTTTGTCGGGCCATAACTCAAAAACTAAGGGCTAAAACGTTCTGAAACCTATTTATTCGGATTCAGCATCCCTTAAAGCATAAGTATACAAGTTTTCAGCCCGATAGCTCAAACTTAAAGGTTTCGGTGATAAATCCATTTTTTCATAAGGGGTTAGTATAGCAAAACTTTGGGAAATCTTTGTCGGGCCATAACTCAAAAACTAGGGGCTAAAACGTTCTGAAACCTATTTATTCGGATTCAGCATCCCTTAAAGCATAAGTATACAAGTTTTCAGCCCGATAGCTCAAACTTAGAGGTTTCGGTGAAAAATCCATTTTTTCATAAGGGGTTAGTATAGCAAAACTTTGGGAAATCTTTGTCGGGCCATAACTCAAAAACTAAGGGCTAAAACGTTCTGAAACCTATTTATTCGGATTTAGCATCCCTTAAAGCATGTGTATGCAAGTTTTCAGCCCGATAGCTCAAACTTAAAATTTTCGGTGGAAAATCCATTTTTTCATAAGGGGGTACCCTTTCAAAACTTTGGGAAATCTTTGTCGGGCCATAACTCAAAAACTAAGGGCTGAAACGTTCTGAAACCTATTTATTCGGATTCAGCATCCCTTAAAGCATAAGTATACAAGTTTTCAGCCCGATAGCTCAAACTTAAAGGTTTCGGTGATAAATCCATTTTTTCATAAGGGGTTAGTATAGCAAAACTTTGGGTAATCTTTGTCGGGCCATAACTCAAAAACTAAGGGCTAAAACGTTCTGAAACCTATTTATTCGGATTTAGCATCCCTTAAAGCATATGTATGCAAGTTTTCAGCCCGATAGCTCAAACTTAAAGTTTTCGGTGGAAAATCCATTTTTTCATAAGGGGGTACCCTTTCAAAACTTTGGGAAATCTTTGTCGGGCCATAACTCAAAAACTAAGGGCTAAAACGTTCTGAAACCTATTTATTCGGATTCAGCATCCCTTAAAGCATAAGTATACAAGTTTTCAGCCCGATAGCTCAAACTTAAAGGTTTCGGTGATAAATCCATTTTTTCATAAGGGGTTAGTATAGCAAAACTTTAAGAAATCTTTGTCGGGCCATAACTCAAAAACTAGGGGCTAAAACGTTCTGAAACCTATTTATTCGGATTCAGCATCCCTTAAAGCATAAGTATACAAGTTTTCAGCCCGATAGCTCAAACTTAGAGGTTTCGGTGAAAAATCCATTTTTTCATAAGGGGTTAGTATAGCAAAACTTTGGGAAATCTTTGTCGGGCCATAACTCAAAAACTAAGGGCTAAAACGTTCTGAAACCTATTTATTCGGATTCAGCATCCCTTAAAGCATGTGTATGCAAGTTTTCAGCCCGATAGCTCAAACTTAAAGTTTTCGGTGAAAAATCCATTTTTTCATAAGGGGTTAGTATAGCAAAACTTTGGGAAATCTTTGTCGGGCCATAACTCAAAAACTAAGGGCTAAAACGTTCTGAAAAGTATTTATTCGGATTCAGCATCCCTTAAAGCATAAGTATACAAGTTTTCAGCCCGATAGCTCAAACTTAAAGGTTTCGGTGAAAAATCCATTTTTTCATAAGGGGTTAGTATAGCAAAACTTTGGGAAATCTTTGTCAAGCCATAACTCAAAAACTAAGGGCTAAAACGTTCTGAAACCTATTTATTCGGATTTAGCATCCCTTAAAGCATATGTATGAAAGTTTTCAGCCCGATAGCTCAAACTTAAAATTTTCGGTGGAAAATCCATTTTTTCATAAGCCGGTACCCTTTCAAAACTTTGGGAAATCTTTGTCGGGCCATAACTCAAAAACAAAGGGCTAAAACGTTCTGAAACCCATTTATTCGGATTCAGCATCCCTTAAAGCATAAGTATACAAGTTTTCAGACCGATAGCTCAAACTTAAAGGTTTCGGTGAAAAATCCATTTTTTCATAAGGGGGTATCCTTTCAAAACTTTGGGAAATCTTTGTCGGGCCATAACTCAAAAACTAAGGGCTAAAACGTTCTGAAACCTATTTATTCGGATTTAGCATCCCCTAAAGCATAAGTATGCAAGTTTTCAGCCCGATAGCTCAAACTTAAAGTTTTCGGTGGAAAATCCATTTTTTCATAAGGGGTTAGTATAGCTAAACTTTGGGAAATCTTTGTCGGGCCATAACTCAAAAACTAAGGGCTAAAACGTTCTGAAACCTATTTATTCGGATTCACCATCCCTTAAAGCATAAGTATACAAGTTTTCAGCCCGATAGCTCAAACTTAAAGGTTTCGGTGAAAAATCCATTTTTTCAAAAGGGGTTAGTATAGCAAAACTTTGGGAAATCTTTGTTGGGCCATAACTCAAAAACTAAGGGCTAAAACGTTCTGAAACCCATTTATTCTGATTCGGCATCCCTTAAACCATAAGTATACAACTTTTCAGCCCGATAGCTCAAACTTAAAATTTTCGGTGGAAAATCCATTTTTTCATAAGGGGTTAGTATAGCAAAACTTTGGGAAATCTTTGTCGGGCCATAACTCAAAAACTAAGGGTTGAATCGTTCTGAAACCTATTTATTCGGATTCAGCATCCCTTAAAGCATAAGTATACAAGTTTTCAGCCCGATAGCTCAAACTTAAAGGTTTCGGTGAAAAATCAATTTTTTCATAAGGGGGTACCCTTTCAAAAGTTTGGGAAATCTTTGTCGGGCCATAACTCAAAAACTAAAGGCTAAAACGTTCTGAAACCTATTTATTCGGATTCAGCATCCCTTAAAACATAAGTATACAAGTTTTCAGCCCGATAGCTCAAACTTAAAGGTTTCGGTGATAAATCCATTTTTTCATAAGGGGTTAGTATGGCAAAACTTTGGGAAATCTTTGTCGGGCCATAACTCAAAAACTAAGGGTTGAATCGTTCTGAAACCTATTTATTCGGATTCAGCATCCCTTAAAGCATAAGTATACAAGTTTTCAGACCGATAGCTCAAACTTAAAGGTTTCGGTGAAAAATCCATTTTTTCATAAGGGGGTACCCTTTCAAAACTTGGGGAAATCTTTGTCGAGCCATAACTCAAAAACTAAGGGCTAAAACGTTCTAAAACCTATTTATTCGGATTCAGCATCCCTTAAAGCATAAGTATATAAGTTTTCAGCCCGATAGCTCAAACTTAAAGGTTTCGGTGATAAATCCATTTTTTCATAAGGGGTTAGTATAGCAAAACTTTTTTGAAATATTTGTCGGGCCATAACTCAAAAACTAAGGGCTAAAACGTTCTGAAACCTATTTATTCGGATTCAGCATCCCTTAAAGCATAAGTATACAAGTTTTCAGCCCGATAGCTCAAACATAAAGGTTTCGGTGAAAAATCCATTTTTTCATAAGGGGTTAGTATAGCAAAACTTTGGGAAATCTTTGTCGGGCCATAACTCAAAAACTAAGGGCTAAAACGTTCTGAAACCTATTTATTCGGATTCAGCATCCCTTAAAGCATAAGTATACGAGTTTTCAGCCCGATAGCTCAAACTTAAAGGTTTCGGTGAAAAATCCATTTTTCATAAGGGGTTAGTATAGCAAAACTTTGGGAAATCTTTGTCGGGCCATAACTCAAAAACTAACGGTTGAAACGTTCTGAAACCTATTTATTCGGATTCAGCATCCCTTAAAGCATAAGTATACAAGTTTTCAGTCCGATAGTTCAAACTTAAAGGTTTCGGTGATAAATCCATTTTTTCATAAGGGGTTAGTATAGCAAAACTTTGGGAAATCTTTGTCGGGCCATAACTCAAAAACTAAGGGCTAAAACGTCCTGAAACCTATTTATTCGGATTCAGCATCCCTTAAAGCATAAGTATACAAGTTTTCAGCCCGATAGCTCAAACTTAAAGTTTTCGGTGAAAAATCCATTTTTTCATAAGGGGTTAGTATAGCAAAACTTTGGGAAATCTTTGTCGGGCCATAACTCAAAAACTAAGGGTTGAATCGTTCTGAAACCTATTTATTCGGATTCAGCATCCCTTAAAGCATAAGTATACAAGTTTTCAGACCGATAGCTCAAACTTAAAGGTTTCGGTGAAAAATCAATTTTTTCATAAGGGGGTACCCTTTCAAAAGTTTGGGAAATCTTTGTCGGGCCATAACTCAAAAACTAAGGGCTAAAACGTTCTGAAACCTATTTATTCGGATTCAGCATCCCTTAAAACATATGTATACAAGTTTTCAGCCCGATAGCTCAAACTTAAAGGTTTCGGTGATAAATCCATTTTTTCATAAGGGGTTAGTATGGCAAAACTTTGGGAAATCTTTGTCGGTCCATAACTCAAAAACTAAGGCTTGAATCGTTCTGAAACCTATTTATTCGGATTCAGCATCCCTTAAAGCATAAGTATACAAGTTTTCAGACCGATAGCTCAAACTTAAAGGTTTCGGTGAAAAATCCATTTTTTCATAAGGGGGTACCCTTTCAAAACTTTGGGAAATCTTTGTTGGGCCATAACTCAAAAACTAAGGGCTAAAACGTTCTGAAACCTATTTATTCGGATTTAGCATCCCTTAAAGCATAAGTATGCAAGTTTTCAGCCCGATAGCTCAAACTTAAAGTTTTCGGTGGAAAATCCATTTTTTCATAAGGGGGTACCCTTTCAAAACTTTGGGAAATCTTTGTCGGGCCATAACTCAAAAACTAAGGGCTAAAACGTTCTGAAACCTATTTATTCGGATTCAGCATCCCTTAAAGCATAAGTATACAAGTTTTCAGACCGATAGCTCAAACTTAAAGGTTTCGGTGAAAAATCCATTTTTTCATAAGGGGTTAGTATAGCAAAACTTTGGGAAATCTTTGTCGGGCCATAACTCAAAAACTAAGGGCTAAAACGTTCTGAAACCTATTTATTCGGATTCAGCATCCCTTAAAGCATAAGTATACGAGTTTTCAGCCCGATAGCTCAAACTTAAAGGTTTCGGTGAAAAATCCATTTTTCATAAGGGGTTAGTATAGCAAAACTTTGGGAAATCTTTGTCGGGCCATAACTCAAAAACTAACGGTTGAAACGTTCTGAAACCTATTTATTCGGATTCAGCATCCCTTAAAGCATAAGTATACAAGTTTTCAGCCCGATAGTTCAAACTTAAAGGTTTCGGTGATAAATCCATTTTTTCATAAGGGGTTAGTATAGCAAAACTTTGGGAAATCTTTGTCGGGCCATAACTCAAAAACTAAGGGCTAAAACGTCCTGAAACCTATTTATTCGGATTCAGCATCCCTTAAAGCATAAGTATACAAGTTTTCAGCCCGATAGCTCAAACTTAAAGTTTTCGGTGAAAAATCCATTTTTTCATAAGGGGTTAGTATAGCAAAACTTTGGGTAATCTTTGTCGGGCCATAACTCAAAAACTAAGGGCTAAAACGTTCTGAAACCTATTTATTCGGATTTAGCATCCCTTAAAGCATATGTATGCAAGTTTTCAGCCCGATAGCTCAAACTTAAAATTTTCGGTGGAAAATCCATTTTTTCATAAGGGGGTACCCTTTCAAAACTTTGGGAAATCTTTGTCGGGCCATAACTCAAAAACTAAGGGCTGAAACGTTCTCAAACCTATTTATTCGGATTAAGCATCCCTTAAAGCATAAGTATGCAAGTTTTCAGCCCGATAGCTCAAACTTAAAGGTTTCGGTGATAAATCCATTTTTTCACAAGGGGTTAGTATAGCAAAACTTTGGGAAATCTTTGTCGGGCCATAACTCAAAAACTAAGGGCTAAAACGTTCTGAAACCTATTTATTCGGATTCAGCATCCCTTAAAGCATAAGTATACAAGTTTTCAGACCGATAGCTCAAACTTAAAGGTTTCGGTGAAAAATCCATTTTTTCATAAGGGGGTACCCTTTCAAAACTTTGGGAAATCTTTGTTGGGCCATAACTCAAAAACTAAGGGCTAAAACGTTTTGAAACCCATTTATTCGGATTTAGCATCCCCTAAAGCATAAGTATGCAAGTTTTCAGCCCGATAGCTCAAACTTAAAGTTTTCGGTGGAAAATCCATTTTTTCATAAGGGGGTACCCTTTCAAAACTTTGGGAAATCTTTGTCGGGCCATAACTCAAAAACTAAGGGCTAAAACGTTCTGAAACCTATTTATTCGGATTCAGCATCCCTTAAAGCATAAGTATACAAGTTTTCAGACCGATAGCTCAAACTTAAAGGTTTCGGTGAAAAATCCATTTTTTCATAAGGGGGTACCCTTTCAAAACTTTGGGAAATCTTTGTCGGGCCATAACTCAAAAACTAAGGGCTAAAACGTTCTGAAACCTATTTATTCGGATTCAGCATCCCTTAAAGCATAAGTATATAATTTTTCAGCCCGATAGCTCAAACTTAAAGGTTTCGGTGATAAATCCATTTTTTCATAATGGGTTAGTATAGCAAAACTTTTTTGAAATATTTGTCGGGCCATAACTCAAAAACTAAGGGCTAAAACGTTCTGAAACCTATTTATTCGGATTCAGCATCCCTTAAAGCATAAGTATACAAGTTTTCAGCCCGATAGCTCAAACTTAAAGGTTTCGGTGAAAAATCCATTTTTTCATAAGGGGTTAGTATAGCAAAACTTTGGGAAATCTTTGTCGGGCCATAACTCAAAAACTAAGGGCTAAAACGTTCTGAAACTTATTTATTCGGATTCAGCATCCCTTAAAGCATAAGTATACGAGTTTTCAGCCCGATAGCTCAAACTTAAAGGTTTCGGTGAAAATCCATTTTTCATAAGGGGTTAGTATAGCAAAACTTTGGGAAATCTTTGTCGGGCCATAACTCAAAAACTAACGGTTGAAACGTTCTGAAACCTATTTATTCGGATTCAGCATCCCTTAAAGCATAAGTATACAAGTTTTCAGCCCGATAGCTCAAACTTAAAGGTTTCGGTGAAAAATCCATTTTTTCATAAGGGGTTAGTATAGCAAAACTTTGGGAAATCTTTGTCGGGCCATAACTCAAAAACTAAGGGCTAAAACGTTCTGAAACCTATTTATTCGGATTTAGCATCCCTTAAAGCATATGTATGCAAGTTTTCAGCCCGATAGCTCAAACTTAAAGTTTCCGGTGGAAAATCCATTTTTTCATAAGGGGGTACCCTTTCAAAACTTTGGGAAATCTTTGTCGGGCCATCACTCAAAAACTAAGGGCTAAAACGTTCTGAAACCTATTTATTCGGATTTAGCATCCCCTAAAGCATAAGTATGCAAGTTTTCAGCCCGATAGCTCAAACTTAAAGTTTTCGGTGGAAAATCCATTTTTTCATAAGGGGGTACCCTTTCAAAACTTTGGGAAATCTTTGTTGGGCCATAACTCAAAAACTAAGGGCTAAAACGTTCTGAAACCTATTTATTCGGATTCAGCATCCCTTAAAGCATAAGTATACAAGTTTTCAGCCCGATAGCTCAAACTTAAAGGTTTCGGTGATAAATCCATTTTTTCATAAGCGGTTAGTATAGCAAAACTCTGGGAAATATTTGTCGGGCCATAACTCAAAAACTAAGGGCTAAAACGTTCTGAAACCCATATACTCGGATTCAGCATCCCTTAAAGCATAAGTATACAAGTTTTCAGACCGATAGCTCAAACTTAAAGGTTTCGGTGAAAAATCCATTTTTTCATAAGGGGGTACCCTTTCAAAACTTTGGGAAATCTTTGTCGGGCCATAACTCAAAAACTAAGGGCTAAAACGTTCTGAAACCTATTTATTCGGATTTAGCATCCCCTAAAGCATAAGTATGCAAGTTTTCAGCCCGATAGCTCAAACTTAAAGTTTTCGGTGAAAAATCCATTTTTTCATAAGGGGGTACCCTTTCAAAACTTTGGGAAATCTTTGTCGGGCCATAACTCAAAAACTAAGGGCTAAAACGTTCTGAAACCTATTTATTCGGATTCAGCATCCCTTAAAGCATAAGTATACAAGTTTTCAGCCCGATAGCTCAAACTTAAAGGTTTCGGTGAAAAATCCATTTTTTCATAAGGGGTTAGTATAGCAAAACTTTGGGAAATCTTTGTCGGGCCATAACTCAAAAACTAAGGGCTAAAACGTTCTGAAACCTATTTATTCTGATTTAGCATCCCTTAAAGCATATGTATGCAAGTTTTCAGCCCGATAGCTCAAACTTTAAGTTTTCGGTGGAAAATCCATTTTTTCATAAGGGGGTACCCTTTCAAAACTTTGGGAAATCTTTGTCGGGCCATAACTCAAAAACTAAGGGCTAAAACGTTCTGAAACCTATTTATTCGGATTCAGCATCCCTTAAAGCATAAGTATATAATTTTTCAGCCCGATAGCTCAAACTTAAAGGTTTCGGTGATAAATCCATTTTTTCATAATGGGTTAGTATAGCAAAACTTTTTTGAAATATTTGTCGGGCCATAACTCAAAAACTAAGGGCTAAAACGTTCTGAAACCTATTTATTCGGATTCAGCATCCCTTAAAGCATAAGTATACAAGTTTTCAGCCCGATAGCTCAAACTTAAAGGTTTCGGTGAAAAATCCATTTTTTCATAAGGGGTTAGTATAGCAAAACTTTGGGAAATCTTTGTCGGGCCATAACTCAAAAACTAAGGGCTAAAACGTTCTGAAACTTATTTATTCGGATTCAGCATCCCTTAAAGCATAAGTATACGAGTTTTCAGCCCGATAGCTCAAACTTAAAGGTTTCGGTGAAAATCCATTTTTCATAAGGGGTTAGTATAGCAAAACTTTGGGAAATCTTTGTCGGGCCATAACTCAAAAACTAACGGTTGAAACGTTCTGAAACCTATTTATTCGGATTCAGCATCCCTTAAAGCATAAGTATACAAGTTTTCATCCCGATAGCTCAAACTTAAAGGTTTCGGTGAAAAATCCATTTTTTCATAAGGGGTTAGTATAGCAAAACTTTGGGAAATCTTTGTCGGGCCATAACTCAAAAACTAAGGGCTAAAACGTTCTGAAACCTATTTATTCGGATTTAGCATCCCTTAAAGCATATGTATGCAAGTTTTCAGCCCGATAGCTCAAACTTAAAGTTTTCGGTGGAAAATCCATTTTTTCATAAGGGGGTACCCTTTCAAAACTTTGGGAAATCTTTGTCGGGCCATCACTCAAAAACTAAGGGCTAAAACGTTCTGAAACCTATTTATTCGGATTCATCATCCCTTAAAGCATAAGTATACAAGTTTTCAGCCCGATAGCTCAAACTTAAAGGTTTCGGTGATAAATCCATTTTTTCACAAGGGGTTAGTATAGCAAAACTTTGGGAAATCTTTGTCGGGCCATAACTCAAAAACTAAGGGCTAAAACGTTCTGAAACCCATTTATTCGGATTCAGCATCCCTTAAAGCATAAGTATACAAGTTTTCAGACCGATAGCTCAAACTTAAAGGTTTCGGTGAAAAATCCATTTTTTCATAAGGGGGTACCCTTTCAAAACTTTGGGAAATCTTTGTTGGGCCATAACTCAAAAACTAAGGGCTAAAACGTTCTGAAACCTATTTATTCGGATTTAGCATCCCCTAAAGCATAAGTATGCAAGTTTTCAGCCCGATAGCTCAAACTTAAAGTTTTCGGTGGAAAATCCATTTTTTCATAAGGGGGTACCCTTTCAAAACTTTGGGAAATCTTTGTTGGGCCATAACTCAAAAACTAAGGGCTAAAACGTTCTGAAACCTATTTATTCGGATTCAGCATCCCTTAAAGCATAAGTATACAAGTTTTCAGCCCGATAGCTCAAACTTAAAGGTTTCGGTGATAAATCCATTTTTTCATAAGCGGTTAGTATAGCAAAACTCTGGGAAATCTTTGTCGGGCCATAACTCAAAAACTAAGGGCTAAAACGTTCTGAAACCCATATACTCGGATTCAGCATCCCTTAAAGCATAAGTATACAAGTTTTCAGACCGATAGCTCAAACTTAAAGGTTTCGGTGAAAAATCCATTTTTTCATAAGGGGGTACCCTTTCAAAACTTTGGGAAATCTTTGTCGGGCCATAACTCAAAAACTAAGGGCTAAAACGTTCTGAAACCTATTTATTCGGATTTAGCATCCCCTAAAGCATAAGTATGCAAGTTTTCAGCCCGATAGCTCAAACTTAAAGTTTTCGGTGAAAAATCCATTTTTTCATAAGGGGGTACCCTTTCAAAACTTTGGGAAATCTTTGTCGGGCCATAACTCAAAAACTAAGGGCTAAAACGTTCTGAAACCTATTTATTCGGATTCAGCATCCCTTAAAGCATAAGTATACAAGTTTTCAGCCCGATAGCTCAAACTTAAAGGTTTCGGTGAAAAATCCATTTTTTCATAAGGGGTTAGTATAGCAAAACTTTGGGAAATCTTTGTCGGGCCATAACTCAAAAACTAAGGGCTAAAACGTTCTGAAACCTATTTATTCTGATTTAGCATCCCTTAAAGCATATGTATGCAAGTTTTCAGCCCGATAGCTCAAACTTTAAGTTTTCGGTGGAAAATCCATTTTTTCATAAGGGGGTACCCTTTCAAAAGTTTGGGAAATCTTTGTCGGGCCATAACTCAAAAACTAAGGGCTAAAACGTTCTGAAACCTATTTATTCGGATTCAGCATCCCTTAAAACATAACTATACAAGTTTTCAGCCCGATAGCTCAAACTTAAAGGTTTCGGTGAAAAATCCATTTTTTCATAAGGGGTTAGTATAGCAAAACTTTGGGAAATCTTTGTCGGGCCATAACTCAAAAACTAAGGGTTGAATCGTTCTGAAACCTATTTATTCGGATTCAGCATCCCTTAAAGCATAAGTATACAAGTTTTCAGACCGATAGCTCAAACTTAAAGGTTTCGGTGAAAAATCCATTTTTTCATAAGGGGGTACCCTTTCAAAAGTTTGGGAAATCTTTGTCGGGCCATAACTCAAAAACTAAGGGCTAAAACGTTCTGAAACCTATTTATTCGGATTCAGCATCCCTTAAAGCATAAGTATACAAGTTTTCAGCCCGATAGGTCAAACTTAAAGGTTTCGGTGAAAAATCCATTTTTTCATATGGGGTTAGTATAGCAAAACTTTGGGAAATATTTGTCGGGCCATAACTCAAAAACTAAGGGCTAAAACGTTCTGAAACCTATTTATTCGGATTTAGCATCCCTTAAAGCATATGTATGCAAGTTTTCAGCCCGATAGCTCAAACTTAAAATTTTCGGTGGAAAATCCATTTTTTCATAAGGGGGTACCCTTTCAAAACTTTGGGAAATCTTTGTCGGGCCATAACTCAAAAACTAAGGGCTAAAACGTTCTGAAACCTATTTATTCGGATTCAGCATCCCTTAAAGCATAAGTATACAAGTTTTCAGCCCGATAGCTCAAACTTAAAGGTTTCGGTGATAAATCCATTTTTTCATAAGGGGTTAGTATAGCAAAACTTTGGGAAATCTTTGTCGGGCCATAACTCAAAAACTAAGGGCTAAAACGTTCTGAAACCCATTTATTCGGATTCAGCATCCCTTAAAGCATAAGTATACAAGTTTTCAGACCGATAGCTCAAACTTAAAGGTTTCGGTGAAAAATCCATTTTTTCATAAGGGGGTACCCTTTCAAAACTTTGGGAAATCTTTGTCGGGCCATAACTCAAAAACTAAGGGCTAAAACGTTCTGAAACCTATTTATTCGGATTTAGCATCCCCTAAAGCACATATATGCAAGTTTTCAGCCCGATAGCTCAAACTTAAAGTTTTCGGTGAAAAATCCATTTTTTCATAAGGGGGTACCCTTTCAAAACTTTGGGAAATCTTTGTCGGGCCATAACTCAAAAACTAAGGGCTAAAACGTTCTGAAACCTATTTATTCGGATTCAGCATCCCTTAAAGCATAAGTATACAAGTTTTCAGCCCGATAGCTCAAACTTAAAGGTTTCGGTGAAAAATCCATTTTTTCATAAGGGGTTAGTATAGCAAAACTTTGGGAAATCTTTGTCGGGCCATAACTCAAAAACTAAGGGCTAAAACGTTCTGAAACCTATTTATTCGGATTCAGCATCCCTTAAAGCATAAGTATACAAGTTTTCAGCCCGATAGCTCAAACTTAAAGGTTTCGGTGAAAAATCCATTTTTTCATAAGGGGGTACCCTTTCAAAACTTTGGGAAATCTTTGTCGGGCCATAACTCAAAAACTAAGGGCTAAAACGTTCTGAAACCTATTTATTCGGATTTAGCATCCCTTAAAGCATATGTATGCAAGTTTTCAGCCCGATAGCTCAAACTTAAAATTTTCGGTGGAAAATCCATTTTTTCATAAGGGGGTACCCTTTCAAAACTTTGGGAAATCTTTGTCGGGCCATAACTCAAAAACTAAGGGCTGAAACGTTCTGAAACCTATTTATTCGGATTCAGCATCCCTTAAAGCATAAGTATACAAGTTTTCAGCCCGATAGCTCAAACTTAAAGGTTTCGGTGATAAATCCATTTTTTCATAAGGGGTTAGTATAGCAAAACTCTGGGAAATCTTTGTCGGGCCATAACTCAAAAACTAAGGGCTAAAACGTTCTGAAACCCATATATTCGGATTCAGCATCCCTTAAAGCATAAGTATACAAGTTTTCAGACCGATAGCTCAAACTTAAAGGTTTCGGTGAAAAATCCATTTTTTCATAAGGGGGTACCCTTTCAAAACTTTGGGAAATCTTTGTCGGGCTATAACTCAAAAACTAAGGGCTAAAACGTTCTGAAACCTATTTATTCGGATTTAGCATCCCCTAAAGCATAAGTATGCAAGTTTTCAGCCCGATAGCTCAAACTTAAAGTTTTCGGTGAAAAATCCATTTTTTCATAAGGGGGTACCCTTTCAAAACTTTGGGAAATCTTTGTCGGGCCATAACTCAAAAACTAAGGGCTAAAACGTTCTGAAACCTATTTATTCGGATTCAGCATCCCTTAAAGCATAAGTATACAAGTTTTCAGCCCGATAGCTCAAACTTAAAGGTTTCGGTGAAAAATCCATTTTTTCATAAGGGGTTAGTATAGCAAAACTTTGGGAAATCTTTGTCGGGCCATAACTCAAAAACTAAGGGCTAAAACGTTCTGAAACCTATTTATTCTGATTTAGCATCCCTTAAAGCATATGTATGCAAGTTTTCAGCCCGATAGCTCAAACTTTAAGTTTTCGGTGGAAAATCCATTTTTTCATAAGGGGGTACCCTTTCAAAAGTTTGGGAAATCTTTGTCGGGCCATAACTCAAAAACTAAGGGCTAAAACGTTCTGAAACCTATTTATTCGGATTCAGCATCCCTTAAAACATAAGTATACAAGTTTTCAGCCCGATAGCTCAAACTTAAAGGTTTCGGTGAAAAATCCATTTTTTCATAAGGGGTTAGTATAGCAAAACTTTGGGAAATCTTTGTCGGGCCATAACTCAAAAACTAAGGGCTAAAACGTTCTGAAACCTATTTATTCGGATTTAGCATCCCCTAAAGCATAAGTATGCAAGTTTTCAGCCCGATAGCTCAAACTTAAAGGTTTCGGTGGAAAATCCATTTTTTCATAAGGGGTTAGTATAGCAAAACTTTGGGAAATCTTTGTCGGGCCATAACTCAAAAACTAAGGGCTAAAACGTTCTGAAACCTATTTATTCGGATTCAGCATCCCTTAAAGCATAAGTATACAAGTTTTCAGCCCGATAGCTCAAACTTAAAGATTTCGGTGATAAATCCATTTTTTCATAAGGGGGTACCCTTTCAAAACTTTGGGAAATCTTTGTCGGGCCATAACTCAAAAACTAAGGGCTAAAACGTTCTGAAACCTATTTATTCGGATTCAGCATCCCTTAAAGCATAAGTATACAAGTTTTCAGACCGATAGCTCAAACTTAAAGGTTTCGGTGAAAAATCCATTTTTTCATAAGGGGGTACCCTTTCAAAACTTTGGGAAATCTTTGTCGGGCCATAACTCAAAAACTAAGGGCTAAAACGTTCTAAAACCTATTTATTCGGATTCAGCATCCCTTAAAGCATAAGTATATAATTTTTCAGCCCGATAGCTCAAACTTAAAGGTTTCGGTGATAAATCCATTTTTTCATAATGGGTTAGTATAGCAAAACTTTTTTGAAATATTTGTCGGGCCATAACTCAAAAACTAAGGGCTAAAACGTTCTGAAACCTATTTATTCGGATTCAGCATCCCTTAAAGCATAAGTATACAAGTTTTCAGCCCGATAGCTCAAACTTAAAGGTTTCGGTGAAAAATCCATTTTTTCATAAGGGGTTAGTATAGCAAAACTTTGGGAAATCTTTGTCGGGCCATAACTCAAAAACTAAGGGCTAAAACGTTCTGAAACTTATTTATTCGGATTCAGCATCCCTTAAAGCATAAGTATACGAGTTTTCAGCCCGATAGCTCAAACTTAAAGGTTTCGGTGAAAATCCATTTTTCATAAGGGGTTAGTATAGCAAAACTTTGGGAAATCTTTGTCGGGCCATAACTCAAAAACTAACGGTTGAAACGTTCTGAAACCTATTTATTCGGATTCAGCATCCCTTAAAGCATAAGTATACAAGTTTTCAGCCCGATAGCTCAAACTTAAAGGTTTCGGTGAAAAAACCATTTTTTCATAAGGGGTTAGTATAGCAAAACTTTGGGAAATCTTTGTCGGGCCATAACTCAAAAACTAAGGGCTAAAACGTTCTGAAACCTATTTATTCGGATTTAGCATCCCTTAAAGCATATGTATGCAAGTTTTCAGCCCGATAGCTCAAACTTAAAGTTTTCGGTGGAAAATCCATTTTTTCATAAGGGGGTACCCTTTCAAAACTTTGGGAAATCTTTGTCGGGCCATCACTCAAAAACTAAGGGCTAAAACGTTCTGAAACCTATTTATTCGGATTCATCATCCCTTAAAGCATAAGTATACAAGTTTTCAGCCCGATAGCTCAAACTTAAAGGTTTCGGTGATAAATCCATTTTTTCACAAGGGGTTAGTATAGCAAAACTTTGGGAAATCTTTGTCGGGCCATAACTCAAAAACTAAGGGCTAAAACGTTCTGAAACCCATTTATTCGGATTCAGCATCCCTTAAAGCATAAGTATACAAGTTTTCAGACCGATAGCTCAAACTTAAAGGTTTCGGTGAAAAATCCATTTTTTCATAAGGGGGTACCCTTTCAAAACTTTGGGAAATCTTTGTTGGGCCATAACTCAAAAACTAAGGGCTAAAACGTTCTGAAACCTATTTATTCGGATTTAGCATCCCCTAAAGCATAAGTATGCAAGTTTTCAGCCCGATAGCTCAAACTTAAAGTTTTCGGTGGAAAATCCATTTTTTCATAAGGGGGTACCCTTTCAAAACTTTGGGAAATCTTTGTAGGGCCATAACTCAAAAACTAAGGGCTAAAACGTTCTGAAACCTATTTATTCGGATTCAGCATCCCTTAAAGCATAAGTATACAAGTTTTCAGCCCGATAGCTCAAACTTAAAGGTTTCGGTGATAAATCCATTTTTTCATAAGGGGTTAGTATAGCAAAACTCTGGGAAATATTTGTCGGGCCATAACTCAAAAACTAAGGGCTAAAACGTTCTGAAACCCATATATTCGGATTCAGCATCCCTTAAAGCATAAGTATACAAGTTTTCAGACCGATAGCTCAAACTTAAAGGTTTCGGTGAAAAATCCATTTTTTCATAAGGGGGTACCCTTTCAAAACTTTGGGAAATCTTTGTCGGGCCATAACTCAAAAACTAAGGGCTAAAACGTTCTGAAACCTATTTATTCGGATTTAGCATCCCCTAAAGCATAAGTATGCAAGTTTTCAGCCCGATAGCTCAAACTTAAAGTTTTCGGTGAAAAATCCATTTTTTCATAAGGGGGTACCCTTTCAAAACTTTGGGAAATCTTTGTCGGGCCATAACTCAAAAACTAAGGGCTAAAACGTTCTGAAACCTATTTATTCGGATTCAGCATCCCTTAAAGCATAAGTATACAAGTTTTCAGCCCGATAGCTCAAACTTAAAGGTTTCGGTGAAAAATCCATTTTTTCATAAGGGGTTAGTATAGCAAAACTTTGGGAAATCTTTGTCGGGCCATAACTCAAAAACTAAGGGCTAAAACGTTCTGAAACCTATTTATTCTGATTTAGCATCCCTTAAAGCATATGTATGCAAGTTTTCAGCCCGATAGCTCAAACTTTAAGTTTTCGGTGGAAAATCCATTTTTTCATAAGGGGGTACCCTTTCAAAAGTTTGGGAAATCTTTGTCGGGCCATAACTCAAAAACTAAGGGCTAAAACGTTCTGAAACCTATTTATTCGGATTCAGCATCCCTTAAAACATAAGTATACAAGTTTTCAGCCCGATAGCTCAAACTTAAAGGTTTCGGTGAAAAATCCATTTTTTCATAAGGGGTTAGTATAGCAAAACTTTGGGAAATCTTTGTCGGGCCATAACTCAAAAACTAAGGGTTGAATCGTTCTGAAACCTATTTATTCGGATTCAGCATCCCTTAAAGCATAAGTATACAAGTTTTCAGACCGATAGCTCAAACTTAAAGGTTTCGGTGAAAAATCCATTTTTTCATAAGGGGGTACCCTTTCAAAAGTTTGGGAAATCTTTGTCGGGCCATAACTCAAAAACTAAGGGCTAAAACGTTCTGAAACCTATTTATTCGGATTCAGCATCCCTTAAAGCATAAGTATACAAGTTTTCAGCCCGATAGGTCAAACTTAAAGGTTTCGGTGAAAAATCCATTTTTTCATAAGGGGTTAGTATAGCAAAACTTTGGGAAATCTTTGTCGGGCCATAACTCAAAAACTAAGGGCTAAAACGTTCTGAAACCTATTTATTCGGATTTAGCATCCCTTAAAGCATATGTATGCAAGTTTTCAGCCCGATAGCTCAAACTTAAAATTTTCGGTGGAAAATCCATTTTTTCATAAGGGGGTACCCTTTCAAAACTTTGGGAAATCTTTGTCGGGCCATAACTCAAAAACTAAGGGCTAAAACGTTCTGAAACCTATTTATTCGGATTCAGCATCCCTTAAAGCATAAGTATACAAGTTTTCAGCCCGATAGCTCAAACTTAAAGGTTTCGGTGATAAATCCATTTTTTCATAAGGGGTTAGTATAGCAAAACTTTGGGAAATCTTTGTCGGGCCATAACTCAAAAACTAAGGGCTAAAACGTTCTGAAACCCATTTATTCGGATTCAGCATCCCTTAAAGCATAAGTATACAAGTTTTCAGACCGATAGCTCAAACTTAAAGGTTTCGGTGAAAAATCCATTTTTTCATAAGGGGGTACCCTTTCAAAACTTTGGGAAATCTTTGTCGGGCCATAACTCAAAAACTAAGGGCTAAAACGTTCTGAAACCTATTTATTCGGATTTAGCATCCCCTAAAGCACATATATGCAAGTTTTCAGCCCGATAGCTCAAACTTAAAGTTTTCGGTGAAAAATCCATTTTTTCATAAGGGGGTACCCTTTCAAAACTTTGGGAAATCTTTGTCGGGCCATAACTCAAAAACTAAGGGCTAAAACGTTCTGAAACCTATTTATTCGGATTCAGCATCCCTTAAAGCATAAGTATACAAGTTTTCAGTCCGATAGCTCAAACTTAAAGGTTTCGGTGAAAAATCCATTTTTTCATAAGGGGTTAGTATAGCAAAACTTTGGGAAATCTTTGTCGGGCCATAACTCAAAAACTAAGGGCTAAAACGTTCTGAAACCTATTTATTCGGATTCAGCATCCCTTAAAGCATAAGTATACAAGTTTTCAGCCCGATAGCTCAAACTTAAAGGTTTCGGTGAAAAATCCATTTTTTCATAAGGGGGTACCCTTTCAAAACTTTGGGAAATCTTTGTCGGGCCATAACTCAAAAACTAAGGGCTAAAACGTTCTGAAACCTATTTATTCGGATTTAGCATCCCTTAAAGCATATGTATGCAAGTTTTCAGCCCGATAGCTCAAACTTAAAATTTTCGGTGGAAAATCCATTTTTTCATAAGGGGGTACCCTTTCAAAACTTTGGGAAATCTTTGTCGGGCCATAACTCAAAAACTAAGGGCTGAAACGTTCTGAAACCTATTTATTCGGATTCAGCATCCCTTAAAGCATAAGTATACAAGTTTTCAGCCCGATAGCTCAAACTTAAAGGTTTCGGTGATAAATCCATTTTTTCATAAGGGGTTAGTATAGCAAAACTCTGGGAAATCTTTGTCGGGCCATAACTCAAAAACTAAGGGCTAAAACGTTCTGAAACCCATATATTCGGATTCAGCATCCCTTAAAACATAAGTATACAAGTTTTCAGACCGATAGCTCAAACTTAAAGGTTTCGGTTAAAAATCCATTTTTTCATAAGGGGTTAGTATAGCAAAACTTTGGGAAATCTTTGTCGGGCCATAACTCAAAAACTAAGGGTTGAATCGTTCTGAAACCTATTTATTCGGATTCAGCATCCCTTAAAGCATAAGTATACAAGTTTTCAGACCGATAGCTCAAACTTAAAGGTTTCGGTGAAAAATCCATTTTTTCATAAGGGGGTACCCTTTCAAAAGTTTGGGAAATCTTTGTCGGGCCATAACTCAAAAACTAAGGGCTAAAACGTTCTGAAACCTATTTATTCGGATTCAGCATCCCTTAAAGCATAAGTATACAAGTTTTCAGCCCGATAGGTCAAACTTAAAGGTTTCGGTGAAAAATCCATTTTTTCATAAGGGGTTAGTATAGCAAAACTTTGGGAAATCTTTGTCGGGCCATAACTCAAAAACTAAGGGCTAAAACGTTCTGAAACCTATTTATTCGGATTTAGCATCCCTTAAAGCATATGTATGCAAGTTTTCAGCCCGATAGCTCAAACTTAAAATTTTCGGTGGAAAATCCATTTTTTCATAAGGGGGTACCCTTTCAAAACTTTGGGAAATCTTTGTCGGGCCATAACTCAAAAACTAAGGGCTAAAACGTTCTGAAACCTATTTATTCGGATTCAGCATCCCTTAAAGCATAAGTATACAAGTTTTCAGCCCGATAGCTCAAACTTAAAGGTTTCGGTGATAAATCCATTTTTTCATAAGGGGTTAGTATAGCAAAACTTTGGGAAATCTTTGTCGGGCCATAACTCAAAAACTAAGGGCTAAAACGTTCTGAAACCCATTTATTCGGATTCAGCATCCCTTAAAGCATAAGTATACAAGTTTTCAGACCGATAGCTCAAACTTAAAGGTTTCGGTGAAAAATCCATTTTTTCATAAGGGGGTACCCTTTCAAAACTTTGGGAAATCTTTGTCGGGCCATAACTCAAAAACTAAGGGCTAAAACGTTCTGAAACCTATTTATTCGGATTTAGCATCCCCTAAAGCACATATATGCAAGTTTTCAGCCCGATAGCTCAAACTTAAAGTTTTCGGTGAAAAATCCATTTTTTCATAAGGGGGTACCCTTTCAAAACTTTGGGAAATCTTTGTCGGGCCATAACTCAAAAACTAAGGGCTAAAACGTTCTGAAACCTATTTATTCGGATTCAGCATCCCTTAAAGCATAAGTATACAAGTTTTCAGTCCGATAGCTCAAACTTAAAGGTTTCGGTGAAAAATCCATTTTTTCATAAGGGGTTAGTATAGCAAAACTTTGGGAAATCTTTGTCGGGCCATAACTCAAAAACTAAGGGCTAAAACGTTCTGAAACCTATTTATTCGGATTCAGCATCCCTTAAAGCATAAGTATACAAGTTTTCAGCCCGATAGCTCAAACTTAAAGGTTTCGGTGAAAAATCCATTTTTTCATAAGGGGGTACCCTTTCAAAACTTTGGGAAATCTTTGTCGGGCCATAACTCAAAAACTAAGGGCTAAAACGTTCTGAAACCTATTTATTCGGATTTAGCATCCCTTAAAGCATATGTATGCAAGTTTTCAGCCCGATAGCTCAAACTTAAAATTTTCGGTGGAAAATCCATTTTTTCATAAGGGGGTACCCTTTCAAAACTTTGGGAAATCTTTGTCGGGCCATAACTCAAAAACTAAGGGCTGAAACGTTCTGAAACCTATTTATTCGGATTCAGCATCCCTTAAAGCATAAGTATACAAGTTTTCAGCCCGATAGCTCAAACTTAAAGGTTTCGGTGATAAATCCATTTTTTCATAAGGGGTTAGTATAGCAAAACTCTGGGAAATCTTTGTCGGGCCATAACTCAAAAACTAAGGGCTAAAACGTTCTGAAACCCATATATTCGGATTCAGCATCCCTTAAAGCATAAGTATACAAGTTTTCAGACCGATAGCTCAAACTTAAAGGTTTCGGTGAAAAATCCATTTTTTCATAAGGGGGTACCCTTTCAAAACTTTGGGAAATCTTTGTCGGGCCATAACTCAAAAACTAAGGGCTAAAACGTTCTGAAACCTATTTATTCGGATTTAGCATCCCCTAAAGCATTATTATGCAAGTTTTCAGCCCGATAGCTCAAACTTAAAGTTTTCGGTGAAAAATCCATTTTTTCATAAGGGGGTACCCTTTCAAAACTTTGGGAAATCTTTGTCGGGCCATAACTCAAAAACTAAGGGCTAAAACGTTCTGAAACCTATTTATTCGGATTCAGCATCCCTTAAAGCATAAGTATACAAGTTTTCAGCCCGATAGCTCAAACTTAAAGGTTTCGGTGAAAAATCCATTTTTTCATAAGGGGTTAGTATAGCAAAACTTTGGGAAATCTTTGTCGGGCCATAACTCAAAAACTAAGGGCTAAAACGTTCTGAAACCTATTTATTCTGATTTAGCATCCTTTAAAGCATATGTATGCAAGTTTTCAGCCCGATAGCTCAAACTTTAAGTTTTCGGTGGAAAATCCATTTTTTCATAAGGGGGTACCCTTTCAAAAGTTTGGGAAATCTTTGTCGGGCCATAACTCAAAAACTAAGGGCTAAAACGTTCTGAAACCTATTTATTCGGATTCAGCATCCCTTAAAACATAAGTATACAAGTTTTCAGCCCGATAGCTCAAACTTAAAGGTTTCGGTGAAAAATCCATTTTTTCATAAGGGGTTAGTATAGCAAAACTTTGGGAAATCTTTGTCGGGCCATAACTCAAAAACTAAGGGTTGAATCGTTCTGAAACCTATTTATTCGGATTCAGCATCCCTTAAAGCATAAGTATACAAGTTTTCAGACCGATAGCTCAAACTTAAAGGTTTCGGTGAAAAATCCATTTTTTCATAAGGGGGTACCCTTTCAAAACTTTGGGAAATCTTTGTCGGGCCATAACTCAAAAACTAAGGGCTAAAACGTTCTGAAACCTATTTATTCGGATTTAGCATCCCCTAAAGCATAAGTATGCAAGTTTTCAGCCCGATAGCTCAAACTTAAAGGTTTCGGTGGAAAATCCATTTTTTCATAAGGGGTTAGTATAGCAAAACTTTGGGAAATCTTTGTCGGGCCATAACTCAAAAACTAAGGGCTAAAACGTTCTGAAACCTATTTATTCGGATTCAGCATCCCTTAAAGCATAAGTATACAAGTTTTCAGCCCGATAGCTCAAACTTAAAGATTTCGGTGATAAATCCATTTTTTCACAAGGGGTTAGTATAGCAAAACTTTGGGAAATCTTTGTCGGGCCATAACTCAAAAACTAAGGGCTAAAACGTTCTGAAACCCATTTATTCAGATTCAGCATCCCTTAAAGCATAAGTATACAAGTTTTCAGACCGATAGCTCAAACTTAAAGGTTTCGGTGAAAAATCCATTTTTTCATAAGGGGGTACCCTTTCAAAACTTTGGGAAATCTTTGTTGGGCCATAACTCAAAAACTAAGGGCTAAAACGTTCTGAAACCTATTTATTCGGATTTAGCATCCCCTAAAGCATAAGTATGCAAGTTTTCAGCCCGATAGCTCAAACTTAAAGTTTTCGGTGGAAAATCCATTTTTTCATAAGGGGGTACCCTTTCAAAACTTTGGGAAATCTTTGTCGGGCCATAACTCAAAAACTAAGGGCTAAAACGTTCTGAAACCTATTTATTCGGATTCAGCATCCCTTAAAGCATAAGTATACAAGTTTTCAGCCCGATAGCTCAAACTTAAAGGTTTCGGTGAAAAATCCATTTTTTCATAAGGGGTTAGTATAGCAAAACTTTGGGAAATCTTTGTCGGGCCATAACTCAAAAACTAAGGGCTAAAACGTTCTGAAACCTATTTATTCTGATTTAGCATCCCTTAAAGCATATGTATGCAAGTTTTCAGCCCGATAGCTCAAACTTTAAGTTTTCGGTGGAAAATCCATTTTTTCATAAGGGGGTACCCTTTCAAAAGTTTGGGAAATCTTTGTCGGGCCATAACTCAAAAACTAAGGGCTAAAACGTTCTGAAACCTATTTATTCGGATTCAGCATCCCTTAAAGCATAAGTATACAAGTTTTCAGCCCGATAGCTCAAACTTAAAGGTTTCGGTGAAAAATCCATTTTTTCATAAGGGGTTAGTATAGCAAAACTTTGGGAAATCTTTGTCGGGCCATAACTCAAAAACTAAGGGCTAAAACGTTCTGAAACCTATTTATTCGGATTTAGCATCCCTTAAAGCATATGTATGCAAGTTTTCAGCCCGATAGCTCAAACTTAAAATTTTCGGTGAAAAATCCATTTTTTCATAAGGGGGTACCCTTTCAAAACTTTGGGAAATCTTTGTCGGGCCATAACTCAAAAACTAAGGGCTAAAACGTTCTGAAACCTATTTATTCGGATTCAGCATCCCTTAAAGCATAAGTATACAAGTTTTCAGCCCGATAGCTCAAACTTAAAGGTTTCGGTGATAAATCCATTTTTTCATAAGGGGTTAGTATAGCAAAACTTTGGGAAATCTTTGTCGGGCCATAACTCAAAAACTAAGGGCTAAAACGTTCTGAAACCCATTTATTCGGATTCAGCATCCCTTAAAGCATAAGTATACAAGTTTTCAGACCGATAGCTCAAACTTAAAGGTTTCGGTGAAAAATCCATTTTTTCATAAGGGGGTACCCTTTCAAAACTTTGGGAAATCTTTGTCGGGCCATAACTCAAAAACTAAGGGCTAAAACGTTCTGAAACCTATTTATTCGGATTTAGCATCCCCTAAAGCACATATATGCAAGTTTTCAGCCCGATAGCTCAAACTTAAAGTTTTCGGTGAAAAATCCATTTTTTCATAAGGGGGTACCCTTTCAAAACTTTGGGAAATCTTTGTCGGGCCATAACTCAAAAACTAAGGGCTAAAACGTTCTGAAACCTATTTATTCGGATTCAGCATCCCTTAAAGCATAAGTATACAAGTTTTCAGCCCGATAGCTCAAACTTAAAGGTTTCGGTGAAAAATCCATTTTTTCATAAGGGGTTAGTGTAGCAAAACTTTGGGAAATCTTTGTCGGGCCATAACTCAAAAACTAAGGGCTAAAACGTTCTGAAACCTATTTATTCGGATTCAGCATCCCTTAAAGCATATGTATGCAAGTTTTCAGCCCGATAGCTCAAACTTTAAGTTTTCGGTGGAAAATCCATTTTTTCATAAGGGGGTACCCTTTCAAAAGTTTGGGAAATCTTTGTCGGGCCATAACTCAAAAACTAAGGGCTAAAACGTTCTGAAACCTATTTATTCGGATTCAGCATCCCTTAAAGCATAAGTATACAAGTTTTCAGCCCGATAGCTCAAACTTAAAGGTTTCGGTGATAAATCCATTTTTTCATAAGGGGTTAGTATAGCAAAACTTTGGGAAATCTTTGTCGGGCCATAACTAAAAAACTAAGGGCTAAAACGTTCTGAAACCTATTTATTCGGATTCAGCATCCCTTAAAACATAAGTATACAAGTTTTCAGCCCGATAGCTCAAACTTAAAGTTTTCGGTGGAAAATCCATTTTTTCATAAGGGGGTACCCTTTCAAAACTTTGGGAAATCTTTGTCGGGCCATAACTCAAAAACTAAGGGCTAAAACGTTCTGAAACCTATTTATTCGGATTCAGCATCCCTTAAAGCATAAGTATACAAGTTTTCAGCCCGATAGCTCAAACTTAAAGGTTTCGGTGAAAAAACCATTTTTTCATAAGGGGTTAGTATAGCAAAACTTTGGGAAATCTTTGTCGGGCCATAACTCAAAAACTAAGGGCTAAAACGTTCTGAAACCTATTTATTCTGATTTAGCATCCCTTAAAGCATATGTATGCAAGTTTTCAGCCCGATAGCTCAAACTTTAAGTTTTCGGTGGAAAATCCATTTTTTCATAAGGGGGTACCCTTTCAAAAGTTTGGGAAATCTTTGTCGGGCCATAACTCAAAAACTAAGGGCTAAAACGTTCTGAAACCTATTTATTCGGATTCAGCATCCCTTAAAACATAAGTATACAAGTTTTCAGCCCGATAGCTCAAACTTAAAGGTTTCGGTGATAAATCCATTTTTTCATAAGGGGTTAGTATAGCAAAACTTTGGGAAATCTTTGTCGGGCCATAACTCAAAAACTAAGGGGTGAATCGTTCTGAAACCTATTTATTCGGATTCAGCATCCCTTAAAGCATAAGTATACAAGTTTTCAGCCCGATAGCTCAAACTTAAAGGTTTCGGTGAAAAATCCATTTTTTCACAAGGGGTTAGTATAGCAAAACTTTGGGAAATCTTTGTCGGGCCATAACTCAAAAACTAAGGGCTAAAACGTTCTGAAACCCATTTATTCGGATTCAGCATCCCTTAAAGCATAAGTATACAAGTTTTCAGACCGATAGCTCAAACTTAAAGGTTTCGGTGAAAAATCCATTTTTTCATAAGGGGGTACCCTTTCAAAACTTTGGGAAATCTTTGTCGGGCCATAACTCAAAAACTAAGGGCTAAAACGTTCTGAAACCTATTTATTCGGATTCAGCATCCCTTAAAGCATAAGTATACAAGTTTTCAGCCCGATAGCTCAAACTTAAAGGTTTCGGTGAAAAATCCATTTTTTCATAAAGGGTTAGTATAGCAAAACTTTGGGAAATCTTTTTCGGGCCATAACTCAAAAACTAAGGACTAAAACGTTTTGAAACCTATTTATTCTGATTTAGCATCCCTTAAAGCATATGTATGCAAGTTTTCAGCCCGATAGCTCAAACTTTAAGTTTTCGGTGGAAAATCCATTTTTTCATAAGGGGGTACCCTTTCAAAAGTTTGGGAAATCTTTGTCGGGCCATAACTCAAAAACTAAGGGCTAAAACGTTCTGAAACCTATTTATTCGGATTCAGCATCCCTTAAAACATAAGTATACAAGTTTTCAGCCAGATAGCTCAAACTTAAAGGTTTCGGTGATAAATCCATTTTTTCATAAGGGGTTAGTATAGCAAAACTTTGGGAAATCTTTGTCGGGCCATAACTCAAAAACTAAGGGTTGAATCGTTCTGAAACCTATTTATTCGGATTCAGCATCCCTTAAAGCATAAGTATACAAGTTTTCAGACC
Organism: Dilophus febrilis; assembly: GCA_958336335.1. Lineage (NCBI taxonomy): Eukaryota > Metazoa > Arthropoda > Insecta > Diptera > Bibionidae > Dilophus > Dilophus febrilis. The sequence goes on along the minus strand of OY284470.1, from coordinate 47,465,048 downwards.
GATAGCTCAAACTTAAAGGTTTCGGTGAAAAATCCATTTTTTCATAAGGGGGTACCCTTTCAAAACTTTGGGAAATCTTTGTCGGGCCATAACTCAAAAACTAAGGGCTAAAACGTTCTGAAACCTATTTATTCGGATTCAGCATCCCTTAAAACATAAGTATGCAAGTTTTCAGCCCGATAGCTCAAACTTAAAGGTTTCGGTGGAAAATCCATTTTTTCATAAGGGGTTAGTATAGCAAAACTTTGGGAAATCTTTGTCGGGCCAAAACTCAAAAACTAAGGGCTAAAACGTTCTGAAACCTATTTATTCGGATTCAGCATCCCTTAAAGCATAAGTATGCAAGTTTTCAGCCCGATAGCTCAAACTTAAAGGTTTCGGTGGAAAATCCATTTTTTCATAAGGGGTTAGTATAGCAAAACTTTGGGAAATCTTTGTCGGGCCATAACTCAAAAACTAAGGGCTAAAACGTTCTGAAACCTATTTATTCGGATTCAGCATCCCTTAAAGCATAAGTATACAAGTTTTCAGCCCGATAGCTCAAACTTAAAGGTTTCGGTGAAAAATCAATTTTTCATAAGGGGTTAGTATAGCAAAACTTTGGGAAATCTTTGTCGGTCCATAACTCAAAAACTAACGGTTGAAACGTTCTGAAACCTATTTATTCGGATTCAGCATCCCTTAAAGCATAAGTATACAAGTTTTCAGCCCGATAGCTCAAACTTAAAGGTTTCGGTGAAAATCCATTTTTTCATAAGGGGTTAGTATAGCAAAACTTTGGGAAATCTTTGTCGGGCCATAACTCAAAAACTAAGGGCTAAAACGTTCTGAAACCTATTTATTCGGATTCAGCATCCCTTAAAACATAAGTATACAAGTTTTCAGCCCGATAGCTCAAACTTAAAGGTTTCGGTGATAAATCCATTTTTTCATAAGGGGTTAGTATAGCAAAACTTTGGGAAATCTTTGTCGGGCCATAACTCAAAAACTAAGGGTTGAATCGTTCTGAAACCTATTTATTCGGATTCAGCATCCCTTAAAGCATAAGTATACAAGTTTTCAGACCGAAAGCTCAAACTTAAAGGTTTCGGTGAAAAATCCATTTTTTCATAAGGGGGTACCCTTTCAAAACTTTGGGAAATCTTTGTCGGGCCATAACTCAAAAACTAAGGGCTAAAACGTTCTGAAACCTATTTATTGCGATTTAGCATCCCCTAAAGCATAAGTATGCAAGTTTTCAGCCCGATAGCTCAAACTTAAAGGTTTCGGTGGAAAATCCATTTTTTCATAAGGGGGTACCCTTTCAAAACTTTGGGAAATATTTGTCGGGCCATAACTCAAAAACTAAGGGCTAAAACGTTCTAAAACCTATTTATTCGGATTCAGCATCCCTTAAAGCATAAGTATACAAGTTTTCAGCCCGATAGCTCAAACTTAAAGTTTTCGGTGGAAAATCCATTTTTTCATAAGGGGGTACCCTTTCAAATCTTTGTCGGGCCATAACTCAAAAACTAAGGGCTAAAACGTTCTGAAACCTATTTATTCGGATTCAGCATCCCTTATAGCATAAGTATACAAGTTTTCAGCCCGATAGCTCAAACTTAAAGGTTTCGGTGAAAAATCCATTTTTTCATAAGGGGTTAGTATAGCAAAACTTTGGGAAATTTTGTCGGGCCATAACTCAAAAACTAAGGGCTAAAACGTTCTGAAACCTATTTATTCGGATTCAGCATCCCTTAAAGCATAAGTATACAAGTTTTCAGCCCGATAGCTCAAACTTAAAGGTTTCGGTGAAAAATCCATTTTTCATAAGGGGTTAGTATAGCAAAACTTTGGGAAATCTTTGTCGGGCCATAACTCAAAAACTAACGGTTAAAACGTTCTGAAACCTATTTATTCGGATTCAGCATCCCTTAAAGCATAAGTATACAAGTTTTCAGCCCGATAGCTCAAACTTAAAGGTTTCGGTGAAAAATCCATTTTTTCATAAGGGGTTAGTATAGCAAAACTTTGGGAAATCTTTGTCGGGCCATAACTCAAAAACTAAGGGCTAACACGTTCTGAAACCTATTTATTCGGATTCAGCATCCCTTAAAGCATAAGTATACAAGTTTTCAGCCCGATAGCTCAAACTTAAAGGTTTCGGTGATAAATCCATTTTTTCATAAGGGGTTAGTATAGCAAAACTTTGGGAAATCTTTGTCGGGCCATAACTCAAAAACTAAGGGCTAAAACGTTCTGAAACCTATTTATTCGGATTCAGCATCCCTTAAAGCATAAGTATACAAGTTTTCAGCCCGATAGCTCAAACTTAAAGGTTTCGGTGAAAAATCCATTTTTCATAAGGGGTTAGTATAGCAAAACTTTGGGAAATCTTTGTCGGGCCATAACTCAAAAACTAAGGGCTAACACGTTCTGAAACCTATTTATTCGGATTCAGCATCCCTTAAAGCATAAGTATACAAGTTTTCAGCCCGATAGCTCAAACTTAAAGGTTTCGGTGAAAAATCCATTTTTTCATAAGGGGTTAGTATAGCAAAACTTTGGGTAATCTTTGTCGGGCCATAACTCAAAAACTAAGGGCTTAAACGTTCTGAAACCTATTTATTCGGATTTAGCATCCCTTAAAGCACATATATGCAAGTTTTCAGCCCGATAGCTCAAACTTAAAGTTTTCGGTGGAAAATCCATTTTTTCATAAGGGGGTACCCTTTCAAAACTTTGGGAAATCTTTGTCGGGCCATAACTCAAAAACTAAGAGCTGAAACGTTCTCAAACCTATTTATTCGGATTCAGCATCCCTTAAAGCATAAGTATACAAGTTTTCAGCCCGATAGCTCAAACTTAAAGGTTTCGGTGATAAATCCATTTTTTCACAAGGGGTTAGTATAGCAAAACTTTGGGAAATCTTTGTCGGGCCATAACTCAAAAACTAAGGGCTAAAACGTTCTGAAACCCATTTATTCGGATTCAGCATCCCTTAAAGCATAAGTATACAAGTTTTCAGACCGATAGCTCAAACTTAAAGGTTTCGGTGAAAAATCCATTTTTTCATAAGGGGGTACCCTTTCAAAACTTTGGGAAATCTTTGTTGCGCCATAACTCAAAAACTAAGGGCTAAAACGTTCTGAAACCTATTTATTCGGATTCAGCATCCCTTAAAGCATAAGTATACAAGTTTTCAGCCCGATAGCTCAAACTTAAAGTTTTCGGTGAAAAATCCATTTTTTCATAAGGGGGTACCCTTTCAAAACTTTGGGAAATCTTTGTCGGGCCATAACTCAAAAACTAAGGGCTAAAACGTTCTGAAACCTATTTATTCGGATTCAGCATCCCTTAAAGCATAAGTATACAAGTTTTCAGCCCGATAGCTCAAACTTAAAGGTTTCGGTGAAAAATCCATTTTTTCATAAGGGGTTAGTATAGCAAAACTTTCGGAAATCTTTGTCGGGTCATAACTCAAAAACTAAGGGCTAAAACGTTCTGAAACGTATTTATTCTGATTTAGCATCCCTTAAAGCATATGTATGCAAGTTTTCAGCCCGATAGCTCAAACTTTAAGTTTTCGGTGGAAAATCCATTTTTTCATAAGGGGGTACCCTTTCAAAAGTTTGGGAAATCTTTGTCGGGCCATAACTCAAAAACTAAGGGATAAAGCGTTCTGAAACCTATTTATTCGGATTCAGCATCCCTTAAAGCATAAGTATACAAGTTTTCAGCCCGATAGCTCAAACTTAAAGGTTTCGGTGAAAAATCCATTTTTTCATAAGGGGTTAGTATAGCAAAACTTTGGGAAATCTTTGTCGGGCCATAACTCAAAAACTAAGGGCTAAAACGTTCTGAAACCTATTTATTCGGATTTAGCATCCCTTAAAGCATATGTATGCAAGTTTTCAGCCCGATAGCTCAAACTTAAAATTTTCGGTGGAAAATCCATTTTTTCATAAGGGGGTACCCTTTCAAAACTTTGGGAAATCTTTGTCGGGCCATAACTCAAAAACTAAGGGCTGAAACGTTCTGAAACCTATTTATTCGGATTCAGCATCCCTTAAAGCATAAGTATACAAGTTTTCAGCCCGATAGCTCAAACTTAAAGGTTTCGGTGATAAATCCATTTTTTCACAAGGGGTTAGTATAGCAAAACTTTGGGAAATCTTTGTCGGGCCATAACTCAAAAACTAAGGGCTAAAACGTTATGAAACCCATTTATTCGGATTCAGCATCCCTTAAAGCATAAGTATACAAGTTTTCAGACCGATAGCTCAAACTTAAAGGTTTCGGTGAAAAATCCATTTTTTCATAAGGGGGTACCCTTTCAAAAGTTTGGGAAATCTTTGTCGGGCCATAACTCAAAAACTAAGGGCTAAAACGTTCTGAAACCTATTTATTCGGATTCAGCATCCCTTAAAGCATAAGTATACAAGTTTTCAGCCCGATAGCTCAAACTTAAAGGTTTCGGTGAAAAATCCATTTTTTCATAAGGGGTTAGTATAGCAAAACTTTGGGAAATCTTTGTCGGGCCATAACTCAAAAACTAAGGGCTAAAACGTTCTGAAACCTATTTATTCGGATTTAGCATCCCTTAAAGCATATGTATGCAAGTTTTCAGCCCGATAGCTCAAACTTAAAATTTTCGGTGGAAAATCCATTTTTTCATAAGGGGGTACCCTTTCAAAACTTTGGGAAATCTTTGTCGGGCCATAACTCAAAAACTAAGGGCGGAAACGTTCTGAAACCTATTTATTCGGATTCAGCATCCCTTAAAGCATAAGTATACAAGTTTTCAGCCCGATAGCTCAAACTTAAAGGTTTCGGTGATAAATCCATTTTTTCACAAGGGGTTAGTATAGCAAAACTTTGGGAAATCTTTGTCGGGCCATAACTCAAAAACTAAGGGCTAAAACGTTCTGAAACCCATTTATTCGGATTCAGCATCCCTTAAAGCATAAGTATACAAGTTTTCAGACCGATAGCTCAAACTTAAAGGTTTCGGTGAAAAATCCATTTTTTCATAAGGGGGTACCCTTTCAAAACTTTGGGAAATCTTTGTCGGGCCATAACTCAAAAACTAAGGGCTAAAACGTTCTGAAACCTATTTATTCGGATTTAGCATCCCCTAAAGCATAAGTATGCAAGTTTTCAGCCCGATAGCTCAAACTTAAAGTTTTCGGTGGAAAATCCATTTTTTCATAAGGGGGTACCCTTTCAAAACTTTGGGAAATCTTTGTCGAGCCATAACTCAAAAACTAAGGGCTAAAACGTTCTGAAACCTATTTATTCGGATTCAGCATCCCTTAAAGCATAAGTATACAAGTTTTCAGCCCGATAGCTCAAACTTAAAGGTTTCGGTGAAAAATCCATTTTTTCATAAGGGGGTACCCTTTCAAAACTTTGGGAAATCTTTGTTGCGCCATAACTCAAAAACTAAGGGCTAAAACGTTCTGAAACCTATTTATTCGGATTCAGCATCCCTTAAACCATATGTATACAAGTTTTCAGCCCGATAGCTCAAACTTAAAATTTTCGGTGGAAAATCCATTTTTTCATAAGGGGGTACCCTTTCAAAAGTTTGGGAAATCTTTGTCGGGCCATAACTCAAAAACTAAGGGCTAAAACGTTCTGAAACCTATTTATTCGGATTCAGCATCCCTTAAAACATAAGTATACAAGTTTTCAGCCCGATAGCTCAAACTTAAAGGTTTCGGTGATAAATCCATTTTTTCATAAGGGGTTAGTATAGCAAAACTTTGGGAAATGTTTGTCGGGCCATAACTCAAAAACTAAGGGTTGAATCGTTCTGAAACCTATTTATTCGGATTCAGCATCCCTTAAAGCATAAGTATACAAGTATTCAGACCGATAGCTCAAACTTAAAGGTTTCGGTGAAAAATCCATTTTTTCATAAGGGGGTACCCTTTCAAAACTTTGGGAAATCTTTGTCGGGCCATAACTCAAAAACTAAGGGCTAAAACGTTCTGAAACCTATTTATTCGGATTCAGCATCCCTTAAAACATAAGTATACAAGTTTTCAGCCCGATAGCTCAAACTTAAAGGTTTCGGTGATAAATCCATTTTTTCATAAGGGGTTAGTATAGCAAAACTTTGGGAAATCTTTGTCGGGCCATAACTCAAAAACTAAGGGTTGAATCGTTCTGAAACCTATTTATTCGGATTCAGCATCCCTTAAAGCATAAGTATACAAGTTTTCAGACCGATAGCTCAAACTTAAAGGTTTCGGTGAAAAATCCATTTTTTCATAAGGGGTTAGTATAGCAAAACTTTGGGAAATCTTTGTCGGGCCATAACTCAAAAACTAAGGGCTAAAACGTTCTGAAACCTATTTATTCGGATTCAGCATCCCTTAAAGCATAAGTATACAAGTTTTCAGCCCGATAGCTCAAACTTAAAGGTTTCGGTGAAAAATCCATTTTTTCATAAGGGGTTAGTATAGCAAAACTTTGGGAAATCTTTGTCGGGCCATAACTCAAAAACTAAGGGCTAAAACGTTCTGAAACCTATTTATTCGGATTCAGCATCCCTTAAAGCATAAGTATACAAGTTTTCAGCCCGATAGCTCAAACTTAAAGGTTTCGGTGAAAAATCCATTTTTCATAAGGGGTTAGTATAGCAAAACTTTGGGAAATCTTTGTCGGGCCATAACTCAAAAACTAACGGTTGAAACGTTCTGAAACCTATTTATTCGGATTCAGCATCCCTTAAAGCATAGGTATACAAGTTTTCAGCCCGATATCCCAAACTTAAAGGTTTCGGTGAAAAATCCATTTTTTCATAAGGGGTTAGTATAGCAAAACTTTGGGAAATCTTTGTCGAGCCATAACACAAAAACTAAGGGCTAACACGTTCTGAAACCTATTTATTCGGATTCAGCATCCCTTAAAGCATAAGTATACAAGTTTTCAGCCCGATAGCTCAAACTTAAAGGTTTCGGTGATAAATCCATTTTTTCATAAGGGGTTAGTATAGCAAAACTTTGGGAAATCTTTGTCGGGCCATAACTCAAAAACTAAGGGCTGAAACGTTCTGAAACCTATTTATTCGGATTCAGCATCCCTTAAAGCATAAGTATACAAGTTTTCAGCCCGATAGCTCAAACTTAAAGGTTTCGGTGAAAAATCCATTTTTTCATAAGGGGTTAGTATAGCAAAACTTTGGGAAATCTTTGTCGGGCCATAACTCAAAAACTAAGGGCTAAAACGTCCTGAAACCTATTTATTCGGATTCAGCATCCCTTAAAGCATAAGTATACAAGTTTTCAGCCCGATAGCTCAAACTTAAAGTTTTCGGTGAAAAATCCATTTTTTCATAAGGGGTTAGTATAGCAAAACTTTGGGTAATCTTTGTCGGGCCATAACTCAAAAACTAACGGTTGAAACGTTCTGAAACCTATTTATTCGGATTCAGCATCCCTTAAAGCATAAGTATACAAGTTTTCAGCCCGATAGCTCAAACTTAAAGGTTTCGGTGAAAAATCCATTTTTTCATAAGGGGTTAGTATAGCAAAACTTTGGGAAATCTTTGTCGGGCCATAACTCAAAAACTAAGGGCTAAAACGTTCTGAAACCTATTTATTCGGATTTAGCATCCCTTAAAGCATATGTATGCAAGTTTTCAGCCCGATAGCTCAAACTTAAAGTTTTCGGTGGAAAATCCATTTTTTCATAAGGGGGTACCCTTTCAAAACTTTGGGAAATCTTTGTCGGGCCATAACTCAAAAACTAAGGGCCAAAATGTTCTGAAACCTATTTATTCGGATTCATCATCCCTTAAAGCATAAGTATACAAGTTTTCAGCCCGATAGCTCAAACTTAAAGGTTTCGGTGATAAATCCATTTTTTCATTAGGGGTTAGTATAGCAAAACTTTGGGAAATCTTTGTCGGGCCATAACTCAAAAACTAGGGGCTAAAACGTTCTGAAACCTATTTATTCGGATTCATCATCCCTTAAAGCATAAGTATACAAGTTTTCAGCCCGATAGCTCAAACTTAAAGGTTTCGGTGAAAAATCAATTTTTTCATAAGGGGTTAGTATAGCAAAACTTTGGGAAATCTTTGTCGGGCCATAACTCAAAAACTAAGAGCTAAAACGTTCTGAAACCTATTTATTCGGATTTAGCATCCCTTAAAGCATATGTATGCAAGTTTTCAGCCCGATAGCTCAAACTTAAAATTTTCGGTGGAAAATCCATTTTTTCATAAGGGGGTACCCTTTCAAAACTTTGGGAAATCTTTGTCGGGCCATAACTCAAAAACTAAGGGCTAAAACGTTCTCAAACCTATTTATTCGGATTCAGCATCCCTTAAAGCATAAGTATACAAGTTTTCAGCCCGATAGCTCAAACTTAAAGGTTTCGGTGAAAAATCCATTTTTTCATAAGGGGTTAGTATAGCAAAACTTTGGGAAATCTTTGTCGGGCCATAACTCAAAAACTAAGGGCTAAAACGTTCTGAAACCTATTTATTCGGATTCAGCATCCCTTAAAGCATAAGTATACAAGTTTTCAGCCCGATAGCTCAAACTTAAAGGTTTCGGTGAAAAATCCATTTTTCATAAGGGGTTAGTATAGCAAAACTTTGGGAAATCTTTGTCGGACCATAACTCAAAAACTAACGGTTGAAACGTTCTGAAACCTATTTATTCGGATTCAGCATCCCTTAAAGCATAGGTATACAAGTTTTCAGCCCGATAGCCCAAACTTAAAGGTTTCGGTGAAAAATCCATTTTTTCATAAGGGGTTAGTATAGCAAAACTTTGGGAAATCTTTGTCGAGCCATAACACAAAAACTAAGGGCTAACACGTTCTGAAACCTATTTATTCGGATTCAGCATCCCTTAAAGCATAAGTATACAAGTTTTCAGCCCGATAGCTCAAACTTAAAGGTTTCGGTGATAAATCCATTTTTTCATAAGGGGTTAGTATAGCAAAACTTTGGGAAATCTTTGTCGGGCTATAACTCAAAAACTAAGGGCTGAAACGTTCTGAAACCTATTTATTCGGATTCAGCATCCCTTAAAGCATAAGTATACAAGATTTCAGCCCGATAGCTCAAACTTAAAGTTTTCGGTGAAAAATCCATTTTTTCATAAGGGGTTAGTATAGCAAAACTTTGGGAAATCTTTGTCGGGCCATAACTCAAAAACTAAGGGCTAAAGCGTCCTGAAACCTATTTATTCGGATTCAGCATCCCTTAAAGCATAAGTATACAAGTTTTCAGCCCGATAGCTCAAACTTAAAGTTTTCGGTGAAAAATCCATTTTTTCATAAGGGGTTAGTATAGCAAAACTTTGGGTAATCTTTGTCGGGCCATAACTCAAAAACTAAGGGCTAAAACGTTCTGAAACCTATTTATTCGGATTTAGCATCCCTTAAAGCATATGTATGCAAGTTTTCAGCCCGATAGCTCAAACTTAAAGTTTTCGGTGGAAAATCCATTTTTTCATAAGGGGGTACCCTTTCAAAACTTTGGGAAATCTTTGTCGGGCCATAACTCAAAAACTAAGGGCCAAAACGTTCTGAAACCTATTTATTCGGATTCATCATCCCTTAAAGCATAAGTATACAAGTTTTCAGCCCGATAGCTCAAACTTAAAGGTTTCGGTGATAAATCCATTTTTTCATTAGGGGTTAGTATAGCAAAACTTTGGGAAATCTTTGTCGGGCCATAACTCAAAAACTAGGGGCTAAAACGTTCTGAAACCTATTTATTCGGATTCATCATCCCTTAAAGCATAAGTATACAAGTTTTCAGCCCGATAGCTCAAACTTAAAGGTTTCGGTGAAAAATCAATTTTTTCATAAGGGGTTAGTATAGCAAAACTTTGGGAAATCTTTGTCGGGCCATAACTCAAAAACTAAGAGCTAAAACGTTCTGAAACCTATTTATTCGGATTTAGCATCCCTTAAAGCATATGTATGCAAGTTTTCAGCCCGATAGCTCAAACTTAAAATTTTCGGTGGAAAATCCATTTTTTCATAAGGGGGTACCCTTTCAAAACTTTGGGAAATCTTTGTCGGGCCATAACTCAAAAACTAAGGGCTGAAACGTTCTCAAACCTATTTATTCGGATTCAGCATCCCTTAAAGCATAAGTATACAAGTTTTCAGCCCGATAGCTCAAACTTAAAGGTTTCGGAGATAAATCCATTTTTTCATTAGGGGTTAGTATAGCAAAACTTTGGGAAATCTTTGTCGGGCCATAACTCAAAAACTAAGGGCTAAAACGTTCTAAAACCTATTTATTCGGATTCAGCATCCCTTAAAGCATAAGTATATAAGTTTTCAGCCCGATAGCTCAAACTTAAAGGTTTCGGTGATAAATCCATTTTTTCATAAGGGGTTAGTATAGCAAAACTTTGGGAAATCTTTGTCGGGCCATAACTCAAAAACTAAGGGCTAAAACATTCTGAAACCTATTTATTCGGATTCAGCATCCGTTAAAGCATAAGTATACAAGTTTTCAGTCCGATAGCTCAAACTTAAAGGTTTCGGTGAAAAATCCATTTTTTCATAAGGGGTTAGTATAGCAAAACTTTGGGAAATTTTGTCGGGCCATAACTCAAAAACTAAGGGCTAAAACGTTCTGAAACCTATTTATTCGGATTCAGCATCCCTTAAAGCATAAGTATACAAGTTTTCAGCCCGATGGCTCAAACTTAAAGGTTTCGGTGAAAAATCCATTTTTCATAAGGGGTTAGTATAGCAAAACTTTGGGAAATGTTTGTCGGGCCATAACTCAAAAACTAACGGTTGAAACGTTCTGAAACCTATTTATTCGGATTCAGCATCCCTTAAAGCATAAGTATACAAGTTTTCAGCCCGATAGCTCAAACTTAAAGGTTTCGGTGAAAAATCCATTTTTTCATAAGGGGTTAGTATAGCAAAACTTTGGGAAATCTTTGTCGGGCCATAACTCAAAAACTAAGGGCTAACACGTTCTGAAACCTATTTATTCGGATTTAGCATCCCTTAAAGCAAAAGTATACAAGTTTTCAGCCCGATAGCTCAAACTTAAAGGTTTCGGTGAAAAATCCATTTTTTCATAAGGGGTTAGTATAGCAAAACTTTGGGAAATCTTTGTCGGGCCATAACTCAAAAACTAAGGGCCAAAACGTTCTGAAACCTATTTATTCGGAATCAGCATCCCTTAAAGCATAAGTATACAAGTTTTCAGCCCGATAGCTCAAACTTAAAGGTTTCGGTGAAAAATCCATTTTTTCATAAGGGGTTAGTATAGCAAAACTTTGGGAAATCTTTGTCGGGTCATAACTCAAAAACTAAGGGCTGAAACGTTCTGAAACCTATTTATTCGGATTCAGCATCCCTTAAAGCATAAGTATACAAGTTTTCAGCCCGATAGCTCAAACTTAAAGGTTTCGGTGAAAAATCCATTTTTTCATAAGGGGTTAGTATAGCAAAACTTTGGGAAATATTTGTCGGGCCGTAACTCAAAAACTAAGGGCTAAAACGTCCTGAAACCTATTTATACGGATTTAGCATCCCTTAAAGCATAAGTATACAAGTTTTCAGCCCGATAGCTCAAACTTAAAGGTTTCGGTGATAAATCCATTTTTTCACAAGGGGTTAGTATAGCAAAACTTTGGGAAATCTTTGTCGGGCCATAACTCAAAAACTAAGGGCTAAAACGTTCTGAAACCCATTTATTCGGATTCAGCATCCCTTAAAGCATAAGTATACAAGTTTTCAGACCGATAGCTCATACTTTAAGGTTTCGGTGGAAAATCCATTTTTTCATAAGGGGGTACCCTTTCAAAAGTTTGGGAAATCTTTGTCGGGCCGTAACTCAAAAACTAAGGGCTAAAACGTTCTGAAACCTATTTATTCGGATTCAGCATCCCTTAAAGCATAAGTATACAAGTTTTCAGACCGATAGCTCAAACTTAAAGGTTTCGGTGAAAAATCCATTTTTTCATAAGGGGTTAGTATAGCAAAACTTTGGGAAATCTTTGTCGGGCTATAACTCAAAAACTAAGGGCTAAAACGTTCTGAAACCTATTTATTCGGATTTAGCATCCCTTAAAGCATATGTATGCAAGTTTTCAGCCCGATAGCTCAAACTTAAAATTTTCGGTGGAAAATCCATTTTTTCATAAGGGGGTACCCTTTCAAAACTTTGGGAAATCTTTGTCGGGCCATAACTCAAAAACTAAGGGCTGAAACGTTCTCAAACCTATTTATTCGGATTCAGCATCCCTTAAAGCATAAGTATACAAGTTTTCAGCCCGATAGCTCAAACTTAAAGGTTTCGGTGATAAATCCATTTTTTCACAAGGGGTTAGTATAGCAAAACTTTGGGAAATCTTTGTCGGGCCATAACTCAAAAACTAAGGGCTAAAACGTTCTGAAACCCATTTATTCGGATTCAGCATCCCTTAAAGCATAAGTATACAAGTTTTCAGACCGATAGCTCAAACTTAAAGGTTTCGGTGAAAAATCCATTTTTTCATAAGGGGGTACCCTTTCAAAACTTTGGGAAATCTTTGTTGGGCCATAACTCAAAAACTAAGGGCTGAAACGTTCTGAAACCTATTTATTCGGATTTAGCATCCCTTAAAGCATATGTATGCAAGTTTTCAGCCCGATAGCTCAAACTTAAAGTTTTCGGTGGAAAATCCATTTTTTCATAAGGGGGTACCCTTTCAAAACTTTGGGAAATCTTTGTCGGGCCATAACTCAAAAACTAAGGGCTAAAACGTTCTGAAACCTATTTATTCGGATTCAGCATCCCTTAAAACATAAGTATACAAGTTTTCAGCCCGATAGCTCAAACTTAAAGGTTTCGGTGAAAAATCCATTTTTTCATAAGGGGTTAGCATAGCAAAACTTTGGGAAATCTTTGTCGGGCCATAACTCAAAAACTAAGGGCTAAAACGTTCTGAAACCTATTTATTCTGATTTAGCATCCCTTAAAGCATAAGTATACAAGTTTTCAGACCGATAGCTCAAACTTAAAGGTTTCGGTGAAAAATCCATTTTTTCATAAGGGGGTACCCTTTCAAAACTTTGGGAAATCTTTGTCGGGCCATAACTCAAAAACTAAGGGCTAAAACGTTCTGAAACCTATTTATTCGGATTTAGCATCCCCTAAAGCATAAGTATGCAAGTTTTCAGCCCGATAGCTCAAACTTAAAGGTTTCGGTGATAAATCCATTTTTTCATAAGGGGTTAGTATAGCAAAACTTTGGGAAATCTTTGTCGGGCCATAACTCAAAAACTAAGAGCTAAAACGTTCTGAAACCTATTTATTCGGATTTAGCATCCCTTAAAGCATATGTATGCAAGTTTTCAGCCCGATAGCTCAAACTTAAAATTTTCGGTGGAAAATCCATTTTTTCATAAGGGGGTACCCTTTCAAAACTTTGGGAAATCTTTGTCGGGCCATAACTCAAAAACTAAGGGCTGAAACGTTCTCAAACCTATTTATTCGGATTCATCATCCCTTAAAGCATAAGTATACAAGTTTTCAGCCCGATAGCTCAAACTTAAAGGTTTCGGTGATAAATCCATTTTTTCATTAGGGGTTAGTATAGCAAAACTTTGGGAAATCTTTGTCGGGCCATAACTCAGAAACAAAGGGCTAAAACGTTCTGAAACCTATTTATTCGGATTCAGCATCCCTTAAAGCATAAGTATACAAGTTTTCAGCCCGATAGCTCAAACTTAAAGGTTTCGGTGGAAAATCCATTTTTTCATAAGGGGGTACCCTTTCAAAACTTTGGGAAATCTTTGTCGGGCCATAACTCAAAAACTAAGGGCTAAAACGTTCTAAAACCTATTTATTCGGATTCAGCATCCCTTAAAGCATAAGTATATAAGTTTTCAGCCCGATAGCTCAAACTTAAAGGTTTCGGTGATAAATCCATTTTTTCATAAGGGGTTAGTATAGCAAAACTTTGGGAAATCTTTGTCGGGCCATAACTCAAAAACTAACGGTTGAAACGTCCTGAAACCTATTTATTCGGATTCAGCATCCCTTAAAGCATAAGTATACAAGTTTTCAGCCCGATAGCTCAAACTTAAAGGTTTCGGTGATAAATCCATTTTTTCACAAGGGGTTAGTATAGCAAAACTTTGGGAAATCTTTGTCGGGCCATAACTCAAAAACTAAGGGCTAAAACGTTCTGAAACCCATTTATTCGGATTCAGCATCCCTTAAAGCATAAGTATACAAGTTTTCAGACCGATAGCTCATACTTTAAGGTTTCGGTGGAAAATCCATTTTTTCATAAGGGGGTACCCTTTCAAAAGTTTGGGAAATCTTTGTCGGGCCGTAACTCAAAAACTAAGGGCTAAAACGTTCTGAAACCTATTTATTCGGATTCAGCATCCCTTAAAGCATAAGTATACAAGTTTTCAGACCGATAGCTCAAACTTAAAGGTTTCGGTGAAAAATCCATTTTTTCATAAGGGGTTAGTATAGCAAAACTTTGGGAAATCTTTGTCGGGCCATAACTCAAAAACTAAGGGCTAAAACGTTCTGAAACCTATTTATTCTGATTTAGCATCCCTTAAAGCATAAGTATACAAGTTTTCAGACCGATAGCTCAAACTTAAAGGTTTCGATGAAAAATCCATTTTTTCATAAGGGGGTACCCTTTCAAAACTTTGGGAAATCTTTGTCGGGCCATAACTCAAAAACTAAGGGCTAAAACGTTCTGAAACCTATTTATTCGGATTTAGCATCCCCTAAAGCATAAGTATGCAAGTTTTCAGCCCGATAGCTCAAACTTAAAGGTTTCGGTGATAAATCCATTTTTTCATAAGGGGTTAGTATAGCAAAACTTTGGGAAATCTTTGTCGGGCCATAACTCAAAAACTAAGAGCTAAAACGTTCTGAAACCTATTTATTCGGATTTAGCATCCCTTAAAGCATATGTATGCAAGTTTTCAGCCCGATAGCTCAAACTTAAAATTTTCGGTGGAAAATCCATTTTTTCATAAGGGGGTACCCTTTCAAAACTTTGGGAAATCTTTGTCGGGCCATAACTCAAAAACTAAGGGCTGAAACGTTCTCAAACCTATTTATTCGGATTCATCATCCCTTAAAGCATAAGTATACAAGTTTTCAGCCCGATAGCTCAAACTTAAAGGTTTCGGTGATAAATCCATTTTTTCATTAGGGGTTAGTATAGCAAAACTTTGGGAAATCTTTGTCGGGCCATAACTCAAAAACAAAGGGCTAAAACGTTCTGAAACCTATTTATTCGGATTCAGCATCCCTTAAAGCATAAGTATACAAGTTTTCAGCCCGATAGCTCAAACTTAAAGGTTTCGGTGATAAATCCATTTTTTCATAAGGGGTTAGTATAGCAAAACTTTGGGAAATCTTTGTCGGGCCATAACTCAAAAACTAAGGGCTAAAACGTTCTGAAACCTATTTATTCGGATTCAGCATCCCTTAAAGCATAAGTATATAAGTTTTCAGCCCGATAGCTCAAACTTAAAGGTTTCGGTGATAAATCCATTTTTTCATAAGGGGTTAGTATAGCAAAACTTTGGGAAATCTTTGTCGGGCCATAACTCAAAAACTAACGGTTGAAACGTTCTGAAACCTATTTATTCGGATTCAGCATCCCTTAAAGCATAAGTATACAAGTTTTCAGCCCGATAGCTCAAACTTAAAGGTTTCGGTGAAAAATCCATTTTTTCATAAGGGGTTAGTATAGCAAAACTTTGGGAAATCTTTGTCGGGCCGTAACTCAAAAACTAAGGGCTAAAACGTCCTGAAACCTATTTATTCGGATTCAGCATCCCTTAAAGCATAAGTATACAAGTTTTCAGCCCGATAGCTCAAACTTAAAGGTTTCGGTGATAAATCCATTTTTTCACAAGGGGTTAGTATAGCAAAACTTTGGGAAATCTTTGTCGGGCCATAACTCAAAAACTAAGGGCTAAAACGTTCTGAAACCCATTTATTCGGATTCAGCATCCCTTAAAGCATAAGTATACAAGTTTTCAGACCGATAGCTCATACTTAAAGGTTTCGGTGGAAAATCCATTTTTTCATAAGGGGGTACCCTTTCAAAAGTTTGGGAAATCTTTGTCGGGCCATAACTCAAAAACTAAGGGCTAAAACTTTCTGAAACCTATTTATTCGGATTCAGCATCCCTTAAAGCATAAGTATACAAGTTTTCAGACCGATAGCTCAAACTTAAAGGTTTCGGTGAAAAATCCATTTTTTCATAAGGGGTTAGTATAGCAAAACTTTGGGAAATCTTTGTCGGGCCATAACTCAAAAACTAAGGGCTAAAACGTTCTGAAACCTATTTATTCGGATTTAGCATCCCTTAAAGCATATGTATGCAAGTTTTCAGCCCGATAGCTCAAACTTAAAGTTTTCGGTGGAAAATCCATTTTTTCATAAGGGGGTACCCTTTCAAAACTTTGGGAAATCTTTGTCGGGCCATAACTCAAAAACTAAGGGCTAAAACGTTCTGAAACCTATTTATTCGGATTCAGCATCCCTTAAAGCATAAGTATACAAGTTTTCAGCCCGATAGCTCAAACTTAAAGGTTTCGGTGAAAAATCCATTTTTTCATAAGGGGTTAGTATAGCAAAACTTTGGGAAATCTTTGTCGGGCCATAACTCAAAAACTAAGGGCTAAAACGTTCTGAAACCTATTTATTCTGATTTAGCATCCCTTAAAGCATAAGTATACAAGTTTTCAGACCGATAGCTCAAACTTAAAGGTTTCGGTGAAAAATCCATTTTTTCATAAGGGGGTACCCTTTCAAAACTTTGGGAAATCTTTGTCGGGCCATAACTCAAAAACTAAGGGCTAAAACGTTCTGAAACCTATTTTCTCGGATTTAGCATCCCCTAAAGCATAAGTATGCAAGTTTTCAGCCCGATAGCTCAAACTTAAAGGTTTCGGTGATAAATCCATTTTTTCACAAGGGGTTAGTATAGCAAAACTTTGGGAAATCTTTGTCGGGCCATAACTCAAAAACTAAGGGCTAAAACGTTCTGAAACCTATTTATTCGGATTCAGCATCCCTTAAAGCATAAGTATACAAGTTTTGAGCCCGATAGCTCAAACTTAAAGGTTTCGGTGAAAAATCCATTTTTTCATAAGGGGTTAGTATAGCAAAACTTTGGGAAATCTTTGTCGGGCCATAACTCAAAAACTAAGGGCTGAAACGTTCTGAAACCTATTTATTCCGATTCAGCATCCCTTAAAGCATAAGTATACAAGTTTTCAGCCCCATAGCTCAAACTTAAAGGTTTCGGTGAAAAATCCATTTTTTCATAAGGGGTTAGTATAGCAAAACTTTGGGAAATCTTTGTCGGGCCATAACTCAAAAACTAAGGGCTAAAACGTCCTGAAACCTATTTATTCGGATTCAGCATCCCTTAAAGCATAAGTATACAAGTTTTCAGCCCGATAGCTCAAACTTAAAGGTTTCGGTGAAAAATCCATTTTTCATAAGGGGTTAGTATAGCAAAACTTTGGGAAATCTTTGTCGGGCCATAACTCAAAAACTAACGGTTGAAACGTTCTGAAACCTATTTATTCGGATTCAGCACCCCTTAAAGCATAAGTATACAAGTTTTCAGCCCGATAGCTCAAACTTAAAGGTTTCGGTGAAAAATCCATTTTTTCATAAGGGGTTAGTATAGCAAAACTTTGGGAAATCTTTGTCGGGCCATAACTCAAAAACTAAGGGCTGAAACGTTCTGAAACATATTTATTCGGATTCAGCATCCCTTAAAGCATAAGTATACAAGTTTTCAGCCCGATAGCTCAAACTTAAAGGTTTCGGTGAAAAATCCATTTTTTCATAAGGGGTTAGTATAGCAAAACTTTGGGAAATCTTTGTCGGGCCATAACTCAAAAACTAAGGGCTAAAACGTCCTGAAACCTATTTATTCGGATTCAGCATCCCTTAAAGCATAAGTATACAAGTTTTCAGCCCGATAGCTCAAACTTAAAGTTTTCGGTGAAAAATCCATTTTTTCATAAGGGGTTAGTATAGCAAAACTTTTTGAAATCTTTGTCGGGCCATAACTCAAAAACTAAGGGCTAAAACGTTCTGAAACCTATTTATTCGGATTTAGCATCCCTTAAAGCATATGTATGCAAGTTTTCAGCCCGATAGCTCAAACTTAAAGTTTTCGGTGGAAAATCCATTTTTTCATAAGGGGGTACCCTTTCAAATCTTTGTCGGGCCATAACTCAAAAACTAAGGGCTAAAACGTTCTGAAACCTATTTATTCGGATTCAGCATCCCTTAAAGCATAAGTATACAAGTTTTCAGCCCGATAGCTCAAACTTAAAGGTTTCGGTGAAAAATCCATTTTTTCATAAGGGGTTAGTATAGCAAAACTTTGGGAAATCTTTGTCGGGCCATAACTCAAAAACTAAGGGCTAAAACGTTCTGAAACCTATTTATTCGGATTTAGCATCCCTTAAAGCATATGTATGCAAGTTTTCAGCCCGATAGCTCAAACATAAAATTTTCGGTGGAAAATCCATTTTTTCATAAGGGGGTACCCTTTCAAAACTTTGGGAAATCTTTGTCGGGCCATAACTCAAAAACTAAGGGCTGAAACGTTCTCAAACCTATTTATTCGGATTCAGCATCCCTTAAAGCATAAGTATACAAGTTTTCAGCCCGATAGCTTAAACTTAAAGGTTTCGGTGATAAATCCATTTTTTCACAAGGGGTTAGTATAGCAAAACTTTGGGAAATCTTTGTCGGGCCATAACTCAAAAACTAAGGGCTAAAACGTTCTGAAACCCATTTATTCGGATTCAGCATCCCTTAAAGCATAAGTATACAAGTTTTCAGCCCGATAGCTCAAACTTAAAGGTTTCGGTGAAAAATCCATTTTTTCATAAGGGGGTACCCTTTCAAAACTTTGGGAAATCTTTGTTGGGCCATAACTCAAAAACTAAGGGCTAAAACGTTCTGAAACCTATTTATTCGGATTCAGCATCCCTTAAAGCATATGTATGCAAGTTTTCAGCCCGATAGCTCAAACTTAAAATTTTCGGTGGAAAATCCATTTTTTCATAAGGGGGTACCCTTTCAAAACTTTGGGAAATGTTTGTCGGGCCATAACTCAAAAACTAAGGGCTGAAACGTTCTGAAACCTATTTATTCGGATTCAGCATCCCTTAAAGCATAAGTATACAAGTTTTCAGCCCGATAGCTCAAACTTAAAGGTTTCGGTGAAAAATCCATTTTTTCATAAGGGGTTAGTATAGCAAAACTTTGGGAAATCTTTGTCGGGCCATAACTCAAAAACTAAGGGCTAAAACGTTCTGAAACCTATTTATTCGGATTTAGCATCCCTTAAAGCATATGTATGCAAGTTTTCAGCCCGATAGCTCAAACTTAAAATTTTCGGTGGAAAATCCATTTTTTCATAAGGGGGTACCCTTTCAAAACTTTGGGAAATCTTTGTCGGGCCATAACTCAAAAACTAAGGGCTAAAACGTTCTGAAACCTATTTATTCTGATTCAGCATCCCTTAAAGCATAAGTATACAAGTTTTCAGCCCGATAGCTCAAACTTAAAGGTTTCGGTGATAAATCCATTTTTTCACAAGGGGTTAGTATAGCAAAACTTTGGGAAATCTTTGTCGGACCATAACTCAAAAACTAAGGGCTAAAACGTTCTGAAACCCATTTATTCGGATTCAGCATCCCTTAAAGCATAAGTATACAAGTTTTCAGACCGATAGCTCAAACTTAAAGGTTTCGGTGAAAAATCCATTTTTTCATAAGGGGGTACCCTTTCAAAACTTTGGGAAATCTTTGTTGGGCCATAACTCAAAAACTAAGGGCTAAAACGTTCTGAAACCTATTTATTCGGATTCAGCATCCCTTAAAGCATAAGTATACAAGTTTTCAGCCCGATAGCTCAAACTTAAAGGTTTCGGTGAAAAATCCATTTTTTCATAAGGGGTTAGTATAGCAAAACTTTGGGAAATCTTTGTCGGGCCATAACTCAAAAACTAAGGGCTAAAACGTTCTGAAACCTATTTATTCGGATTCAGCATCCCTTAAAGCATAAGTATACAAGTTTTCAGCCCGATAGCTCAAACTTAAAGGTTTCGGTGAAAAATCCATTTTTTCATAAGGGTTTAGTATAGCAAAACTTTGGGAAATCTTTGTCGGGCCATAACTCAAAAACTAAGGGCTAAAACGTTCTGAAACCTATTTATTCTGATTTAGCATCCCTTAAAGCATATGTATGCAAGTTTTCAGCCCGATAGCTCAAACTTTAAGTTTTCGGTGGAAAATCCATTTTTTCATAAGGGGGTACCCTTTCAAAAGTTTGGGAAATCTTTGTCGGGCCATAACTCAAAAACTAAGGGCTAAAACGTTCTGAAACCTATTTATTCGGATTTAGCATCCCTTAAAGCATATGTATGCAAGTTTTCAGCCCGATAGCTCAAACTTAAAATTTTCGGTGGAAAATCCATTTTTTCATAAGGGGGTACCCTTTCAAAACTTTGGGAAATGTTTGTCGGGCCATAACTCAAAAACTAAGGGCTGAAACGTTCTGAAACCTATTTATTCGGATTCAGCATCCCTTAAAGCATAAGTATACAAGTTTTCAGCCCGATAGCTCAAACTTAAAGGTTTCGGTGAAAAATCCATTTTTTCATAAGGGGTTAGTATAGCAAAACTTTGGGAAATCTTTGTCGGGCCATAACTCAAAAACTAAGGGCTAAAACGTTCTGAAACCTATTTATTCGGATTTAGCATCCCTTAAAGCATATGTATGCAAGTTTTCAGCCCGATAGCTCAAACTCAAAATTTTCGGTGGAAAATCCATTTTTTCATAAGGGGGTACCCTTTCAAAACTTTGGGAAATCTTTGTTGGACCATAACTCAAAAACTAGGGGCTAAAACGTTCTGAAACCTATTTATTCGGATTCAGCATCCCTTAAAGCATAAGTATACAAGTTTTCAGCCCGATAGCTCAAACTTAAAGGTTTCGGTGAAAAATCCATTTTTTCATAAGGGGTTAGTATAGCAAAACTTTGGGAAATCTTTGTCGGGCCATAACTCAAAAACTAAGGGCTAAAACGTTCTGAAACCTATTTATTCGGATTCAGCATCCCTTAAAGCATAAGTATACAAGTTTTCAGCCCGATAGCTCAAACTTAAAGGTTTCGGTGAAAAATCCATTTTTTCATAAGGGGTTAGTATAGCAAAACTTTGGGAAATCTTTGTCGGGCCATAACTCAAAAACTAAGGGCTAAAACGTTCTGAAACCTATTTATTCGGATTTAGCATCCCTTAAAGCATATGTATGCAAGTTTTCAGCCCGATAGCTCAAACTTAAAATTTTCGGTGGAAAATCCATTTTTTCATAAGGGGTTAGTATAGCAAAACTTTGGGAAATCTTTGTCGGACCATAACTCAAAAACTAAGGGTTGAATCGTTCTGAAACCTATTTATTCGGATTCAGCATCCCTTAAAGCATATGTATACAAGTTTTCAGCCCGATAGCTCAAACTTAAAGGTTTCGGTGGAAAATCCATTTTTTCATAAAAGGGTACCCTTTCAAAACTTTGGGAAATCTTTGTCGGGCCATAACTCAAAAACTAAGGCTAAAACGTTCTAAAACCTATTTATTCGGATTCAGCATCCCTTAAAGCATAAGTATATAAGTTTTCAGCCCGATAGCTCAAACTTAAAGGTTTCGGTGATAAATCCATTTTTTCATAAGGGGTTAGTATAGCAAAACTTTGGGAAATCTTTGTCGGGCCATAACTCAAAAACTAAGGGCTAAAACGTTCTGAAACCTATTTATTCGGATTCAGCATCCCTTAAAGCATAAGTATACAAGTTTTCAGCCCGATAGCTCAAACTTAAAGGTTTCGGTGAAAAATCCATTTTTTCATAAGGGGTTAGTATAGCAAAACTTTGGGAAATTTTGTCGGGCCATAACTCAAAAACTAAGGGCTAAAACGTTCTGAAACCTATTTATTCGGATTCAGCATCCCTTAAAGCATAAGTATACAAGTTTTCAGCCCGATAGCTCAAACTTAAAGGTTTCGGTGAAAAATCCATTTTTCATAAGGGGTTAGTATAGCAAAACTTTGGGAAATCTTTGTCGGGCCATAACTCAAAAACTAACGGTTGAAACGTTCTGAAACCTATTTATTCGGATTCAGCATCCCTTAAAGCATAAGTATACAAGTTTTCAGCCCGATAGCTCAAACTTAAAGGTTTCGGTGAAAAATCCATTTTTTCATAAGGGGTTAGTATAGCAAAACTTTGGGAAATCTTTGTCGGGCCATAACTCAAAAACTAAGGGCTAAAACGTTCTGAAACCTATTTATTCTGATTTAGCATCCCTTAAAGCATATGTATGCAAGTTTTCAGCCCGATAGCTCAAACTTTAAGTTTTCGGTGGAAAATCCATTTTTTCATAAGGGGGTACCCTTTCAAAAGTTTGGGAAATCTTTGTCGGGCCATAACTCAAAAACTAAGGGCTAAAACGTTCTGAAACCTATTTATTCGGATTCAGCATCCCTTAAAGCATAAGTATACAAGTTTTCAGCCCGATAGCTCAAACTTAAAGGTTTCGGTGAAAAATCCATTTTTTCATAAGGGGTTAGTATAGCAAAACTTTGGGAAATCTTTGTCGGGCCATAACTCAAAAACTAAGGGCTAAAACGTTCTGAAACCTATTTATTCTGATTTAGCATCCCTTAAAGCATATGTATGCAAGTTTTCAGCCCGATAGCTCAAACTTTAAGTTTTCGGTGGAAAATCCATTTTTCATAAGGGGGTACCCTTTCAAAAGTTTGGGAAATCTTTGTCGAGCCATAACTCAAAAACTAAGGGCTAAAACGTTCTGAAACCTATTTATTCGGATTCAGCATCCCTTAAAGCATAAGTATACAAGTTTTCAGCCCGATAGCTCAAACTTAAAGTTTTCGGTGAAAAATCCATTTTTTCATAAGGGGTTAGTATAGCAAAACTTTGGGAAATCTTTGTCGGGCCATAACTCAAAAACTAAGGGCTAAAACGTTCTGAAACCTATTTATTCGGATTCAGCATCCCTTAAAGCATAAGTATACAAGTTTTCAGCCCGATAGCTCAAACTTAAAGGTTTCGGTGAAAAATCCATTTTTCATAAGGGGTTAGTATAGCAAAACTTTGGGAAATCTTTGTCGGGCCATAACTCAAAAACTAAGGGTTCAAACGTTCTGAAACCTATTTATTCGGATTCAGCATCCCTTAAAGCATAAGTATACAAGTTTTCAGCCCGATAGCTCAAACTTAAAGGTTTCGGTGAAAATTCATTTTTTCATAAGGGGTTAGTATAGCAAAACTTTGGGAAATCTTTGTCGGGCCATAACTCAAAAACTAAGGGCTAACACGTTCTGAAACCTATTTATTCGGATTCAGCATCCCTTAAAGCATAAGTATACAAGTTTTCAGCCCGATAGCTCAAACTTAAAGGTTTCGGTGAAAAATCCATTTTTTCATAAGGGGTTAGTATAGCAAAACTTTGGGAAATCTTTGTCGGGCCATAACTCAAAAACTAAGGGCTAAAACGTTCTGAAACCTATTTATTCGGATTCAGCATCCCTTAAAACATAAGTATACAAGTTTTCAGCCCGATAGCTCAAACTTAAAGTTTTCGGTGGAAAATCCATTTTTTCATAAGGGGGTACCCTTTCAAAACTTTGGGAAATCTTTGTCGGGCCATAACTCAAAAACTAAGGGCTAAAACGTTCTGAAACCTATTTATTCGGATTCAGCATCCCTTAAAGCATAAGTATACAAGTTTTCAGCCCGATAGCTCAAACTTAAAGGTTTCGGTGAAAAATCCATTTTTTCATAGGGGGTTAGTATAGCAAAACTTTGGGAAATCTTTGTCGGGCCATAACTCAAAAACTAAGGGCTAAAACGTTCTGAAACCTATTTATTCTGATTTAGCATCCCTTAAAGCATATGTATGCAAGTTTTCAGCCCGATAGCTCAAACTTAAAATTTTCGGTGGAAAATCCATTTTTTCATAAGGGGGTACCCTTTCAAAAGTTTGGGAAATCTTTGTCGGGCCATAACTCAAAAACTAAGGGCTAAAACGTTCTGAAACCTATTTATTCGGATTCAGCATCCCTTAAAACATACGTATACAAGTTTTCAGCCCGATAGCTCAAACTTAAAGGTTTCGGTGATAAATCCATTTTTTCATAAGGGGTTAGTATAGCAAAACTTTGGGAAATCTTTGTCGGGCCATAACTCAAAAACTAAGGGTTGAATCGTTCTGAAACCTATTTATTCGGATTCAGCATCCCTTAAAGCATAAGTATACAAGTTTTCAGACCGATAGCTCAAACTTAAAGGTTTCGGTGAAAAATCCATTTTTTCATAAGGGGGTACCCTTTCAAAACTTTGGGAAATCTTTGTCGGGCCATAACTCAAAAACTAAGGGCTAAAACGTTCTGAAACCTATTTATTCGGATTTAGCATCCCCTAAAGCATAAGTATGCAAGTTTTCAGCCCGATAGCTCAAATTTAAAGGTTTCGGTGGAAAATCCATTTTTTCATAAGGGGTTAGTATAGCAAAACTTTGGGAAATCTTTGTCGGGCCATAACTCAAAAACTAAGGGCTAAAACGTTCTAAAACCTATTTAGTCGGATTCAGCATCCCTTAAAGCATAAGTATATAAGTTTTCAGCCCGATAGCTCAAACTTAAAGGTTTCGGTGATAAATCCATTTTTTCATAAGGGGTTAGTATAGCAAAACTTTGGGAAATCTTTGTCGGGCCATAACTCAAAAACTAAGGGCTAAAACGTTCTGAAACCTATTTATTCGGATTCAGCATCCCTTAAAGCATAAGTATACAAGTTTTCAGCCCGATAGCTCAAACTTAAAGGTTTCGGTGAAAAATCCATTTTTTCATAAGGGGTTAGTATAGCAAAACTTTGGGAAATTTTGTCGGGCCATAACTCAAAAACTAAGGGCTAAAACGTTCTGAAACCTATTTATTCGGATTCAGCATCCCTTAAAGCATAAGTATACAAGTTTTCAGCCCGATAGCTCAAACTTAAAGGTTTCGGTGAAAAATCCATTTTTCATAAGGGGTTAGTATAGCAAAACTTTGGGAAATCTTTGTCGGGCCATAACTCAAAAACTAACGGTTGAAACGTTCTGAAACCTATTTATTCGGATTCAGCATCCCTTAAAGCATAAGTATACAAGTTTTCAGCCCGATAGCTCAAACTTAAAGGTTTCGGTGAAAAATCCATTTTTTCATAAGGGGCTAGTATAGCAAAACTTTGGGAAATCTTTGTCGGGCCATAACTCAAAAACTAAGGGCTAACACGTTCTGAAACCTATTTATTCGGATTCAGCATCCCTTAAAGCGTAAGTATACAAGTTTTCAGCCCGATAGCTCAAACTTAAAGGTTTCGGTGATAAATCCACTTTTTCATAAGGGGTTAGTATAGCAAAACTTTGGGAAATCTTTGTCGGGCCATAACTCAAAAACTAAGGGCTAAAACGTTCTGAAACCTATTTATTCGGATTCAGCATCCCTTAAAGCATAAGTATACAAGTTTTCAGCCCGATAGCTCAAACTTAAAGGTTTCGGTGAAAAATCCATTTTTCATAAGGGGTTAGTATAGCAAAACTTTGGGAAATCTTTGTCGGGCCATAACTCAAAAACTAACGGTTGAAACGTTTTGAAACCTATTTAGTCGGATTCAGCATCCCTTAAAGCATAAGTATACAAGTTTTCAGCCCGATAGCTCAAACTTAAAGGTTTCGGTGAAAAATCCATTTTTTCATAAGGGGTTAGTATAGCAAAACTTTGGGAAATCTTTGTCGGGCCATAACTCAAAAACTAAGGGCTAAAACGTTCTGAAACCTATTTATTCGGATTTAGCATCCCTTAAAGCATATGTATGCAAGTTTTCAGCCCGATAGCTCAAACTTAAAGTTTTCGGTGGAAAATCCATTTTTTCATAAGGGAGTACCCTTTCAAAACTTTGGGAAATATTTGTCGGGCCATCACTCAAAAACTAAGGGCTAAAACGTTCTGAAACCTATTTATTCGGATTCAGCATCCCTTAAAGCATAAGTATACAAGTTTTCAGCCCGTTAGCTCAAACTTAAAGGTTTCGATGATAAATCGATTTTTTCGTAAGGGGTTAGTGTAGCAAAACTTTGGGAAATCTTTGTCGGGCCATAACTCAAAAACTAAGGGCTAAAACGTTCTGAAACCTATTTATTCGGATTCAGCATCCCTTAAAGCATAAGTATACAAGTTTTCAGCCCGATAGCTCAAACTTAAAGGTTTCGGTGAAAAATCCATTTTTTCATAAGGGGTTAGTATAGCAAAACTTTGGGAAATCTTTGTCGGGCCATAACTCAAAAACTAAGGGCTAAAACGTTCTGAAACCTATTTATTCGGATTTAGCATCCCTTAAAGCATATGTATGCAAGTTTTCAGCCCGATAGCTCAAACTTAAAGTTTTCGGTGGAAAATCCATTTTTTCATAAGGGGGTACCCTTTCAAAACTTTGGGAAATATTTGTCGGGCCATCACTCAAAAACTAAGGGCTAAAACGTTCTGAAACCTATTTATTCGGATTCAGCATCCCTTAAAGCATAAGTATACAAGTTTTCAGCCCGTTAGCTCAAACTTAAAGGTTTCGATGATAAATCGATTTTTTCGTAAGGGGTTAGTATAGCAAAACTTTGGGAAATCTTTGTCGGGCCATAACTCAAAAACTAAGGGCTAAAACGTTCTGAAACCTATTTATTCGGATTCAGCATCCCTTAAAGCATAAGTATACAAGTTTTCAGCCCGATAGCTCAAACTTAAAGGTTTCGGTGAAAAATCCATTTTTTCATAAGGGGTTAGTATAGCAAAACTTTGGGAAATCTTTGTCGGGCCATAACTCAAAAACTAAGAGCTAAAACGTTCTGACACCTATTTATTCGGATTTGGCATCCCTTAAAGCATATGTATGCAAGTTTTCAGCCCGATAGCTCAAACTTAAAGTTTTCGGTGGAAAATCCATTTTTTCATAAGGGGGTACCCTTTCAAAACTTTAGGAAATCTTTGTCGGGCCATAACTCAAAAACTAAGGGCTAAAACGTTCTGAAACCTATTTATTCGGATTCAGCATCCCTTAAAGCATAAGTATACAAGTTTTCAGCCCGATAGCTCAAACTTAAAGGTTTCGGTGAAAAATCCATTTTTTCATAAGGGGTTAGTATAGCAAAACTTTGGAAAATCTTTGTCGGGCCATAACTCAAAAACTAAGAGCTAAAACGTTCTGAAACCTATTTATTCGGATTCAGCATCCCTTAAAGCATAAGTATACAAGTTTTCAGCCCGATAGCTCAAACTTAAAGGTTTCGGTGAAAAATCCATTTTTCATAAGGGGTTAGTATAGCAAAACTTTGGGAAATCTTTGTCGGGCCATAACTCAAAAACTAACGGTTGAAACGTTCTGAAACCTATTTATTCGGATTTAGCATCCCTTAAAGCATAAGTATACAAGTTTTCAGCCCGATAACTCAAACTTAAAGGTTTCGGTGAAAATTCATTTTTTCATAAGGGGTTAGTATAGCAAAACTTTGGGAAATCTTTGTCGGGCCATAACTCAAAAACTAAGGGCTAACACGTTCTGAAACCTATTTATTCGGATTCAGCATCCCTTAAAGCATAAGTATACAAGTTTTCAGCCCGATAGCTCAAACTTAAAGGTTTCGGTGATAAATCCATTTTTTCATAAGGGGTTAGTATAGCAAAACTTTGGGAAATATTTGTCGGGCCATAACTCAAAAACTAAGGGCTAAAACGTTCTGAAACCTATTTATTCGGATTTAGCATCCCTTAAAGCATAAGTATGCAAGTTTTCAGCCCGATAGCTCAAACTTAAAGGTTTCGGTGGAAAATCCATTTTTTCATAAGGGGGTACCCTTTCAAAACTTTGGGAAATCTTTGTCGGGCCATAACTCAAAAACTAAGGGCTAAAACGTTCTAAAACCTATTTAGTCGGATTCAGCATCCCTTAAAGCATAAGTATATAATTTTTCAGCCCGATAGCTCAAACTTAAAGGTTTCGGTGATAAATCCATTTTTTCATAAGGGGTTAGTATAGCAAAACTTTGGGAAATCTTTGTCGGGCCATAACTCAAAAACTAAGGGCTAAAACGTTCTGAAACCTATTTATTCGGATTCAGCATCCCTTAAAGCATAAGTATACAAGTTTTCAGCCCGATAGCTCAAACTTAAAGGTTTCGGTGAAAAATCCATTTTTTCATAAGGGGTTAGTATAGCAAAACTTTGGAAAATTTTGTCGGGCCATAACTCAAAAACTAAGGGCTAAAACGTTCTGAAACCTATTTATTCGGATTCAGCATCCCTTAAAGCATAAGTATACAAGTTTTCAGCCCGATAGCTCAAACTTAAAGGTTTCGGTGAAAAATCCATTTTTCATAAGGGGTTAGTATAGCAAAACTTTGGGAAATATTTGTCGGGCCATAACTCAAAAACTAACGGTTGAAACGTTCTGAAACCTATTTATTCGGATTCAGCATCCCTTAAAGCATAAGTATACAAGTTTTCAGCCCGATAGCTCAAACTTAAAGGTTTCGGTGAAAAATCCATTTTTTCATAAGGGGCTAGTATAGCAAAACTTTGGGAAATCTTTGTCGGGCCATAACTCAAAAACTAAGGGCTAACACGTTCTGAAACCTATTTATTCGGATTCAGCATCCCTTAAAGCGTAAGTATACAAGTTTTCAGCCCGATAGCTCAAACTTAAAGGTTTCGGTGATAAATCCATTTTTTCATAAGGGGTTAGTATAGCAAAACTTTGGGAAATCTTTGTCGGGCCATAACTCAAAAACTAAGGGCTAAAACGTTCTGAAACCTATTTATTCGGATTCAGCATCCCTTAAAGCATAAGTATACAAGTTTTCAGCCCGATAGCTCAAACTTAAAGGTTTCGGTGAAAAATCCATTTTACATAAGGGGTTAGTATAGCAAAACTTTGGGAAATCTTTGTCGGGCCATAACTCAAAAACTAACGGTTGAAACGTTTTGAAACCTATTTAGTCGGATTCAGCATCCCTTAAAGCATAAGTATACAAGTTTTCAGCCCGATAGCTCAAACTTAAAGGTTTCGGTGATAAATCCATTTTTTCATAAGGGGTTAGTATAGCAAAACTTTGGGAAATCTTTGTCGGGCCATAACTCAAAAACTAAGGGCTAAAACGTTCTGAAACCTATTTATTCGGATTTAGCATCCCTTAAAGCATATGTAT
This sequence comes from Dilophus febrilis, assembly GCA_958336335.1. NCBI lineage: Eukaryota > Metazoa > Arthropoda > Insecta > Diptera > Bibionidae > Dilophus > Dilophus febrilis. The sequence continues at coordinate 47,435,739 of OY284470.1, read as the reverse complement.
GCAAGTTTTCAGCCCGATAGCTCAAACTTAAAGTTTTCGGTGGAAAATCCATTTTTTCATAAGGGAGTACCCTTTCAAAACTTTGGGAAATATTTGTCGGGCCATCACTCAAAAACTAAGGGCTAAAACGTCCTGAAACCTATTTATTCGGATTCAGCATCCCTTAAAGCATAAGTATACAAGTTTTCAGCCCGTTAGCTCAAACTTAAAGGTTTCGATGATAAATCGATTTTTTCGTAAGGGGTTAGTGTAGCAAAACTTTGGGAAATCTTTGTCGGGCCATAACTCAAAAACTAAGGGCTAAAACGTTCTGAAACCTATTTATTCGGATTCAGCATCCCTTAAAGCATAAGTATACAAGTTTTCAGCCCGATAGCTCAAACTTAAAGGTTTCGGTGAAAAATCCATTTTTTCATAAGGGGTTAGTATAGCAAAACTTTGGGAAATCTTTGTCGGGCCATAACTCAAAAACTAAGAGCTAAAACGTTCTGACACCTATTTATTCGGATTTAGCATCCCTTAAAGCATATGTATGCAAGTTTTCAGCCCGATAGCTCAAACTTAAAGTTTTCGGTGGAAAATCCATTTTTTCATAAGGGGGTACCCTTTCAAAACTTTGGGAAATTTTTGTCGGGCCATAACTCAAAAACTAAGGGCTAAAACGTTCTGAAACCTATTTATTCGGGTTTAGCATCCCTTAAAGCATATGTATGCAAGTTTTCAGCCCGATAGCTCAAACTTAAAGTTTTCGGTGGAAAATCCATTTTTTCATAAGGGGGTACCCTTTCAAAACTTTGGGAAATCTTTGTCGGGCCATAACTGAAAAACTAAGGGCTAAAACGTTCTGAAACCTATTTATTCGGATTCAGCATCCCCTAAAGCATATGTATACAAGTTTTCAGCCCGATAGCTCAAACTTAAAGGTTTCGGTGATAAATCCATTTTTTCATAAGGGGGTACCCTTTCAAAACTTTGGGAAATCTTTGTCGGGCCATAACTCAAAAACTAAGGGCTAAAACGTTCTGAAACCTATTTATTCGGATTCAGCATCCCTTAAAGCATAAGTATACAAGTTTTCAGCCCGATAGCTCAAACTTAAAGGTTTCGGTGGAAAATCCATTTTTTCATAAGGGGTTAGTATAGCAAAACTTTGGGAAATCTTTGTCGGGCCATAACTCAAAAACTAAGGGCTAAAACGTTCTGAAACCTATTTATTCGGATTCAGCATCCCTTAAAGCATAAGTATACAAGTTTTCAGACCGATAGCTCGAACTTAAAGGTTTCGGTGAAAAATCCATTTTTTCATAAGGGGTTAGTATAGCAAAACTTTGGGAAATCTTTGTCGGGCCATAACTCAAAAACTAAGGGCTAAAACGTTCTGAAACCTATTTATTCGGATTTAGCATCCCTTAAAGCATATGTATGCAAGTTTTCAGCCCGATAGCTCAAACTTAAAGTTTTCGGTGGAAAATCCATTTTTTCATAAGGGGGTACCCTTTCAAAACTTTGGGAAATCTTTGTCGGGCCATAACTGAAAAACTAAGGGCTAAAACGTTCTGAAACCTATTTATTCGGATTCAGCATCCCCTAAAGCATATGTATACAAGTTTTCAGCCCGATAGCTCAAACTTAAAGGTTTCGGTGATAAATCCATTTTTTCATAAGGGGTTAGTATAGCAAAACTTTGGGAAATCTTTGTCGGGCCATAACTCAAAAACTAAGGGCTAAAACGTTCTGAAACCTATTTATTCGGATTCAGCATCCCTTAAAGCATAAGTATACAAGTTTTTAGCCCGATAGCTCAAACTTAAAGGTTTCGGTGAAAAATCCATTTTTTCATAAGGGGTTAGTATAGCAAAACTTTGGGAAATCTTTGTCGGGCCATAACTCAAAAACTAAGGGCTAAAACGTTCTGAGATCTATTTATTCGGATTCAGCATCCCTTAAAGCATAAGTATACAAGTTTTCAGACCGATAGCTCAAACTTAAAGGTTTCGGTGAAAAATCCATTTTTTCATAAGGGGTTAGTATAGCAAAACTTTGGGAAATCTTTGTCGGGCCATAACTCAAAAACTTAGGGCTAAAACGTTCTGAAACCTATTTATTCGGATTCAGCATCCCTTAAAGCATAAGTATACAAGTTTTCAGCCCGATAGCTCAAACTTAAAGGTTTCAGTGAAAAATCCATTTTTTCATAAGGGGGTAGTATAGCAAAACTTTGGGAAATCTTTGTCGGGCCATAACTCAAAAACTAAGGGGTAAAACGTTCTGAAACCTATTTATTCGGATTCAGCATCCCTTAAAGCATAAGTATACAAGTTTTCAGACCGATAGCTCAAACTTAAAGGTTTCGGTGAAAAATCCATTTTTTCATAAGGGGTTAGTATAGCAAAACTTTGGGAAATCTTTGTCGGGCCATAACTCAAAAACTAAGGGCTAAAACGTTCTGAAACCTATTTATTCGGATTCAGCATCCCTTAAAGCATAAGTATACAAGTTTTCAGCCCGATAGCTCAAACTTAAAGGTTTCGGTGAAAAATCCATTTTTTCATAAGGGGTTAGTATAGCAAAACTTTGGGTAATCTTTGTCGGGCCATAACTCAAAAACTAAGGGCTAAAACGTTCTGAAACCTATTTATTCGGATTCAGCATCCCTTAAAGCATAAGTATACAAGTTTTCAGACCGATAGCTCAAACTTAAAGGTTTCGGTGGAAAATCCATTTTTTCATAAGGGGTTAGTATAGCAAAACTTTGGGAAATCTTTGTCGGGCCATAACTCAAAAACTAAGGGCTAAAACGTTCTGAAACCTATTTATTCGGATTTAGCATCCCTTAAAGCATAAGTATGCAAGTTTTCAGCCCGATAGCTCAAACTTAAAGTTTTCGGTGAAAAATCCATTTTTTCATAAGGGGGTACCCTTTCAAAACTTTGGGAAATCTTTGTCGGGCCATAACTCAAAAACTAAGGGCTAAAACGTTCTGAAACCTATTTATTCGGATTCAGCATCCCTTAAACCATATGTATACAAGTTTTCAGCCCGATAGCTCAAACTTAAAGGTTTCGGTGTAAAATCCATTTTTTCATAAGGGGTTAGTATAGCAAAACTTTGGGAAATCTTTGTCGGGCCATAACTCAAAAACTAAGGGCTGAAACGTTCTGAAACCTATTTATTCGGATTCAGCATCCCTTAAAGCATAAGTATACAAGTTTTCAGCCCGATACCTCAAACTTAAAGTTTTCGGTGAAAAATCCATTTTTTCATAACGGGGTACCCTTTCAAAACTTTGGGAAATCTTTGTCGGGCCATAACTCAAAAACTAAGGGCTAAAACGTTTTGAAACCTATTTATTCGGATTCAGCATCCCTTAAAGCATAAGTATACAAGTTTTCAGACCGATAGCTCATACTTAAAGGTTTCGGTGAAAAATCCATTTTTTCATAAGGGGTTAGTATAGCAAAACTTTGGGAAATCTTTGTCGGGCCATAACTCAAAAACTAAGGGCTAAAACGTTCTGAAACCTATTTATTCGGATTTAGCATCCCTTAAAGCATAAGTATGCAAGTTTTCAGCCCGATAGCTCAAACTTAAAGTTTTCGGTGAAAAATCCATTTTTTCATAAGGGGTTAGTATAGCAAAACTTTGGGAAATCTTTGTCGGGCCATAACTCAAAAACTAAGGGCTAAAACGTTTTGAAACCTATTTATTCGGATTCAGCATCCCTTAAAGCATAAGTATACAAGTTTTCAGCCCGATAGCTCAAACTTAAAGGTTTCGGTGATAAATCCATTTTTTCATAAGGGGTTAGTATACCAAAACTTTGGGAAATCTTTGTCGGGCCATAACTCAAAAACTAAGGGCTAAAACGTTCTGAAACCTATTTATTCGGATTCAGCATCCCTTAAAGCATAAGTATACAAGTTTTCAGCCCGATAGCTCAAACTTAAAGGTTTCGGTGAAAAATCCAATTTTTCATAAGGGGTTAGTATAGCAAAACTTTGGGAAATCTTTGTCGGGCCATAACTCAAAAACTAATGGCTAAAACGTTCTGAAACATATTTATTCGGATTCAGCATCCCTTAAAGCAGAAGTATACAAGTTTTCAGCCCGATAGCTCAAACTTAAAGGTTTCGGTGAAAAATCCATTTTTTCATAAGGGGTTAGTATAGCAAAACTTTGGGAAATCTTTGTCGGGCCATTACTCAAAAACTAAGGGCTAAAACGTTCTGAAACCTATTTATTCAGATTCAGCATCCCTTAAAGCATAAGTATACAAGTTTTCAGCCCGATAGCTCAAACTTAAAGGTTTCGGTGATAAATCCATTTTTTCATAAGGGGTTAGTATAGCAAAACTTTGGGAAAACTTTGTCGGGCCATAACTCAAAAACTAAGCGCTAAAACGTTCTGAAACCTATTTACTTGGATTCAGCATCCCTTAAAGCATAAGTATACAAGTTTTCAACCCGATAGCTCAAACTTAAAGTTTTCGGTGAAAAATCCATTTTTTCATAAGGGGGTACCCTTTCAAAACTTTGGGAAATCTTTGTAGGGCCATAACTCAAAAACTAAGGGCTAAAACGTTCTGTAACCTATTTATTCGGATTCAGCATCCCTTAAACCATAAGTATACAAGTTTTCAGCCCGATAGATCAAACTTAAAGGTTTCGGTGAAAAATCCATTTTTTCATAAGCTGTTAGTATAGCAAAACTTTGGGAAATCTTTGTCGGGCCATAACTCAAAAACTAAGGGCTAAAACGTTCTGAAACCTATTTATTCGGATTCAGCATCCCTTAAAGCATAAGTATGCAAGTTTTCAGCCCGATAGCTCAAACTTAAAGTTTTCGGTGAAAAATCCATTTTTTCATAAGGGGGTACCCTTTCAAAACTTTGGGAAATCTTTGTCGGGCCATAACTCAAAAACTAAGGGCTAAAACGTTCTGAAACCTATTTATTCGGATTTAGCATCCCTTGAAGCATATGTATGCAAGTTTTCAGCCCGATAGCTCAAACTTAAAGTTTTCGGTGGAAAATCCATTTTTTCATAAGGGGGTACCCTTTCAAAACTTTGGGAAATCTTTGTCGGGCCATAACTCAAAAACTAAGGGCTAAAACGTTTTGAAACCTATTTATTCGGATTCAGCATCCCTTAAAGCATAAGTATACAAGTTTTCAGACCGATAGCTCAAACTTAAAGGTTTCGGTGAAAAATCCATTTTTTCATAAGGGGTTAGTATAGCAAAACTTTGGGAAATCTTTGTCGGGCCATAACTCAAAAACTAAGGGCTAAAACGTTCTGAAACCTATTTATTCGGATTCAGCATCCCTTAAAGCATAAGTATATAAGTTTTCAGACCGATAGCTCAAACTTAAAGGTTTCGGTGAAAAATCCATTTTTTCATAAGGTGGTACCCTTTCAAAACTTTGGGAAATCTTTGTCGGGCCATAACTCAAAAACTAAGGGCTAAAACGTTTTGAAACCTATTTATTCGGATTCAGCATCCCTTAAAGCATAAGTATACAAGTTTTCAGACCGATAGCTCAAACTTAAAGGTTTCGGTGAAAAATCCATTTTTTCATAAGGGGTTAGTATAGCAAAACTTTGGGAAATCTTTGTCGGGCCATAACTCAAAAACTAAAGGCTAAAACGTTCTGAAACCTATTTATTCGGATTTAGCATCCCTTAAAGCATAAGTATATAAGTTTTCAGCCCGATAGCTCAAACTTAAAGTTTTCGGTGAAAAATCCATTTTTTCATAAGGGGGTACCCTTTCAAAACTTTGGGAAATCTTAGTCGGGCCATAACTCAAAAACTAAGGGCTAAAACGTTCTGAAACCTATTTATTCGGATTCAGAATCCCTTAAACCATAAGTATATAAGTTTTCAGACCGATAGCTCAAACTTAAAGGTTTCGGTGAAAAATCCATTTTTTCATAAGGGGGTACCCTTTCAAAACTTTGGGAAATCTTTGTCGGGCCATAACTGAAAAACTAAGGGCTAAAACGTTTTGAAACCTATTTATTCGGATTCAGCATCCCTTAAAGCATAAGTATACAAGTTTTCAGACCGATAGCTCAAACTTAAAGGTTTCGGTGAAAAATCCATTTTTTCATAAGGGGTTAGTATAGCAAAACTTTGGGAAATCTTTGTCGGGCCATAACTCAAAAACTAAGGGCTAAAACGTTCTGAAACCTATTTATTCGGATTTAGCATCCCTTAAAGCATAAGTATATAAGTTTTCAGACCGATAGCTCAAACTTAAAGGTTTCGGTGAAAAATCCATTTTTTCATAAGGTGGTACCCTTTCAAAACTTTGGGAAATCTTTGTCGGGCCATAACTCAAAAACTAAGGGCTAAAACGTTTTGAAACCTATTTATTCGGATTCAGCATCCCTTAAAGCATAAGTATACAAGTTTTCAGACCGATAGCTCAAACTTAAAGGTTTCGGTGAAAAATCCATTTTTTCATAAGGGGTTAGTATAGCAAAACTTTGGGAAATCTTTGTCGGGCCATAACTCAAAAACTAAGGGCTAAAACGTTTTGAAACCTATTTATTCGGATTCAGCATCCCTTAAAGCATAAGTATACAAGTTTTCAGACCGATAGCTCAAACTTAAAGGTTTCGGTGAAAAATCCATTTTTTCATAAGGGGTTAGTATAGCAAAACTTTAGGAAATCTTTGTCGGGCCATAACTCAAAAACTAAGGGCTAAAACGTTCTGAAACCTATTTATTCGGATTTAGCATCCCTTAAAGCATAAGTATGGAAGTTTTCAGCCCGATAGCTCAAACTTAAAGTTTTCGGTGAAAAATCCATTTTTTCATAAGGGGTTAGTATAGCAAAACTTTGGGAAATCTTTGTTGGGCCATAACTCAAAAACTAAGGGCTAAAACGTTCTGAAACCTATTTATTCGGATTCAGCATCCCTTAAAGCATAAGTATGCAAGTTTTCAGCCCGATAGCTCAAACTTAAAGTTTTCGGTGAAAAATCCATTTTTTCATAAGGGGGTACCCTTTCAAAACTTTGGGAAATCTTTGTCGGGCCGTAACTCAAAAACTAAGGGCTAAAACGTTCTGAAACCTATTTATTCGGATTTAGCATCCCTTAAAGCATATGTATGCAAGTTTTCAGCCCGATAGCTCAAACTTAAAGTTTTCGGTGGAAAATCCATTTTTTCATAAGGGGGTACCCTTTCAAAACTTTGGGAAATCTTTGTCGGGCCATAACTGAAAAACTAAGGGCTAAAACGTTCTGAAACCTATTTATTCGGATTCAGCATCCCCTAAAGCATATGTATACAAGTTTTCAGCCCGATAGCTCAAACTTAAAGGTTTCGGTGATAAATCCATTTTTTCATAAGGGGGTACCCTTTCAAAACTTTGGGAAATCTTTGTCGGGCCATAACTCAAAAACTAAGGGCTAAAACGTTCTGAAACCTATTTATTCGGATTCAGCATCCCTTAAAGCATAAGTATACAAGTTTTCAGCCCGATAGCTCAAACTTAAAGGTTTCGGTGAAAAATCCATTTTTTCATAAGGGGTTAGTATAGCAAAACTTTGGGAAATCTTTGTCGGGCCATAACTCAAAAACTAAGGGCTAAAACGTTCTGAAACCTATTTATTCGGATTCAGCATCCCTTAAAGCATAAGTATATAAGTTTTCAGACCGATAGCTCAAACTTAAAGGTTTCGGTGAAAAATCCATTTTTTCATAAGGGGTTAGTATAGCAAAACTTTGGGAAATCTTTGTCGGGCCATAACTCAAAAACTAAGGGCTAAAACGTTCTGAAACCTATTTATTCGGATTCAGCATCCCTTAAAGCATAAGTATGCAAGTTTTCAGCCCGATAGCTCAAACTTAAAGTTTTCGGTGAAAAATCCATTTTTTCATAAGGGGGTACCCTTTCAAAACTTTGGGAAATCTTTGTCGGGCCATAACTCAAAAACTAAGGGCTAAAACGTTCTGAAACCTATTTATTCGGATTCAGCATCCCTTAAACCATAAGTATACAAGTTTTCAGCCCGATAGCTCAAACTTAAAGGTTTCGGTGAAAAATCCATTTTTTCATAAGGGGTTAGTATAGCAAAACTTTGGGAAATCTTAGTCGGGCCATAACTCAAAAACTAAGGGCTAAAACGTTCTGAAACCTATTTACTCGGATTTAGCATCCCTTAAAGCATAAGTATGCAAGTTTTCAGCCCGATAGCTCAAACTTAAAGTTTTCGGTGAAAAATCCATTTTTTCATAAGGGGGTACCCTTTCAAAACTTTGGGAAATCTTTGTCGGGCCATAACTCAAAAACTAAGGGCTAAAACGTTCTGAAACCTATTTATTCGGATTTAGCATCCCTTAAAGCATATGTATGCAAGTTTTCAGCCCGATAGCTCAAACTTAAAGTTTTCGGTGGAAAATCCATTTTTTCATAAGGGGTTAGTATAGCAAAACTTTGGGAAATCTTTGTCGGGCCATAACTGAAAAACTAAGGGCTAAAACGTTCTGAAACCTATTTATTCGGATTCAGCATCCCCTAAAGCATATGTATACAAGTTTTCAGCCCGATAGCTCAAACTTAAAGGTTTCGGTGATAAATCCATTTTTTCATAAGGGGTTAGTATAGCAAAACTTTGGGAAATCTTTGTCGGGCCATAACTCAAAAACTAAGGGCTAAAACGTTCTGAAACCTATTTATTCGGATTCAGCATCCCTTAAAGCATAAGTATACAAGTTTTCAGCCCGATAGCTCAAACTTAAAGGTTTCGGTGAAAAATCCATTTTTTCATAAGGGGTTAGTATAGCAAAACTTTGGGAAATCTTTGTCGGGCCATAACTCAAAAACTAAGGGCTAAAACGTTCTGAAACCTATTTATTCGGATTCAGCATCCCTTAAAGCATAAGTATATAAGTTTTCAGACCGATAGCTCAAACTTAAAGGTTTCGGTGAAAAATTCATTTTTTCATAAGGTGGTACCCTTTCAAAACTTTGGGAAATCTTTGTCGGGCCATAACTCAAAAACTAAGGGCTAAAACGTTTTGAAACCTATTTATTCGGATTCAGCATCCCTTAAAGCATAAGTATACAAGTTTTCAGCCCGATAGCTCAAACTGAAAGGTTTCGGTGAAAAATCCATTTTTTCATAACGGGTTAGTATAGCAAAACTTTGGGAAATTTTTGTCGGGCCATAACTCAAAAACTAAGGGCTAAAACGTTCTGAAACCCATTTATTCGGATTTAGCATCCCTTAAAGCATATGTATGCAAGTTTTCAGCCCGATAGCTCAAACTTAAAGTTTTCGGTGGAAAATCCATTTTTTCATAAGGGGGTACCCTTTCAAAACTTTGGGAAATCTTTGTCGGACCATAACTCAAAAACTAAGGGCTGAAACGTTCTGAAACCTATTTATTCGGATTCAGCATCCCTTAAAGCATAAGTATACAAGTTTTCAGCCCGATAGCTCAAACTTAAAGGTTTCGTTGATAAATCCATTTTTTCATAAGGGGTTAGTATAGCAAAACTTTGGGAAATCTTTGTCGGGCCATAACTCAAAAACTAAGGGCTAAAACGTTCTGAAACCTATTTATTCGGATTCAGCATCCCTTAAAGCATAAGTATGCAAGTTTTCACCCCGATAGCTCAAACTTAAAGTTTTCGGTGGAAAATCCATTTTTTCATAAGGGGGTACCCTTTCAAAACTTTGGGAAATCTTTGTCGGGCCATAACTGAAAAACTAAGGGCTAAAACGTTCTGAAACCTATTTATTCGGATTCAGCATCCCCTAAAGCATATGTATACAAGTTTTCAGCCCGATAGCTCAAACTTAAAGGTTTCGGTGATAAATCCATTTTTTCATAAGGGGGTACCCTTTCAAAACTTTGGGAAATCTTTGTCGGGCCATAACTCAAAAACTAAGGGCTAAAACGTTCTGAAACCTATTTATTCGGATTCAGCATCCCTTAAAGCATAAGTATACAAGTTTTCAGCCCGATAGCTCAAACTTAAAGGTTTCGGTGAAAAATCCATTTTTTCATAAGGGGTTAGTATAGCAAAACTTTGGGAAATCTTTGTCGGGCCATAACTCAAAAACTAAGGGCTAAAACGTTCTGAAACCTATTTATTCGGATTCAGCATCCCTTAAAGCATAAGTATACAAGTTTTCAGACCGATAGCTCAAACTTAAAGGTTTCGGTGAAAAATCCATTTTTTCATAAGGGGTTAGTATAGCAAAACTTTGGGAAATCTTTGTCGGACCATAACTCAAAAACTAAGGGCTGAAACGTTCTGAAACCTATTTATTCGGATTCAGCATCCCTTAAAGCATAAGTATACAAGTTTTCAGCCCGATAGTTCAAACTTAAAGGTTTCGTTGATAAATCCATTTTTTCATAAGGGGTTAGTATAGCAAAACTTTGGGAAATCTTTGTCGGGCCATAACTCAAAAACTAAGGGCTAAAACGTTCTAAAACCTATTTATTCGGATTCAGCATCCCTTAAAGCATAAGTATGCAAGTTTTCACCCCGATAGCTCAAACTTAAAGTTTTCGGTGGAAAATCCATTTTTTCATAAGGGGGTACCCTTTCAAAACTTTGGGAAATCTTTGTCGGGCCATAACTGAAAAACTAAGGGCTAAAACGTTCTGAAACCTATTTATTCGGATTCAGCATCCCCTAAAGCATATGTATACAAGTTTTCAGCCCGATAGCTCAAACTTAAAGGTTTCGGTGATAAATCCATTTTTTCATAAGGGGGTACCCTTTCAAAACTTTGGGAAATCTTTGTCGGGCCATAACTCAAAAACTAAGGGCTAAAACGTTCTGAAACCTATTTATTCGGATTCAGCATCCCTTAAAGCATAAGTATACAAGTTTTCAGCCCGATAGCTCAAACTTAAAGGTTTCGGTGAAAAATCCATTTTTTCATAAGGGGTTAGTATAGCAAAACTTTGGGAAATCTTTGTCGGGCCATAACTCAAAAACTAAGGGCTAAAACGTTCTGAAACCTATTTATTCGGATTCAGCATCCCTTAAAGCATAAGTATACAAGTTTTCAGACCGATAGCTCAAACTTAAAGGTTTCGGTGAAAAATCCATTTTTTCATAAGGGGTTAGTATAGCAAAACTTTGGGAAATCTTTGTCGGGCCATAACTCAAAAACTAAGGGCTAAAACGTTCTGAAACCTATTTATTCGGATTTAGCATCCCTTAAAGCATAAGTATGCAAGTTTTCAGCCCGATAGCTCAAACTTAAAGTTTTCGGTGATAAATCCATTTTTTCATAAGGGGGTACCCTTTCAAAACTTTGGGAAATCTTTGTCGGGCCATAAGTGAAAAACTAAGGGCTAAAACGTTCTGAAACCTATTTATTCGGATTCAGCATCCCCTAAAGCATATGTATACAAGTTTTCAGCCCGATAGCTCAAACTTAAAGGTTTCGGTGATAAATCCATTTTTTCATAAGGGGTTAGTATAGCAAAACTTTGGGAAATCTTTGTCGGGCCATAACTCAAAAACTAAGGGCTAAAACGTTCTGAAACCTATTTATTCGGATTCAGCATCCCTTAAAGCATAAGTATACAAGTTTTTAGCCCGATAGCTCAAACTTAAAGGTTTCGGTGATAAATCCATTTTTTCATAAGGGGTTAGTATAGCAAAACTTTGGGAAATCTTTGTCGGGCCATAACTCAAAAACTAAGGGCTAAAACGTTCTGAAACCTATTTATTCGGATTCAGCATCCCTTAAAGCATAAGTATACAAGTTTTCAGCCCGATAGCTCAAACTTAAAGGTTTCGGTGAAAAATCCATTTTTTCATAAGGGGTTAGTATAGCAAAACTTTGGGAAATCTTTGTCGGGCCATTACTCAAAAACTAAGGGCTAAAACGTTCTGAAACCTATTTATTCGGATTCAGCATCCCTTAAAGCATAAGTATACAAGTTTTCAGTCGGTTAGCTCAAACTTAAAGGTTTCGGTGATAAATCCATTTTTTCATAAGGGGTTAGTATAGCAAAACTTTGGGAAAACTTTGTCGGCCCATAACTCAAAAACTAAGCGCTAAAACGTTCTGAAACCTATTTACTTGGATTCAGCATCCCTTAAAGCATAAGTATGCAAGTTTTCAACCCGATAGCTCAAACTTAAAGTTTTCGGTGAAAAATCCATTTTTTCATAAGGGGGTACCCTTTCAAAACTTTGGGAAATCTTTGTCGGGCCATAACTCAAAAACTAAGGGCTAAAACGTTCTGAAACCTATTTATTCGGATTCAGCATCCCTTAAAGCATAAGTATACAAGTTTTCAGCCCGATAGCTCAAACTTAAAGGTTTCGGTGCTAAATCCATTTTTTCATAAGGGGTTAGTATAGCAAAACTTTGGGAAATCTTTGTCGGGCCATAACTCAAAAACTAAGGGCTAAAACGTTCTGAAACCTATTTATTCGGATTCAGCATCCCTTAAAGCATAAGTATGCAAGTTTTCAGCCCGATAGCTCAAACTTAAAGTTTTCGATGAAAAATCCATTTTTTCATAAGGGCGTACCCTTTCAAAACTTTGGGAAATTTTTGTCGGGCCATAACTCAAAAACTAAGGGCTGAAACGTTCTGAAACCTATTTATTCGGATTCAGCATCCCCTAAACCATAAGTATACAAGTTTTCAGCCCGATAGCTCAAACTTAAAGGTTTCGGTGAAAAATCCATTTTTTCATAAGGGGTTAGTATAGCAAAACTTTGGGAAACCTTTGTCGGGGCATAACTCAAAAACTATAAGTGCTAAAACGTTCTGAAACCTATTTATTCGGATTTAGCATCCCTTAAAGCATAAGTATGCAAGTTTTCAGCCCGATAGCTCAAACTTACAATTTTCGGTGAAAAATACACTTTTTCATAAGGGGATACCCTTTCAAAACTTTGGGAAATCTTTGTCGGGCCATAACTCAAAAACTAAGGGCTAAAAAGTTCTGAAACCTATTTATTCGGATTCAGCATCCCTTAAAGCATAAGTATACAAGTTTTCAGCCCGATAGCTCAAACTTAAAGGTTTCGGTGAAAAATCCATTTTTTCATAAGGGGTTAGTATAGCAAAACTTTGGGAAATCTTTGTCGGGTCATAACTCAAAAACTAAGGGCGAAAACGTTCTGAAACCTATTTATTCGGATTCAGCATCCCCTAAAGCATAAGTATACAAGTTTTCAGCCCGATAGCTCAAACTTAAAGGTTTCGGTGAAAAATCCATTTTTTCATAAGGGGTTAGTATAGCAAAACTTTGGGAAATCTTTGTCGGGCCATAACTCAAAAACTAAGGGCTAAAACGTTCTGAAACCTATTTATTCGGATTCAGCATCCCCTAAAGCATAAGTATACAAGTTTTCAGCCCGATAGCTCAAACTTAAAGGTTTCGGTGATAAATCCATTTTTTCATAAGGGGTTAGTATAGCAAAACTTTGGGAAATCTTTGTCGGGCCATAACTCAAAAACTAAGGGCTGAAACGTTCTGACACCTATTTATTCGGATTCAGCATCCCTTAAAGCATAAGTATACAAGTTTTCAGACCGGTAGCTCAAACTTAAAGGTTTCGGTGAAAAATCCATTTTTTCATAAGGGGTACCCTTTCAAAACTTTGGAAAATCTTTGTCGGGCCATAACTCAAAAACTAAGGGCAAAAACGTTCTGAAACCTATTTATTCAGATTCAGCATCCCTTAAAGCATAAGTATACAAGTTTTCAGCCCGATAGCTCAAACTCAAAGGTTTCGGTGATAAATCAATTTTTTCATAAGGGGTTAGTATAGCAAAACTTTGGGAAATCTTTGTCGGGCCATAACTCAAAAACTAAGGGCTGAAACGTTCTGAAACCTATTTATTCGGATTTAGCATCCCTTAAAGCATAAGTATGCAAGTTTTCAGCCCGATAGCTCAAACTTAAAGTTTTCGGTGGAAAATCCATTTTTTCATAAGGGGGTACCCTTTCAAAACTTTGGAAAATCTTTGTCGGGCCATAACTCAAAAACTAAGGGCTAAAACGTTCTGAAACCTATTTATTCGGATTTAGCATCCCTTAAAGCATAAGTATACAAGTTTTCAGCCCGATAGCTCAAACTCAAAGGTTTCGGTGATAAATCCATTTTTTCATAAGGGGTTAGTATAGCAAAACTTTGGGAAATCTTTGTCGGGCCATAACTCAAAAACTAAGGGCTGAAACGTTCTGAAACCTATTTATTCGGATTCAGCATCCCTTAAAGCATAAGTATACAAGTTTTCAGACCGATAGCTCAAACTTAAAGGTTTCGGTGAAAAATCCATTTTTTCGTAAGGGGTTAGTATAGCAAAAGTTTGGGAAATCTTTGTCGGGCTATAACTCAAAAACTAAGGGCTAAAACGTTCTGAAACCTATTTATTCGGATTCAGCATCCCTTAAAGCATAAGTATACAAGTTTTCAGCCCGATAGCTCAAACTTAAAGGTTTCGGTGAAAAATCCATTTTTTCATAAGGGGTTAGTATAGCAAAACTTTGGGAAATCTTTGTCGGGCCATAACTCAAAAACTAAGGGCGAAAACGTTCTGAAACCTATTTATTCGGATTCAGCATCCCTTAAAGCATAAGTATACAAGTTTTCAGCCCGATAGCTCAAACTTAAAGGTTTCGGTGATAAATCCATTTTTTCATAAGGGGTTAGTATAGCAAAACTTTGGAAAATCTTTGTCGGGCCATAACTCAAAAACTAGGGGCTATAACGTTTTGAAACCTATTTATTCGGATTTAGCATCCCTTAAAGCATAAGTATACAAGTTTTCAGCCCGATACCTCAAACTTAAAGTTTTCGGTGAAAAATCCATTTTTTCATAAGGGGGTACCCTTTCAAAACTTTGGGAAATCTTTGTCGGGCCATAACTCAAAAACTAAGGGCTGAAACGTTCAGAAACCTATTTATTCGGATTCAGCATCCCTTAAAGCATAAGTATACAAGTTTTCAGCCCGATAGCTCAAACTTAAAGGTTTCGGTGAAAAATCCATTTTTTCATAAGGGGTTAGTATAGCAAAACTTTGGGAAATCTTTGTCGGGCCATAACTCAAAAACTAAGGGCGAAAACGTTCTGAAACCTATTTATTCGGATTCAGCATCCCTTAAAGCATATGTATGCAAGTTTTCAGCCCGATAGCTCAAACTTAAAGTTTTCGGTGAAAAATCCATTTTTTCATAAGGGGTTAGTATAGCAAAACTTTGGGAAATCTTTGTCTGGCCATAACTCAAAAACTAAGTGCTAAAACGTTCTGAAACCTATTTATTCGGATTCAGCATCCCTTAAAGCATAAGTATACAAGTTTTCAGCCCGATAGCTCAAACTTAAAGGTTTCGGTGCTAAATCCATTTTTTCATAAGGGGTTAGTATAGCAAAACTTTGGGAAATCTTTGTCGGGCCATAACTCAAAAACTAAGGGCTAAAACGTTCTGAAACCTATTTATTCGGATTTAGCATCCCTTAAAGCATATGTATGCAAGTTTTCAGCCCGATTCCTCAAACTTAAAGTTTTCGGTAAAATATCCATTTTTTCATAAGGGGGTACCCTTTCAAAACTTTGGGAAATCTTTGTCGGGCCATAACTCAAAAACTAAGGGCTGAAACGTTCTGATACCTATTTATTCGGATTCAGCATCCCTTAAAGCCTATGTATACAAGTTTTCAGACCGATAGCTCAAACTTAAAGGTTTCGGTTAAAAATCCATTTTTTCATAAGGGGTTAGTATAGCAAAACTTTGGGAAATCTTTGTCGGGCCATAACTCAAAAACTAAGGGCTAAAACGTTCTGAAACCTATTTATTCGGATTCAGCATCCCTTAAAGCATAAGTATACAAGTTTTCAGCTCGATAGCTCAAACTTAAAGGTTTCGGTGAAAAATCCATTTTTTCATAAGGGGTTAGTATAGCAAAACTTTGGGAAACCTTTGTCGGGCCATAACTCAAAAACTAAGTGCTAAAACGTTCTGAAACCTATTTATTCGGATTCAGCATCCCTTAAAGCATAAGTATACAAGTTTTCAGCCCGATAGCTCAAACTTAAAGGTTTCGGTGCTAAATCCATTTTTTCATAAGGGGTTAGTATAGCAAAACTTTGGGAAATCTTTGTCGGGCCATAACTCAAAAACTAAGGGCTGAAACGTTCTGAAACCTATTAATTCGGATTCAGCATCCCTTAAAGCATAAGTATACAAGTTTTCAGCCCGATAGCTCAAACTTAAAGTTTTCGGTGAAAAATCCATTTTTTCATAAGGGGGTACCCTTTCAAAACTTTGGGAAATCTTTGTCGGGCCATAACTCAAAAACTAAGGGCTAAAACGTTCTGAAACCTATTTATTCGGATTTAGCATCCCTTAAAGCATAAGTATACAAGTTTTCAGCCCGATAGCTCAAACTTAAAGGTTTCGGTGCTAAATCCATTTTTTCATAAGGGGTTAGTATAGCAAAACTTTGGGAAATCTTTGTCGGGCCATAACTCAAAAACTAAGGGCTGAAACGTTCTGAAACCTATTTATTCGGATTTAGCATCCCTTAAAGCATAAGTATGCAAGTTTTCAGCCCGATAGCTCAAACTTAAAGTTTTCGGTGGAAAATCCATTTTTTCATAAGGGGGTACCCTTTCAAAACTTTGGAAAACCTTTGTCGGGCCATAACTCAAAAACTAAGTGCTAAAACGTTCTGAAACCTATTTATTCGGATTCAGCATCCCTTAAAGCATAAGTATACAAGTTTTCAGCCCGATAGCTCAAACTTAAAGGTTTCGGTGCTAAATCCATTTTTTCATAAGGGGTTAGTATAGCAAAACTTTGGGAAATCTTTGTCGGGCCATAACTCAAAAACTAAGGGCTGAAACGTTCTGAAACCTATTTATTCGGATTTAGCATCCCTTAAAGCATAAGTATACAAGTTTTCAGCCCGATAGCTCAAACTTAAAGGTTTCGGTGATAAATCCATTTTTTCATAAGGGGTTAGTATAGCAAAACTTTGGGAAATCTTTGTCGGGCCATAACTCAAAAACTAAGGGCTGAAATGTTCTGACACCTATTTATTCGGATTCAGCATCCCTTAAAGCATAAGTATACAAGTTTTCAGACCGGTAGCTCAAACTTAAAGGTTTCGGTGAAAAATCCATTTTTTCATAAGGGGTACCCTTTCAAAACTTTGGAAAACCTTTGTCGGGCCATAACTCAAAAACTAAGTGCTAAAACGTTCTGAAACCTATTTATTCGGATTCAGCATCCCTTAAAGCATAAGTATACAAGTTTTCAGCCCGATAGCTCAAACTTAAAGGTTTCGGTGAAAAATCCATTTTTTCATAAGGGGTACCCTTTCAAAACTTTGGAAAACCTTTGTCGGGCCATAACTCAAAAACTAAGTGCTAAAACGTTCTGAAACCTATTTATTCGGATTTAGCATCCCTTAAAGCATAAGTATACAAGTTTTCAGCCCGATAGCTCAAACTCAAAGGTTTCGGTGATAAATCCATTTTTTCATAAGGGGTTAGTATAGCAAAACTTTGGGAAATCTTTGTCGGGCCATAACTCAAAAACTAAGGGCTGAAACGTTCTGAAACCTATTTATTCGGATTCAGCATCCCTTAAAGCATAAGTATACAAGTTTTCAGACCGATAGCTCAAACTTAAAGGTTTCGGTGAAAAATCCATTTTTTCGTAAGGGGTTAGTATAGCAAAAGTTTGGGAAATCTTTGTCGGGCTATAACTCAAAAACTAAGGGCTAAAACGTTCTGAAACCTATTTATTCGGATTAAGCATCCCTTAAAGCATAAGTATACAAGTTTTCAGCCCGATAGCTCAAACTTAAAGGTTTCGGTGAAAAATCCATTTTTTCATAAGGGGTTAGTATAGCAAAACTTTGGGAAATCTTTGTCGGGCCATAACTCAAAAACTAAGGGCGAAAACGTTCTGAAACCTATTTATTCGGATTCAGCATCCCTTAAAGCATAAGTATACAAGTTTTCAGCCCGATAGCTCAAACTTAAAGGTTTCGGTGATAAATCCATTTTTTCATAAGGGGTTAGTATAGCAAAACTTTGGAAAATCTTTGTCGGGCCATAACTCAAAAACTAGGGGCTAAAACGTTTTGAAACCTATTTATTCGGATTTAGCATCCCTTAAAGCATAAGTATACAAGTTTTCAGCCCGATACCTCAAACTTAAAGTTTTCGGTGAAAAATCCATTTTTTCATAAGGGGGTACCCTTTCAAAACTTTGGGAAATCTTTGTCGGGCCATAACTCAAAAACTAAGGGCTGAAACGTTCTGAAACCTATTTATTTGGATTCAGCATCCCTTAAAGCATAAGTATACAAGTTTTCAGCCCGATAGCTCAAACTTAAAGGTTTCGGTTAAAAATCCATTTTTTCATAAGGGGTTAGTATAGCAAAACTTTGGGAAATCTTTGTCGGGCCATAACTCAAAAACTAAGGGCTAAAACGTTCTGAAACCTATTTATTCGGATTCAGCATCCCTTAAAGCATAAGTATACAAGTTTTCAGCCCGATAGCTCAAACTTAAAGGTTTCGGTGAAAAATCCATTTTTTCATAAGGGGTTAGTATAGCAAAACTTTGGGAAACCTTTGTCGGGCCATAACTCAAAAACTAAGTGCTAAAACGTTCTGAAACCTATTTATTCGGATTCAGCATCCCTTAAAGCATAAGTATACAAGTTTTCAGCCCGATAGCTCAAACTTAAAGGTTTCGGTGCTAAATCCATTTTTTCATAAGGGGTTAGTATAGCAAAACTTTGGGAAATCTTTGTCGGGCCATAACTCAAAAACTAAGGGCTGAAACGTTCTGAAACCTATTAATTCGGATTCAGCATCCCTTAAAGCATAAGTATACAAGTTTTCAGCCCGATAGCTCAAACTTAAAGTTTTCGGTGAAAAATCCATTTTTTCATAAGGGGGTACCCTTTCAAAACTTTGGGAAATCTTTGTCGGGCCATAACTCAAAAACTAAGGGCTAAAACGTTCTGAAACCTATTTATTCGGATTTAGCATCCCTTAAAGCATAAGTATACAAGTTTTCAGCCCGATAGCTCAAACTTAAAGGTTTCGGTGCTAAATCCATTTTTTCATAAGGGGTTAGTATAGCAAAACTTTGGGAAATCTTTGTCGGGCCATAACTCAAAAACTAAGGGCTGAAACGTTCTGAAACCTATTTATTCGGATTTAGCATCCCTTAAAGCATAAGTATGCAAGTTTTCAGCCCGATAGCTCAAACTTAAAGTTTTCGGTGGAAAATCCATTTTTTCATAAGGGGGTACCCTTTCAAAACTTTGGAAAACCTTTGTCGGGCCATAACTCAAAAACTAAGTGCTAAAACGTTCTGAAACCTATTTATTCGGATTCAGCATCCCTTAAAGCATAAGTATACAAGTTTTCAGCCCGATAGCTCAAACTTAAAGGTTTCGGTGCTAAATCCATTTTTTCATAAGGGGTTAGTATAGCAAAACTTTGGGAAATCTTTGTCGGGCCATAACTCAAAAACTAAGGGCTGAAACGTTCTGAAACCTATTTATTCGGATTTAGCATCCCTTAAAGCATAAGTATACAAGTTTTCAGCCCGATAGCTCAAACTTAAAGGTTTCGGTGATAAATCCATTTTTTCATAAGGGGTTAGTATAGCAAAACTTTGGGAAATCTTTGTCGGGCCATAACTCAAAAACTAAGGGCTGAAATGTTCTGACACCTATTTATTCGGATTCAGCATCCCTTAAAGCATAAGTATACAAGTTTTCAGACCGGTAGCTCAAACTTAAAGGTTTCGGTGAAAAATCCATTTTTTCATAAGGGGTACCCTTTCAAAACTTTGGAAAACCTTTGTCGGGCCATAACTCAAAAACTAAGTGCTAAAACGTTCTGAAACCTATTTATTCGGATTCAGCATCCCTTAAAGCATAAGTATACAAGTTTTCAGCCCGATAGCTCAAACTTAAAGGTTTCGGTGAAAAATCCATTTTTTCATAAGGGGTACCCTTTCAAAACTTTGGAAAACCTTTGTCGGGCCATAACTCAAAAACTAAGTGCTAAAACGTTCTGAAACCTATTTATTCGGATTCAGCATCCCTTAAAGCATAAGTATACAAGTTTTCAGCCCGATAGCTCAAACTTAAAGGTTTCGGTGCTAAATCCATTTTTTCATAAGGGGTTAGTATAGCAAAACTTTGGGAAATCTTTGTCGGGCCATAACTCAAAAACTAAGGGCTGAAACGTTCTGAAACCTATTTATTCGGATTTAGCATCCCTTAAAGCATAAGTATGCAAGTTTTCAGCCCGATAGCTCAAACTTAAAGTTTTCGGTGGAAAATCCATTTTTTCATAAGGGGGTACCCTTTCAAAACTTTGGAAAATCTTTGTCGGGCCATAACTCAAAAACTAAGGGCTAAAACGTTCTGAAACCTATTTATTCGGATTTAGCATCCCTTAAAGCATAAGTATACAAGTTTTCAGCCCGATAGCTCAAACTCAAAGGTTTCGGTGATAAATCCATTTTTTCATAAGGGGTTAGTATAGCAAAACTTTGGGAAATCTTTGTCGGGCCATAACTCAAAAACTAAGGGCTGAAACGTTCTGAAACCTATTTATTCGGATTCAGCATCCCTTAAAGCATAAGTATACAAGTTTTCAGACCGATAGCTCAAACTTAAAGGTTTCGGTGAAAAATCCATTTTTTCGTAAGGGGTTAGTATAGCAAAAGTTTGGGAAATCTTTGTCGGGCTATAACTCAAAAACTAAGGGCTAAAACGTTCTGAAACCTATTTATTCGGATTAAGCATCCCTTAAAGCATAAGTATACAAGTTTTCAGCCCGATAGCTCAAACTTAAAGGTTTCGGTGAAAAATCCATTTTTTCATAAGGGGTTAGTATAGCAAAACTTTGGGAAATCTTTGTCGGGCCATAACTCAAAAACTAAGGGCGAAAACGTTCTGAAACCTATTTATTCGGATTCAGCATCCCTTAAAGCATAAGTATACAAGTTTTCAGCCCGATAGCTCAAACTTAAAGGTTTCGGTGATAAATCCATTTTTTCATAAGGGGTTAGTATAGCAAAACTTTGGAAAATCTTTGTCGGGCCATAACTCAAAAACTAGGGGCTAAAACGTTTTGAAACCTATTTATTCGGATTTAGCATCCCTTAAAGCATAAGTATACAAGTTTTCAGCCCGATACCTCAAACTTAAAGTTTTCGGTGAAAAATCCATTTTTTCATAAGGGGGTACCCTTTCAAAACTTTGGGAAATCTTTGTCGGGCCATAACTCAAAAACTAAGGGCTGAAACGTTCTGAAACCTATTTATTCTGATTCAGCATCCCTTAAAGCATAAGTATACAAGTTTTCAGCCCGATAGCTCAAACTTAAAATTTTCGGTGAAAAATCCATTTTTTCATAAGGGGTTAGTATAGCAAAACTTTGGGAAATCTTTGTCGGGCCATAACTCAAAAACTAAGGGCGAAAACGTTCTGAAACCTATTTATTCGGATTCAGCATCCCTTAAAGCATATGTATGCAAGTTTTCAGCCCGATAGCTCAAACTTAAAGTTTTCGGTGAAAAATCCATTTTTTCATAAGGGGTTAGTATAGCAAAACTTTGGGAAATCTTTGTCTGGCCATAACTCAAAAACTAAGTGCTAAAACGTTCTGAAACCTATTTATTCGGATTCAGCATCCCTTAAAGCATAAGTATACAAGTTTTCAGCCCGATAGCTCAAACTTAAAGGTTTCGGTGCTAAATCCATTTTTTCATAAGGGGTTAGTATAGCAAAACTTTGGGAAATCTTTGTCGGGCCATAACTCAAAAACTAAGGGCTGAAACGTTCTGAAACCTATTAATTCGGATTCAGCATCCCTTAAAGCATAAGTATACAAGTTTTCAGCCCGATAGCTCAAACTTAAAGTTTTCGGTGAAAAATCCATTTTTTCATAAGGGGGTACCCTTTCAAAACTTTGGGAAATCTTTGTCGGGCCATAACTCAAAAACTAAGGGCTAAAACGTTCTGAAACCTATTTATTCGGATTCGGCATCCCTTAAAGCATATGTATGCAAGTTTTCAGCCCGATAGCTCAAACTTAAAGTTTTCAGTGAAAAATCCATTTTTTCATAAGGGGTTAGTATAGCAAAACTTTGGGAAATCTTTGTCGGGCCATAACTCAAAAACTAAGGGCTAAAACGTTCTGAAACCTATTTATTCGGATTCAGCATCCCTTAAAGCATAAGTATACAAGTTTTCAGCCCGATAGCTCAAACTTAAAGGTTTCGGTGAAAAATCCATTTTTTCATAAGAGGGTACCCTTTCAAAACTTTGGGAAATATTTGTCGGGCCATAACTCAAAAACTAAGGGCTCAAACGTTCTGAAACCTATTTATTTGGATTCAGCATCCCTTAAAGCATAAGTATACAAGTTTTCAGCCCGATAGCTCAAACTTAAAGGTTTCGGTGCTAAATCCATTTTTTCATAAGGGGTTAGTATAGCAAAACTTTGGGAAATCTTTGTCGGGCCATAACTCAAAAACTAAGGGCTAAAACGTTCTGAAACCTATTTATTCGGATTTAGCATCCCTTAAAGCATATGTATGCAAGTTTTCAGCCCGATTCCTCAAACTTAAAGTTTTCGGTAAAATATCCATTTTTTCATAAGGGGGTACCCTTTCAAAACTTTGGGAAATCTTTGTCGGGCCATAACTCAAAAACTAAGGGCTGAAACGTTCTGATACCTATTTATTCGGATTCAGCATCCCTTAAAGCCTATGTATACAAGTTTTCAGACCGATAGCTCAAACTTAAAGGTTTCGGTTAAAAATCCATTTTTTCATAAGGGGTTAGTATAGCAAAACTTTGGGAAATCTTTGTCGGGCCATAACTCAAAAACTAAGGGCTAAAACGTTCTGAAACCTATTTATTCGGATTCAGCATCCCTTAAAGCATAAGTATACAAGTTTTCAGCCCGATAGCTCAAACTTAAAGGTTTCGGTGAAAAATCCATTTTTTCATAAGGGGTTAATATAGCAAAACTTTGGGAAACCTTTGTCGGGCCATAACTCAAAAACTAAGTGCTAAAACGTTCTGAAACCTATTTATTCGGATTCAGCATCCCCTAAAGCATAAGTATACAAGTTTTCAGCCCGATAGCTCAAACTTAAAGTTTTCGGTGAAAAATCCACTTATTCATAAGGGGTTAGTATAGCAAAACTTTGGGAAATCTTTGTCGGGCCATAACTCAAAAACTAAAGACTAAAACGTTCTGAAACCTATTTATTCGGATTCAGCATCCCTTAAAGCATATGTATGCAAGTTTTCAGCCCGATAGCTTAAACTTAAAGTTTTCGGTGAAAAATCCATTTTTTCATAAGGGGTTAGTATAGCAAAACTTTGGGAAATCTTTGTCGGGCCATAACTCAAAAACTAAGGGCTGAAACGTTCTGAAACCTATTTATTCGGATTCAGCATCCCTTAAAGCATAAGTATACAAGTTTTCAGCCCGATAGCTCAAACTTAAAGGTTTCGGTGAAAAATCCATTTTTTCATAAGGGGTTAGTATAGCAAAAGTTTGAGAAATCTTTGTCGGGCCATAACTCAAAAACTAAGGGCTAAAACGTTCTGAAACCTATTTATTCGGATTCAGCATCCCTTAAAGCATAAGTACACAAGTTTTCAGCCCGATAGCTCAAACTTAAAGGGTTCGGTGAAAAATCCATTTTTTCATAAGGGGTTAGTATAGCAAAACTTTGGGAAATCTTTGTCGGGCCATAACTCAAAAACTAAGGGCTAAAACATTCTGAAACCTATTTATTCGGATTTAGCATCCCTTAAAGCATAAGTATACAAGTTTTCAGACCGATAGCTCAAACTTAAAGGTTTCGGTGAAAAATCCATTTTTTCATAGGGGGGTACCCTTTCAAAACTTTGGGAAATCTTTGTCGGGCCATAACTCAAAAACTAAGGGCTAAAACGTTCTGAAACCTATTTATTCGGATTTAGCATCCCTTAAAGCATATGTATGCAAGTTTTCAGCCCGATAGCTCAAACTTAAAGTTTTCGGTGGAAAATCCATTTTTTCATAAGGGGTTACCCTTTCAATATTTAGGGAAATCTTTGTCTTTGATTCAGCATCCCTTAAAGCACAAGTATACAATGTATATATACACTTATAGTTATATTTTATTGAAGTATATTAATAATTAAGTACAATTTACGTAAAATGTTTGTTAAATTTGTGTTCCTATAGTTCCTATAGTTCCTATAGTACTTAAATATATACGTTGATTTTTTAAAATAAACCAAAACAGATAATAGATTAAATTACACTTTCTAGTATGATTTTTATGATGAACAACAAAAAATAATAATAATAATATTGAAATAAACACGACGAGCACAAAAGATAATAAATATATATATATATATAGTCGAAGTATAATAACTCTATTTTATAAGCTATATTTATTAAATCTTAAAATAGGCTTCTTTTTTTTAATAATGGTATTTTTTCTTTATTATATATTATGATGGTATTTATTAAAAAATTTATTGTTATACAATTTTTTTAAATACAACAATGGATACATTTTCTATTGTTTTTTTTTTTTGTTACAAATATTATAATTATTTGTATATATAGAGATTAATTACACCCTTCATATATAGTATATGAAATGCATACAAGTAATTTTTTTTTACCCGTAATATAATTATTCATTATATTATTAACTATATATATTATATATTCTTATAATATATTACAATGCAAGTTCCGGTTATAAAAATCATAACATATACACATTTTTTTTTTATATATATACTATATTTTTTTTATAAAGTAATCCTTTTATAGTTATCTTTTTTATTCACTAAATGCATTATGATTTTTAATTAAATCAAAATAAAAAAAAAAAAAATTATAAACAAAACAATTTTTTTTTTTTATTAAACAAAATAGAATAAGTTCATTATAGGAAATTAATTCACAAACAAAAACACATAAGTGCACTTATATATTGTTTAAATAAATCTTTGCATTTAATATTCTGGATAATTCGCACATATATGAACACTTCTACTGTCTGATATGAAATGATTTGATAATTTGATGTTTATATAACTATACCACCGTCTATATATAGTATATATATAGTATTGTAATATAGTAATAAATAAACATTTTGCAAATCTGAAATCTCAGCTCCGTATATAACAAAAGATTTTTACAATCAGATTTCAGAGATACGTTCATCTCATCATAAAACAATAAACAATAATATAAATTATAATAAAAAATAAATATATAATCATAAATAAATTTAAAATAAAAAAAAAGGGATCATCAATGCGAGAAGGTTATAAAACAAATACACACGATGGAAGAGGCAAAAGCTATTTTAACATAACTTTTAAGGGTGGTAAAATTTAAGGGTGGTATAAAATTAAATATTCCCAAGGCGATATATTATACTGGATTGCCGGATTGCATATATAGAGATGATTATATGTTATTTTTATTTTGTATTGTGTATTCGCGGATTACGACTAAATACAATTAAATATATATACCTATCATATATACATTTCAATCATCATTAAGGCTAATATACTAAATACTTATTTAATTTATTTTTTGGGGGCGATTGATTTGCCATAAAGTCATCTATATACATATATATAATGTTATATTAACCCCAAGGGCCAATTCACAAATTAAAAAAGTAATTCGCACACAAGCACAAACCCTATATATATATACTGAAAACTCATTCTATATGTTTTGGTTTTTGAGGGATGATGTGATTGTGATACTATAATATATTTACGATAAATGAAAAATTAAAGAACTTTATATTTTTATTTTTTTGTGGGTGCGATAATTGATAACCCTCTTGTTCATCATAATATATATATATATATATAATATAATAACCTCCGAAATCCAGCGTTGATTTTATTTTTCTTTTCTTTTAACATTGTAATCATTTTCTATATATGGTGTTGTTATTGTTATTTTTCAATTTTATTTTATTGTGAAACGATTTTTAATTTTTTTATATAAAATATTTATAATATGGTGATTTTTTAATGTTGTGTACCATATATATAGTGCAGTGAATGACTATTTGATGATATATCAAACAAGGGTTATTCTATTTTATAAAAAAAAAGGGCGGAGTATATAATAATATATATATTATAAAGAGGTTCACTGTTTTTATATCTCTATTATTATTATTATTATGGACGGAATTTGCCGGAAATTATCCATTCCGGAAGATATCACGTAAGGAATTTGAATCGGATTGTTATGTTACACATTTCATATCGCAGCAAATGTAAGTTTGGTGGTTTATCTTATATACGATTCAAGAACGAATGTACTGTATATTCTACAGGTGTCCAGAGTGTTTTTAGAAGTGTTTTTGATATTATCCATATGCGGTGCACTAATAGTCTGTATATACATATAGATTCTGGATACTATACTGCTACTCATTCTATAATACTATAACGATAAATATACTTATTAATTCCCTTACTTTAATATCAAACATTTACTCATTATTATACTCTAAATTTCGAAAAGAAAAGTATAACTATAGCCGTACGACCACGGCACGCGGCTTTATGTCATCAGTAGAATTCCAATCCGCGAAGGATTTTTAGGTTGGCATTTTTATCAACTACACCACAGAGAGTCACTTATTAATAATATATAATATTATTTTTACTATTATTGATTGTAGTGCTAAATATGTATACTTCCAAATGATGACATACAGGATAATTCTTTCGCAGGATTTATGTATTCATTATAATAAATTGATATATATATATTTTTTTGGATACTGTTTTTTTTTGTTTTTTTTACTTCGCGGTAATGATGATATATGAATAATTTCTGGTGGGTGCAAGAAGCACCGCCTTTTTTCATAATACAGAAGTTTGTTTTCCTATATCTTGATTACTTATTACTTATATATGATTATCGCATATATAAATAAATATATAAATTAATAAATTCCGCGATTTCCTCATCATCATCATCATATATATACAAACTACAATGCATATATAGATATATATATATATATGCATATATATTTCAGACGGATGTGGGGTATATAATTTTTCCTCATATTTGTTTTCCCATTAAAGAATAAAAATGTTCTATATATCTAACAGTATATATATAGTACGTTATTGTATATTTGGTTCTACATTCAACAACATTCATTTTCATATTCATCGAGTATATAGAAAACGAAATAATTATATCATAAAATTTAAAACAAACAAAATTATAGTATACATATATAATATAACAAGTTTGTTAGATTACATATATATATTGCGTATATATCTTTATTTGTTTTCTGATATTGTGTGCTGTTTGTTTTTGCAAAATAAACCACAAAAAATGATTTTATTATTGCCACAATGATTCTATTTTAATTATGTATTTATGCGCGGTAAACCGAAATAAGCAAAATATCTTATGCATATATATATGTATATATTATAATATATTAAACATTTCATTAAATGAATCAAATGCAGTACAAATTTGTTACCTATTATTAATTTTATAATTATATATTATCCTTATATAATACATATTATTTCTATTCCTTTAATTTTTCTATATATATAATATTTATTATTATATTAATAATTCGTCATATATAGTTATTTCATTTGATGACAAAACATGTATTATAATTAATTATTAAAATAAAATCTATATATATATATATATATATAGCTGCTATATATATATGCCTGCCATCCCCTAATCGACAATCTTTTGCAATATGTAAATTTATGTTGATGTTCTGGCATATACACATAAGCTTTTTTTTTTATTTATAAAGGTTTATCCCGTTATCCCCTCTCGGATCTAATGATAACATTTTATGAAACAATCGGATTCAAAATAATGTATATATGTTTCAACACTAATAACTATATAATAAGTCAAATGTGGAAAGTACATATATGGAAAGTACAAATTGCATTTCCATTTCCATTGGTGCGTCTACAAATATTTTCGCAATTCGAACGTTTGTGCGCGGAAAAATGTCAGGTCCGGAAGTATATTCGCTTGATTGAAATATCGCATCCCTGAAATATTTTTTGAAACAATAATTATATACTATAATCTAATAATAATATTAAAAATATATTATTATTTGTTTATATATATATATATATAGTGATTATAAATTTCTTTCATTCATGCAGCAATATAGGATTATATAACTATATATACTGAATGTTATCAGTATATATATATTATTATTATCATTATTATATTTATTTCATCTGTTCTGTTTTTAATATTGTTAAAATATTAATTCTGCATTTCAAATGGCATATTGTATATATGTGCTTTTTCGAATTAAATATAACCTGCAGCAGATTTAATCTGATTTTCATAATTAATACCGGTTTATATATATGGTACCAGGTAAAAGGATTTTTGCATAAATACATTGCGGATTAGAAACCTTTACTTATATATATATAAATGATGTATATATTTTTCATTTTAAAACTTCTGTATATATATATATATGTATGTTATATGGAGGATGTATTTTAATGATGTGCTGTTCATTTTTTTTTTGGGGAGAGAATGGACATCAAAAGGTATATTTAACCATATTATTTATATATGTATATAATATATCTTATTATTTATATATATATCGCAATATATCAGTATAGGTCCGGTCTTATAACCCTCATCCTCTGTTTTGGGTCAAATTGGGACCCAACATGATATTTTTATTCCAATAATTTAGCAACTATATGCCGAATTTAAATTATTTTGTTTAATCGATTTTCTATTAGTAAATAAAACGCTAAATATGTTGTTTAAGTTAATTTACATTTTCCTGATTCTATAGTTTATAATTTTATCGCAAAATCTCTATTGGAAATGTTTTGTTCTAACAGAGGATGAGGGTTAAGGACCCGCGGTTTTTTTCGCACTGTGCTCCTCTGCATGAATTTAATATAATTATAACCGCATATACCTTCAATATAAATATATTGAATATAAATAAAATTATAATTAAATCTGAATTTATTCGACATATTTTGAAAACGTTTGAAATTTTTTTATAATCGCATCCCGTCTAATTTTAGCCGAATTTTTAATATTTATATATATATATATATAATTGGTTAATTTTTAAACGACAAAAACATATTAATTTTTCGTTTATATTTTGTTTTTTTCTTCTAACATTGGAATGAAATATTTTTAAACATGAAAGAATTCTTTTCTTTTTTTTTTTTTGAACCTTTTATAGAAATTGTGCATCGCAAAAATCTATACGATATGCCCAATTTCATATTCATCAAAAAAATCCCCAAATTTTTGAAAAAATCAACCTATATTTGTGAATTGTGCTATATATATATATAATATATATTTGGGAGGTTGGGTTGGGTTGGGTTGGGTTGGGTTGGGTGGTTTGTTTATGAGGATGATGAACGAAAATTAATTTTTAATAAAAAAATAAAGGAAGATATATTAAAAAATAGCACAAATTTTACATCCATAAATTATAAAATATTAACAAATAATAATAATAATAATAAAAATTCTTTGATGTATACTTCTTTATATATTGAGTAAAATAAATGCGAAAATATACTTTTCAATATACATATATAATATAGGAGGATCATGATGTTTAAAGATATACTAAAAAAGTTATTGTAATATAATAATAATAAATACATCATATATAATAAATATAACTAACATATATACTTACATTACAACGGCGGCTGCTTTCCAATGTAACGAATTATTGTTATTGAAAGATTTTTGTTTTTAATTTTGAACACCCTTTAAAATCTGCTCTTTAAAATTTTACGTGCATTTAAACAGATCCACAAATTGCTAACAATTAATTATTAATATATGTATAACATATATAGTGACAAAATCGAATTACATTAACTTTATAACCTTTTCCTGGGGCCCAAGAATATTTTGATAGATTTTTTAATAGAAAATATCATTTTGTTATATGCAAAATATTATATATTATACGAAAGGCTTGGCTTGTAAATCAAAAACCGAATATTATAAATAATCAAATTTGCCGAATGAGAGTTTTTTTATATTTATATTTATCAGGTGTGTGGAGTCGGCCCAATTTTCGATCGACTCCGACTCCGACTCCAACCAGAACTCTTATATAGACTCCGACTCCAGCTTTATAGAATTTTATAATGTTTTAAGGGTTTTAATAATAAAAATAACAAAATAATTTCATTTAAATAAGGCATACATATATTCTTTATTCTCCTTTAAAAATTAATTCTTAAAAATAAAATGGCATCTTCGTCAAATCGGCTTTCATATTTGCTCGCAAATCTGATTTTATTATGCGTAAAGCCGCAAAAATAAACGCTCCACATTGACTTATGGGTTGGTGGTAGTGCGGTGGCTAACAGTGCATCATGTTGTACAATTTCTGGATATTTGCTTATCGCACTATACGCCCATCTAAATTGCTGCTTCGATCGAATTTTTTCCATATCGTCTTTATATGGCATTCATTAAATTCATAAAATTCAGAATTTATCAGTTTCTGCCATGCCATTCTTTATAAAATACGCACATATACAAATATTTTATTGTTATTGGGATTTATTAATATATATGTATGCACTGCGAAGTGTTTATACGTGAATATACGACATATTCTACATTTTCCATTAACAAATGCCATACCATTACCATTTACTCCTATATATAAATTGGGTTTTAGTATACTCAATTATTCATCAATATTTGTATTATAAAAGACAATTATAACCTTCTGATGATGTTTACTTTAATAATTAATATAATATGAGGAAATCAATGAAATTTAAAAAAAAAAATGAAAAATGTAATTGATTATATTAATGTGTTGGAGTCGAGGAGTCGGTCCAAATATTTCGACTCCGACTCCACACCCCTGATATTTATGTATAACGTTAAATGCGGTTATTCTATGTATATTTTAGATTTGTTTGTTTTGTTATAGATGATTTTTGGATCAGATTTTGTCCTCTATAGATTAATTGCGAAAATGTGTTTTAAAAATATGTGTATATGTATAGTTTCTGTTTTTAAATGCCGTTCGTTGCCAAAGAAAGCATTACATTAAATTATACACTATGAAATTATAATAAATAACAAAATTCTATATTTATAATTCGTAAAAAAAATTTTAAATAAATAAAATATGAACAATCAAAATATAATCATTCAGTTACCGCACCGTTTATGGCATGTGTATTTATATACATTCCGCATATAGATTTTAGGTAATAAAATGGCTGGATCTTTGAAATCCCCCCACACAAATAATATATTTACATGTATATATACTTATTATATTTCAGTCAGTGTATATAAATATTTATATATATAGAGGAAAAAACCATAATTCATCCATAATATACACTAATAATTTTATTTCTGTATATAGATTGCAGGAAAAATATAAATAAAAAAAAATGTAGGCGTGTTTGATTTTCCATTTTCTTTTTTTTTTCATAATTTCAAACAAATAAATGAAATCAAATGTTATTTATTTGCAATTTGTACCCATTTGTTCTGTTATAACATAGCTCGCGTTTTAATAAAATGAAAAAAAAGGAAAATTGAACGGTATACTACAGAAAAAAGAATTTGAATTATAATTCTATTTAAAAATCACTTGACAAATGGTTTAGTCATGGCGTTTAGTCATATATATATTTTATTTATTTCGAAAAATTACTTGCCAAAAAAGTTTTTGGCATTTATTCACAGGTATTTGATCATTAATTTTATTTTCAAAATCAAATGCATTTGAATTCCATTTTGCTGTAAATTATTGTAACCAAAAAAAAAAAAATTACAAATCATTAACGATTCCATTAATTCAGCAAAGGCTTGCGGTTATTAGATATTTAATATATGAAATATATAGGTGGAAACTTGCCAATGTCAAATTGGAAACTATATTTGTAAAACAATGAGTTGTTTTTGCTTTTGTTTTTGAACTTGTTTTTTTTTTTATATAAAATAAGATATCTAAATTTACACTTTATACTTTGTATATATTCTTTGTATATCTATATACATAAAACTCTATATACATAAACGTATGATCAGTTGCATTGCTTTTTAATGGGGAAAAATTATACCGTTCAAGAAAAGCAATGGACAATATGACAAGTGTTATTCCGATTTTTGACAATTGTGATGAATGGTAGAGAAGTGGTTTGGTGACGCGTCCGTCGACATCAATGATGTTTGAACGTTCGCTGGCCATCCAAATTCATCAGTTGATTGTCTGAGAGAATAACAAAGTCCGCACAAAATGGTTTTTGTCCGATCGTAAATTATTAATTGCGTAAGTGGATACCTTATCAGATATCAGACAGTGCAGTGTATTCACGATTTTGCATAACCTGGATGAGCATATGAGACTCTTTTCGAAATGGGTACCGACCGCATTTGCTCACTCGATCAAGAGTGGTCACAACAAATGCGTAAATGAGATTTAGAGCTCCGTTTCATTCGGAGCAATACAAAGAATTTTTTCATATACGCGGTATATGAATGACAATGGAAGAAATATGGATCCATCCGCGTTAATACCCGGATCAAATCAACAGTCAACAGTTAGTGGAGGAGAGTAAAGGATGAAAAGAAGAATGGAAGGTAATTTGAAGCCAACCAGAACCAAAAATCGTTCTATACAAAAAAAATTCGAAATCGAAATGTTAAAGCTTGAAGGAAACTGATGTTGATGTTGATGAATAAAGCCGAATTTGGCCTAAAAGTTGTTTTTTTTTTTGTTACTCATCCTACGAACTTATTGCGTGATGCGTTTAATATGCTGATAAACATTTAAAAATAAAATTGTTTTCATATACATATTAAAAACATCTAACAAACATTTTTTTTTTATTTATATTATTTTTTTTTTTTGAATAGGCAATTACTTTGCACATATAACATTCCATTGCTAAAAAAAAAAATTATTTTAAAAAAGATAAAAGTATATATATTTTACTTTTATCCCAAAAATATTTATATATAGTCCGCATATTATCTACAACATATGCGGATTTATTTCTTTCCCCTATCTATATTTCGTATATTATATACATTATATATAGATACTCGACGAAACGGGCAACGCGTTATAAATATAGAAAATAATATAAATACAAAACAACCCCTATATATATTATCATCACCCACAATATATCATATATAATCAAATAGAGCTCAATTGTTTGTATATATGTACGTATATATGAATGTAAATCCATCGGTGGAACCACTCGAATTCAAAAGTTAACATATCATTCAAGCGATTGTTTCCCTTTTTTTATTATTATTATCATCATTATTATTATTATTATCATTATTATTATATTACTATTATTATGGCAATTTATTCAAAATTAATTCATTTTATAACATCAATCACTTTTTGGTATTTATATACGCCATATATATTAATATATATGTGAATAATATTGATATACCATATATATAATTCTATCAATATAATACAAGGTGTGCATAAAGCCCCGGCTGTTCGATATAAAATATGAATATAACGTTTTTTCTTTCGGTAATGTTTGTTTTATATTTTTTAGCGTGCTTCAAACTATATAGCAATATAAGGATTATATCATATCAAATATATGGCCAAGATAACAATAAACGTTTTAGCTGTGTTTTGTACCTTGCATTATACATATAATTTCAATAAAGACAACATGAGAAGGATTTATTGGAACCAATCGATAAATTCGATAGATCTAAACATATACTATAAACAAAGTTGATCACTTGGGTACAATGCCATCAACACGTCAAGTATTATACAAACAAATGATAATTGTTGTTTTGGACGCTTTTATAGTAAGTTCCCCCCAGCTCTATTTGGTGATGACAACACAAAAACCGGTGAGAAAATTTTAACTATACGCATAGGGAAATATTTGCTGCGGGAATTCGGTACAAGTTATTACCAAAAAATCGATAACCGGGTGTAAACCGGGACAACTACATGATGCGTCGTGAAATCACAGATGGAATGAATGTACATTGTACATATATATATATATGAGGATGAGGACACTAACTAAAACTCTATATGCCAAAATTGCATATATAAATTGAAATAAATTGGATATGGAAATTGGTAAAAAATTAATAACATTTTCGGATGCTATGATTTTTACGAAGCCATATGCGGATACGCAAGATACGATTCGAATTGTTGATTTGATTTGTTGATTCTTTGCAAGTTAAATTTTCCCATAACTGCACGTTGAACATGTTAAATTGCTATTATATTTATAAGTTTTATGTATATACCTTTTCTTAAAAAAAAAAAAAAAACATCCCCTATTATATAATCAGTATATAATATTAAAATTCATACGAGTATAGTAAAGTGCTTATAATATTTGAATATGACAGCGTTCATTAAGTGACGGACGATAAAAATATATAATAAGTTTGCAGACGAATCAAAACAAAAATGTATCAATTTTAAATATATACAAATTTCAACGATATTTACACAAACTAATAACATATAATCTTTTAATCGAGCACGTGTTAACTTTTACCATATTTTATTTAAACCATATATGATTTAATACACATAATAATAATAATAATAAAAAACATAATATTTAATTGATTTTCTATAGTACCCTAAAAAAAAAATTATATTAAGCATGAATTATTATATATATATACTGTTGGATGTATAATAAAAAAAACTTTGCTACTATAAATGTATATGTAGGAGGATATACACTTATCCAGTGGCAATTGGGGTTGGTAAAGGTATCGATCAACAATCAATTTGTTATAATATAAATAACGTGATAGATGACGTGATCTAGGCGTAAAGCAACCAGATACATCTCATCACAAGGAGCAGGCTATACAAATGTGAAGCCAGTCAACTAACTACGAGCAGCCAACAACGAAACATCATACTCCACCCACATCACGCAGATATATAATAATCGATAACATCCTATAATTCCAAACATATTTCTTAAATGTAATAAAAATATAATTTATTTATGATTCATTTATTTAAAAGCAATTAATAATAAAAAAACAAATATAACATATAACTCCTCATAAAATTCAATTAAAAAACAATGGGTGCACTATTTGTGAACCTTTCTTCTAATTTCAATTTTCAAATATGATTGATAAATGTTTTAAATTATATTAAATTATTTCTATATTATTAGAGTTACCAAAAAAAAAAAAAAAACGAATATTTTGTCAATGCAATATACTATTTTGATTATACTACCGATATTCTAGTTTAATTTCAGCTATACCCTTTATGTTCACCCAATTACAAAACAAACCCTATAAGACACATTACTAACGCATGTACTTTATAATAATAATAATAATAATAATAATAACCCCTCGTATAACAAAACATAAAACATCCTTAGTGTAGGGTGATTTTTTCCTACTCGTATTACACATAAAACTAATAATGCATTTAATATATTACAAAATATTTACCATATATCAAAATGAAATAACTAATAATGTAAAAATTAGAAATACAAATACAATGTAATATATTCTTTAGGTCTATTACGGGAAATATAATAGAAAAGTGCTGTTGAAACGAAAAACAGTAGCTTTTTTAACAGGAATCAGGAATCTTTAAAATGAAAACAAATTTAAAAAAAGGAAAGCAAAACGAGAATGAAAAAATTTAAGAATAAATAGAAATTAGATAGATAAAGTGTTTTAATAATAGAGCGCTGATATTTTCATTTCGATAGCGGATCTGTTATATTTCACGTAATTAGGGTGATTGTGATTTGTGATATAAATATATTAACAAACAAAATTGTGTAATGATTCTCAAATAAATAAAAAAAAAGGGGGGGGATTGCAATATCCAACATTAAACCTGACAAAATGATGGGTCGTATCATCGGTATTACTTACATTAAATTAAATTTGCATTAAACGAAACGATATAATATATAACTCCCTATTAAATATTAAATACATATTTTTTTTTTATATATCGACAAGAATTCAGTCAAATGCAAGGAGAAATAATGTATTGTAATCCTCCCTTAAAATG
Source organism: Dilophus febrilis (assembly GCA_958336335.1). NCBI lineage: Eukaryota > Metazoa > Arthropoda > Insecta > Diptera > Bibionidae > Dilophus > Dilophus febrilis. The sequence continues at coordinate 47,399,554 of OY284470.1, read as the reverse complement.
ATATGTTTTTTTGTATAACATTAATTAGCTTGCTTAATATTAATTAATGTGTATTGCATTATTGCTCCCTTTGCATTTGACTGAATTGCAGTCGGTGTCGATATAAAATATGTATCATCGTTAAAATACCTAAAATTTAATAATATGTTCAGCAAAAAATAAAAAAAAAAAACAAATAATATATAATAGATAGGAGGGATATATACAAACAATTATTATTGCTTCCGAATTAAGTAAGCTTCAGTGGATTCTGGGATTTTTTTTTTTTTTATTTTCATTAAACAGTAAACATAGTTATGATGTGGGTACACCAGACCAGTGTATCTGAACTTTTAATTACATTAACCGCAGTTATTGAGATAAGTTTGTTCAGAAATTATGGAAATCTCAAAAAAATCGGTTTTTTTTCGCTTAACTCCGAAACCAAGCCGAATTGACAAACATTTTTGAGATCGATTTCGATTCCAAATGATCCATAGAACCATAAAACCGGAGTATTGTGGTAAGGGTGTGAGATCAGATTTATTATTTTATTAAGCTTATATAAACTTCAATATTGGATTGTTACGAAATACTTACTTGATTTGTTTGTTTCTTTATTATTAACAATTCATAACACCAAACATATTATTGCAATCATATGGTAAATTATCAATAACAATTTTTAAATTATGTTCTGGCCAATTAAACTCTTTCGGCCATTCTGTAGCATTAACGCCAACGTCCAAATCAGCGTTTATATCAATAAGACACTGTAATGATTCCAACATTTTCGGTAGTAATTCCTCGGTAATTAGTACCTATTGAATAACAAAATATTAAATATTAATTTAAATTTTCGATTTTTTGTCTACATTTCTTCGCGTTTTGTGTAACATGTTACATATAACCATTTTTTTTTTTTTTGATTCACCTGTATCCAATAACCTGTGACCGCATATGGATTTTCACGGGTTACAATTGCACTATCTACCGATTCAGCAACGAATGTAATTGCCAAACGTTTTCCCTTAAATGTAAAATGACGCCCATGACGTACACGATCTTTTAAAGCTAATATTAAAAATTTTGTCGCATATGGCGGTAATGTTAAATGAAGACCTTCTAATGGCATCACTTGCGTTTTATTCGATTGAAAGTCCAATGGGCATGAATTGTTTAACGAATTATTAACTGATAATGTCATTAGAAATTTTCGATCATCTATTTTTAGGGTTGGTTGATGTACATCAGTAGAAGCATTAACAACAATAGCATTATCAACGGCAGATGATGATGATGATGATGATGATGATTGTAAGTGAGATTTTGTTGTTGTTACTATTTCTTTTTCATTTCTGTCAGTGTCTAAAGATTCTTCTTCATTTTCCAATTTAAGTGTTAGGATTTGATTATCTCGTATGTATTGTCGATTTAATGTTTCAGAATCGATTTCGGATTTAACGCTAGTCTATTAGAGGAAAATTTAATAAATTTAAATAAATCAAACGATATCATTATTATTGTTATTTCTTGGTTGTTAAATTTTCGTTTTTTACCCTAATTAATTCATTAAAGACAAATTCAGCATTTATACCGGCCAAATCCGATCCATCATTTTCCAAATCATCTTCTAAATATTCCAAAGTTTCAGGAAATAATCCAAATACACTTTCGCATCGATCCATGTCGGTGATTAACCAATCACCGCCAGTTATCATATCTTGGCGTAATAAATCTAATACACCGTTTCCATTCCAACGTGCCGCTTGATTTAGTTCCTCATCGGTAACGCCAACAATTTGACAAAAATCTATCCAACCAAATGCCGTTTCGATACGCTGCATTTGTGGATCGTTTGCAATTAGCATATGCTTTATTTCTGATTTATTTAAATTATCTAGTGTTTTATGCCATGGTATATGATCACCGGCACATAAACGATTTCCCGTTTGAAAAACATAACGTGCCAATGCTTGCATTAAATTTGCTGGCCATGTTGGTGGACTTTTGTGACGACGCCAATATCTATGATTATCCTCTTCATCGTCGTCCTCTTTCAGATCATCATTATCTTCATCGTTTTTGATAATCAATCGAAATGTTAATTCAAAACCGACACCAGATCGTGGTTCATCGATGGTTGGACTACTTGTAGCCGTAGCATCCTCTGCATCGGTTGTTTTGGCAGGCGACATGGCTGGCCGATGAACTCGACCATCACCATGTAAATCACTTAAACCCATACTTATATAGTGCCAATGGGGTGGTATATTTAATTCAATATTACCACGATTGTAATACATACTGATATAATCAATAGGATCTAGACCGCCTAACCTATAATTAATCAAATGATAAATACTTTTGTGAAAAATGAAAATCAATCGTGATCAATTAAATAAAAAACAACACTTAAAAATTCAAACATGTCATAATTATAATTATCTGAGACACAAACCGATTTATATACAGTAATTATAACGGTGTTATGGGGGAAATAATGTAATCCTTGGAATGTACCATACACTAACAACAATTTAAAACGCTTTAAATCGTCCAGTTTATTTGAACGCCAACAGGTGGGAATTGGAATTAAATACTAGAAAAGAAATTTCAAGTACAATCTGCAAATTCTTTAAAAAAAAACATACCAATATTTTACAATTGTTGTTATTTGTAATGGATTCGGTTGATCTGGATAAATATTATGGCATTCATCTATTAATTTACTGAGACCCAATGGAATGTGTTGATTGGTTTTTTTATTCGGATAATGGGATGCTGGAGCGGCCGATGATAATGATGATATTGATGATGGTGATGATGATGATGATGATGACATATTTTATTATATGCGATGAATAATACAGGTAGGAAATATAATATAATTTTTATAAAATGAATCTAATTAATAATTAAAGAACTTAATTAAACTTATTAACACATTGAATATAATTAATTTCAAATGCAAGCACAAATTCCAAAGGATAACGAGCAACGAGGTACGAATACGAATACGAAGAATAACAATGGGTTCACAATGATTGATTAGAGTTAAGACCTAACACAGTATAAGTGTACAATGTTGGCGCACGGGCCAACATTCGTATATCACCGGCCTTATATGTTTATGCGTAAAAGTCCCGCTCACGTGGTACATCGCGCCGACACAGTTGCTATAATCTGAACATCATCTTTGTTTTTTTTTTTTTTATTAAAGGTGTCTACCTTACTACTTTAGTAGTGTGTTCAGTGTTGTGTGGTTTTGGTGTGTGCGGTCTGCTGTGTAGTAAATTCGGTCAAATAACAACAAATAAATAGTTTTACCATTTTTTTTTATTTTAATATCAAAATTTTCATATATTTATTTTTATTAATCTAGTATATATTTATTTTTTTATATTTAATATTTTGTATTGCATTTAAAAAATGGAACCGTTTGATGTAATTGTAAATCAACCAATTGTTATTGATAATGTAAGTTTTGTGTAACATTTTATGTATTCCAAATCAATATACAGTCATAAAGGAAAAAAGTGACATCACCTGAAACGTGCGGTTGGTTGTACCTTTTAAAGACTCATTAAAAAAAACAAAAATACAAAACCACCAAAGAGCCACGAATATAAATAAATATAAAAAAAAGATCCACAAATGAAACAGAATTATCCTAATGAATTACAGCCTAGACACGAATTTAATTGATCAAAAATCAACAAAAAAAAAAAACATATTTATCGTTTATATTTAATGCATGTTTTTAAATTATACACTATCTAGTTGGTTTTATATCAAATGAATTCGTTTAGTTGTTTGCATGGTTTTACCACGTAATCCACTTCGATTGATTGTTAATGGATTTATAACGGGACGTAATTCGGTAAAATATTTTATAGGTTGCCTCTGGATGTAAACGGTAGTTGGATCTGATTGAGTTGCATATTGTTTTTGAACTGGAATAATGTCAGCCACTCTTGGAATACGTCCTGTATAATCTTTATAATAATCACGATGCATTTGACATAAACTATAAAATTTATCAATATCTCTATTACGTTCATAATCAATCATCGATAATCCATCAGGAATAAATACCGAAATATCTCGTTGCGATTTTTTCCAATTTAATTTATACATTTTATTATAAACAAGAGATTATAGATTCATAATTTGTTTAATCATTCATAAGTTTACTATATAGATTTATTTTTATTTTATATTGTTGTTTTTTTTTTCATAGGGTTCTGGTGTTATAAAAGTTGGTTTTGCTGGTGACCAAATACCAAAATGTCGTTTTCCAAATTAGTAAGTTGAAGTATATTAAATAATTCAATAGTCAATAATTAATTATAGAGAAAAAAAAAACATTTGTATTATTTTTAAATTAGTATTGGACGACCAAAGCATGTACGTGTTATGGCTGGTGCATTAGAGGGTGATTTATTTGTTGGACCAAAAGCGGAAGAACATCGTGGCTTATTAAGTATAAAATATCCAATGGAACATGGTGTTGTTACCGATTGGAATGATATGGAACGTATATGGACGTATATTTACAGCAGAGATCAATTATCAACATTTCCCGAAGAGCATCCGGTATTATTGACGGAGGCACCATTAAATCCACGAAAAAATCGGGAAAAGGCAGCTGAAATATTTTTTGAAACATTTAATGTGCCAGCATTGTTTGTGTCAATGCAAGCCGTACTTAGTTTGTATGTTACATTATTAATATTAAAGTTACAAATATTATTTGTTATATATTTATTTGAATGCAGATATGCTACTGGGCGTGTTACCGGTGTTGTATTAGATTCTGGTGATGGTGTCACACATGCCGTACCAATTTATGAAGGTTTTGCAATGCCCCATAGTATTATGCGTGTTGATATTGCCGGTCGTGATGTTACCCGTTATCTAAAGGCATTGATAAGAAAAGAGGGCTTTAATTTTCGTACAACTGCCGAATTTGAAATTGTTCGTTCAATTAAAGAGAAAACCTGTTATCTTTCGAATAATCCACAAAAAGAAGAAACAATTGATACGGATAAAGTTATTTATACATTACCCGATGGAAATACGGTGGATGTAAGTAAAAGCGATTAATTTTAATTTGAAAAAAATTAGGTTTTTTTAGGTGTGGTTATATTATAGAAATTATTTACAACATTTTTCATAGATTGGACCGGCACGTTTTCGAGCACCCGAAGTATTATTTCGACCGGATTTATTGGGTGAAGAATGTGAGGGTATCCATGAAGTACTTATGTATTCAATAGCCAAATCGGATATGGATTTGCGAAAAATTTTATATCAAAATATTGTATTATCTGGTGGTTCAACGTTATTCCGTGGTTTTGGCGATCGTTTATTATCCGAAATCAAAAAACATGTATCAAAAGATATGAAAATTAGGGTTAGTTTCAAATTTTGATTTTCTATAAATACGAACTTGAAAACTATATACTGTTACATGGTATTAATTGTTTTTCCTTTTAGATTGCAGCACCACAAGAACGTTTGTATTCAACATGGATGGGTGGTTCAATATTGGCATCTCTTGATACATTTAAAAAAATGTGGATATCAAAGAGAGAATATGATGAGGGCGGCCACAGAGCAATACATCGTAAAACATTTTAATAATATAAATAAAGGAAATGGTAAAAAAACAAGAAAATGTTGTGTGATTCTATAGTAGAAGAAATTTGTTTCGTGTATCGTATATACACAGTGGTATAAAGATAAATGATATTGGTTTTAAATGTGGAATGCAAAATAGACACACAAAAAAATAATAACACATTCAAATGAATACCCTTTGTTTATTTATTCTAGCTATCTAATTAATAATATTATATTAATTATATATGATTGTGCGAATTATCCCGAATTATATTTACACTACATTTTTTTATTATTACCATTATTATTTCGGTTAATCTTAACGTATTTTTAATCATTTTCTTTTATTAAATTATTTATGTGTTTGTTATAATTATAATTCAAATTATTATTATTAATATAATTTGTTTTTTTTTTTTAAATAAGTGCTTTTAATGTATATGTATTTTTTTGTATGCCTTATGTCATTTCATAGATGTTTTTATAGATCGTTAAAGAGGAATTACACGATTATTAGCGAGTAAAATGATTAAAAAACTTGGATAAAATCAGGATAGACTTAAATAAATAATTATTTATAAAAAAAAAAATTAAATAATACTCTTACAAGAACGCGATTGAGAACGACAAATAAAACTACAGAATATATGAAATCAGTGAATTGTATTTTTAATTTTCTAATTTAATTTTTATTTAAATTCACTTTTAAATAAACGTATTTTTAGTATATGCACAAAAGGCATTGTATTGTTAATAAAAAAAAAGTGTGCATGTTTAATAGACGATGATTATTTATGGTATGTGTGATAATCATTTCGCGTTATGCCACGTGTGGAAGCTATCAATCAATACTTTTTTTTTTTAAAGGGAACTTTAAGGAAATTTATATTTAAAAGAAAAATTAAGACAATTTAAATCAGCGCAAATACTTACCGTATTGAAATCTTTTTTAAATATTTATACCTATATTGTATAAAGCCGAAAAATAAAATATATATAACGATTAAAAATAAAAGCTTTTTATTATTATTTATATTTTAAATATATTAATAAGTATATACCATAACAAAATATTAAAAAAATGAATAAAATATCAATATTATGACAAAATTTAAAAATGATTTTTGATATTTTGAATCCTACCTAAAATAACAGTTTATTGTGACAAACTTGGACCACTGGGACACCATAATCAAAGTGATTGAACCGGCAAAATAACCTCCAGCGGTTCACCCCGTTTCAAGATTTGTGAGGAACGGTTTAGAAGTTAGTGTTTTAAACTGTAGCTTACACCAAATTAAATATATATATTAATAACATAAAAATAACATACTAATGTATAAATTAAATACATATATTCTTTTTGCATTGCTATTGCATAATATATAATTAAGGTTCGCCAATCAGTGGCAAATATTTATTATAAACCATTACGTTGCGTATTAATGCACCACCAGATAATATTGCTATCATTCCAGCTGGCATAATCTTACCAGAATTTATAAATCTCGTACCCATTAATACAGTTAATATCAGAGCAGCACCAAATTGTACTATCGGTTTTGGTGGATTTTGTGAATTTAAATGTGCTCCATAACCTATTGAAATGTTTTTTTTTATATTATTATAGATCATTATTTTTGTTCATTGATAAATTTATATTGATAAGTATCTTATCAAATTATACTTATCGTTCATATCAATGATAATATAATTAAATACATGCAATTTCAATGATGACGTTCACAAACATAAAAAAAAATCATGATTTTACTATTTCTATCCGTACCGTTACATTGAGAGATTCTTATCAATATCATGAAGCAGTGAAAGGGGATTTAAACAACCACCAACGGACCAACTAATTTATAACTCAAACACATTAACGCATAACTGGGAAATTATAGAATACAAAATTATTTAAAAAAGGTAAATACAACTTACCTAAAATAACACCAAATGCAATACCAGCACCTAATGATGGCATTGATGATGCTTTTACGAAACCCATTATTCCACCAGCTGCAACAGTAGCTGCATAAATATAACCAATCACATCGGCAGGCATTTCTATAAATAACTACAAATTTCTTCGATGATTTCTTTAATTTTTACTCTTTATCAAACAAAATTGAAATTGAAACATACAATTTACAGTTTCGCAATTTTTTAATAATTTCCAAGACCAAAATGCATTTATGTATGAAGTGAAAGCGCATTTATGAAGTGAAGGTTCTTGCTACTTGCTTGGCATTTGAACTATAATTACTGTATCAGCGCGGTGTACCCTGTACGGCTCATATATGATGAACAAAACACCGGGGGTAAAGTGTAAATTAAAAAAACCGCTCACATGCGTGGATATTTTCCTCCGGTATTTGTTCATCATCGTCAATCGAAAATAAGCGCAAATGTTGCATAATATCATTAAAAAGTCACACTTTTCGCTGAATCGAAAATGCTATATGTGTAAGCAATGCACCACGATGATACAATTATTATAGTTGACACCATAAGATCCTTTTATTGAAAATCGTTCTTGATAAATGAAATGTCCACACCTTCCAGAGCACACGCTTGTAAATCCGCCTTTATTTAGTTTTTGCTTATATCTTCTATGGTATGGTGTTGCTTTCTTTCTATTCAAAGGCAATCTCCATAGCATTTTTTTAATTTAATATTTATAAGTAATTGAATGAATAACGTTAAAATTATTTTTTAAATTTCTATTAATAAAATAATAATATCTATAACTATAATGTTTGAATTTAGAGGTATAATTGCAAATCGAAATATAAATAAACAAAATGATGAAAATGCAGGTAAAATTATAAATATAATTTGTTATTTAGGACAAAATGATAACAAAACATTTTTTTTTTTAATGTATAAATAAGGAATTACTATGGCAAAAAAAGGTGGAACACCATCTAGATCATCGTTATTATCGACTACATCGTCATCAGTTAAAAAAACATTAAAAAATCGTCCTTTTGGTGATAAAAAAAATATTTTTCAACAAAATACACCACAATCATCAATAAAAAAAAGTAATATTTCAACAGTTCCCGATCCACAATTAACAAATAATAAAGGATCTTTATCAACATCTAAAAAACTATTTTCAATTAGAGTAAACCATAACAATACAAATAATACAAATAATAGGATTGATAACGGTCATAATAGTAATATTGGAAATGGAATTTTATCTAACACAACAACAACAACAACAACAACACCACCACCAAATTCAGCGCGATTTCAAGATGTATATACATCAAAATCAATAGATTTTTTATCACATTGGTCAAAAAATTGTATACTATCAGAGGAAAAAATTAATGATTTATTATTGATGAATAAAGAAAATTTATTCGATAATTCACCAATGTCATCGGTTCCCAGTATAGCAATGAAAATGGTTGAAATACGTAAGTTTTTTTTTTTTTTTAATTGAAACTTAAAACACACAGGCAAATATTATTATTATTATATTTAGTATATAAAAAAAAAAATAAATTTTTCGCTATACAACCAACAATCTGGTTTTAGCGTCCAACAACAGCCTTCTGTTATTAGTTACTTAATTTGTGGCTTTTACGGTGTCGGTAATTAGCCGTACGACCAACCGCAAGCGGAATATACAACTCTGTGTTAAAATTCAGATTCGAAAAATAACCGAAAACACAAAACATATTTTATGCATTCAGTAGGATTCGAACCCACGACCCCAAAATTTCGTTAGAATTTTTAGGTTGGCATTTTTAACATTTACACCACAGAGTTGTATATAATA